>PVLA01000904.1:375348-434354 GCA_004027455.1 Hydrochoerus hydrochaeris | reverse complement strand
TTGTTGTATCCTTAGCACCTAGAGTCAGGCCTAGCACAATGGTTTCTGCAATATATATACATATCTTGTTTGTTTTTGTTTTTCTTTTTTAACTTTTATTTGCATTTATTTCATGCTTAATTTATTCCCGTGCCATAAGTTTTTGTTTCTTCAGTTTCTTCTGGGATATCTTTTTCTTCTGTGCAGCTTTCTCCTCTGGGTTAGGAATGGTTTGTTCCTTTTCAGTCAGGGTCATCTCAGTGTAGCAGGGGGAGCTCGTACGGGTGAATCCGGCCATGAGCTCTGTAAGTAGAGCGGTGCATCCTGGGAGTTTTGTTCACCCGGATGTGTTCAATGAATCTACGCCTAAACCCTTTAGTTCAGCATTACTCTCTGCAGTTTTAAGCATGTGCAGCAAAAATTCAGCACTCTTTTTGGTCCACCAATCCTGTATCCAGCCCCACTGTTTGGCCTGGGCTCACCTACCAACTCCACCATCGTAATGCTGGAACGGCACACACTGCTTCTTTAATGTGACATCCTTCAGGTACTTGATGGCCTTTCCGATATGCATACCCTTGATGGGCCAGGCAGTTTCATGAGTGTTCTTAAAGTGAACTGGAAGATTTGAGCCTCTTGATTTGCATGATTTTGTGGGGTGCTCTGGGTCAAGAGTAGCAAACCATTTTCACGGGTCACCTCAGGCTGCTTACAGAAAGAGCCCTCTTGCTCTTATAACCTGCAGTTTCTAGACAGATCATTTCCTCCATAAGCCACAGAGACCTGGCTTGTATGTTCAAATAAGCTCTAACATCTTACCAATATGTAATAAATATTAACAATCATTCAGTCAGTCAATCTGCCATCTCTCATAAGCACTAACTTTCTTTCACCATTTAAAAACACAGCTGACATTTTACTGAAATACAAGTCTGTAGAGAAGAAGTCATTTTATATTTGCTGTGGGTATATGGCTATGGAAACATATATGCAGGCAATATGTTAATGTCAAAAATGTTTATTCTCTGGCATGATATTTTTTGTCTTTGCTTTTTTCACTTTTCATGGTCTCTCTCTGTCTGCCTGTAATGCTCTCATCGTGTTTGGAAGTGTTCAGCATGTCGCATTATGGAAAGATCAAGCTTCTTTAAAAAATATAGTTGTAGTGAACTATGAAAAATTGGTCATTACTGAATAAAGCATCAAAATAATTGTGTCATTGCTTCTTACCCAAAGCTTTACCTAAGTTACCAGCATTTGCTTGTATAGGATCTGCTTGTTTTCCTTCTGGGTTTGCCAGATTTAACAAATAAGAAATAGATGGTGCTCAGTTTGATTAGAGCTTCAGGCACACCATGAACAATTTTTAGTAAATTTCATGCAATATTTGAGACATGTTTATACAGAAGTGTTTTTCATGGTTTATCTGAAATTCCATTTAATTAGGCTTCCTGTATTTCATCTGATAATTTTATTCTTTTGCTTCTTTGGTGAATAGGACAACAAACTCATTGTTGCTTCTGTCACTTATTTTGAGATTCCTCTATGTGTGATTTGGTGGTGGAGGGGTGAGTTCTCTTTTTGCTTAAACATGTGGAGGACTCTAAACCTAAGATCTAAAACAGTCAGAAAAGACATAAGTATGGAGAAGATTAAGATTATCAGTGAGCCACCAAGCCATTGTTTTGCTTTACTTTTTTCTCTTAAAGGCAGGCGTGAAAAAGATTCAATTCAAATAATATAGGAATATAGTGAGCTTATCATTCATTCATTCAGTAAAATTATTTTGAGGACCCTATGTGCCAGGCTCTGTGTCATACTAATAATCCAAATTTGATATTTATATTATACTTGCTTATATTGATGTTCAAGGGTTTTGTGTCTATCTGGGCATTAAGGGGCATTGTTTTGAGCAGCAGTGGCTCTAGCTGCCTAAGTCATGCTTTTTGCCTTCTAATCAAACATTAATTACAGACATCACCTTTATTCCTGACAAATAATGATGTATATCTTATAAGAAGCCTTTCATTTCTCACCTTTAAAAATAGCTGTATACATAGAAGATTGTTATATCAATACCTATATTTTTATATTTGTAGTTTCATCTTTAAAAGGCCCCTTCTTCTCCACAGCACTCTTGAATTATGACTCATTTTATATTTTTAAAAACCAGAAGGCCAAAATATCGTTAAGTTATATTTATATCACTTCATCTGTTGGACATCAAAATGACTCCTATCAATTCCCCTTCTTAATTTTTAAGTCATTTTTACCCATTTTGAAGTTATGGAGAATCTTACTTATGTTTGATTGGATTCAAGGAGGCTTACAGCTTTTACTATGCCTTGTAATTTTTTTCATTACAATAAAAACTCCTTTAAATCACTGCTACTTAGAATTATATTGAAAATACTTGTGATACTTTTATATACAGTGAGTTTAATGCCAGGATGTGAAAGTAAATTGACTGTAGGCAATTCTGTGCCTGAGCACCCCAGAGTAAAAAGAATGACACTAGTAACTCTGGGGACCCTCTGCTCTCAGAAAGCCTGTCCATGCACTCAAACATCCACTGGCAGGTGAAAAAAAGGATTGCTCATTCTTACTTGAAATTATACAAACACATTTTAATTCAGAGAAATAATTTCTAAAGGGGGAAAAAGCACCTCAAGAGACACATTTAATGTTTTTAATTTAGTACAATGAGCTGCAAGGGAAGTATGTCATCTTTGCAATAACCATTTTAACATCTTCTAAGAGTGTCTTAAATGCAGAGAACTCCCTGTCTTGAGGGCGTGTGGGGTGGGCTGGATCAGCAGATGAAACCTTCATGGTCTTTTTACCTTGGTCACCCTGGTGAAAAAGAAAAGTCCTTGGGATTTTTAACTGTGTCTCTAATGACATATACCTTGCTCAGCTTGAAGAGCAGCTGACATGGTTTAAGTGTGACCACAGACTGTCATGCAAGCATTAGAGAGAAAGAATTAACATTTTGGGGAGGGGCCCTTGGTCAAGATTATGATCCCTGGAGAGTCACCTTTGATTCTTCTGTCTTGGGTCTTCTAGGTGAAATACTCAGGAAGTCAAAAGCTTCTTGGCTCTTCAGTATTTGCAAAAAAAGCAAAAGTGTAAGGTTTGATATCAGCAGACAGATCAACTACATGAACTTGTTCATTTCTTTTCCTAAGTTAGATTTGGCTGGGATAGATCTTGGGAAATCAGCAGATGAAGGGAAATAAAAGGCTAAGTTATGTTTGATGATAGGGGGCATTAATACCTGAAGGGGGCAAAAGGGAAAATTGCTACCATTTAGTGGACTTGGAAATGACGTGACTCGAAATGGAAGCCAAGCCTCACACAAGCATGTTGCTATGCAGGATATGACCTCGAACGACTCCTCGAGGGAGCCTTCTGCTAACCTCAGCTCCTTTAAAGATGGTGTTCCACCTATGGTCTTCTGGGTTCTCCTACCTGCACTGGTACATCTCCACCATTTGCAGAGCTGAAAACGAGATGGGATCTGGAGAAGATGTGAGACTGTAGGTCTTGCAGCCCACAATTTACCTTCTATCCAGCCCCATCACGTTTAATTGTGTAACTTTAGACAAATTATATCCCATCTTCACCTCACTGTTTTCATCTATAATGTGGGAAAGATTTGATTATCATCATCATCTGTATCTTTTCTAGATAGCTAGAAGACTTGGACAATGAGGCTGTCAGTTATTTTTGTTGTCATATATACTCAGAGCATAAAAGAGTGTAGACATGGATAGCCAGTGAGAATATTTTTCAGGTGTATTTATCAGAATGATTGTCTGATTACATTGAAGTTCTGACCAGCAACAAATGTATAGGGTCATTAAGTGTTGTGTATAACTATTGCTCACAGGTGGATTCCCAGGAGTGATCTGGTCCAGTGTCCTTCTTTATAGATAACTGTAATTCTGGAAAGTGGGTCCTGAGCCAGCATTCACAGAGGCAGACAGAACTCCATATCCCTTGTTGTCTAATGCAATGTCTATTCCCTGACACTACATCAACTGCATAATGTTTCAAAAGAGACTTGAGCCAATTGTTTTTAGGAGCCCTTTTTACAATTTTTCACTCGAAATATATCCCCTCTTATAAGTTTCCAGATTCTTCCCTCAGATTATCTGTTTATGTGCTCAGAAAGCTGTTTGCCCACATAATGGGGTTCGTTTCCAATGTTTAGCTCCCTCCTACTCATGATATCAATCCCCGCACCACCAGCTAGTCACAAAAGGCCTTCCCAGCCTTTCTGAAAGAGGACTGTAAAAATGTTTTACTCACGGGCTAAACTTGGCATTTTTATCATTCACCATTCTCAGTATTAATTCTGTTCTCCCATTTGGCAGAGACAGTCACTTGGCTTCAAACAATGCTTTGTTTATTCTACATCTCTCATCTGGAAAGTACTTTCTGTCCTATTCATCTTACAAGGTCACATTCTATTTCATCCCTCCCATGGAGCTTTTATTAAATATTCCGACTACTTACTCAAGTCAAGTAAGGGTTAATGTCACACTCAGTTTTGATAATCTGGAGCCAGTAAATACCCATGATATCACACTGTCCTTTTATGAATATTGCTCAACCTAGACCTCTGCTCTTTTAGGCCAGGGTTGAGTATGCTTCTACTTGCAGTCTTACAATGTGCACCATGGACTAATGCAACTTTTTCTTGTCTCATCTTCTTGAAAATGCATTATATAGATTGCAGTTCATTTAGAATGCAGCTGCCAGGGTCATGACACACACAGAGATTAATCATTACGCCTGGGTTAGCTTCATTACTTTGACTACCCATTACATCTTGCCAAGATTATAAAATGTTTCTTTTAACTTACAAGGCCTATACTAGCACCCACTTACCTCTAAGACATGCATTTATGCTGTTTTCTTTGGTATTATCAGGTCACTGGAAATTGCTGGCATTTCCCAGAAGCTTTGACTTCAAAAGTTACATTACACTGAAGCTTTTTGACATTGGATTGAGTAACACATCTAGAAAAGATAATATACCATGTGTTTTATTATAAGTCATATAAAAATTTACAGGGCATACATAAATGGTTGTTGTGAAAATTTTAATAAAATAACCAGGTATTGGGGCTGGGGATATAGTTCAGTAGCAGAATGTTTGCCAAACATATGTGAAACACAAGGTTTGAACTCCACCACTCTTACCCAAATAAATAACCAAGTATTTGTTTGGTTTTCCTTTAAGATAATCATATCCTCATAAAAATATTAATGATTGTCCTGCAATTTGTACAATTACTAATTAAATCATATTGCATTGGTGCAAGCCACTGTATTATCTGTGGTATTGTTTAGTTCCCTTCCTTATGGAACTCAGCCCAACCTTGAAAGAAGAAAAGAGGCTAAAAAGAAATATTACTGCTGCTCCAAGGCCACAACATAAGTGGAAAACTTAAAGAAGACATTTTCCAATAAAGTTTGCTGTATAAATTCAGCTAGCGGAGATCCAAGATGGCTGATCGATCATCATGATACCACAATAGAGAGCATCTCTGAGAAAAACAACTCAGATGCTAGAATCTGACACCATAGAGAAGACCAGACAAAAGGAGAGGAATTCTCGCGACCCAGGAAGAAACTGAGGAAAAAGAAAAAAATAAAATAAAAAAGAAGAAGTGTGGACTGAGGGCTGGAGCTGGGCACACTCCGGTAGCTGTTCTGGGCATGTCTTAGAGTTGGGCGAGTCACGATTGAGCTGAGATCGCATCCCCACCGAGAGCAGGGGTTGGTGAGCTCAAGACCCTTGGCAGGAGAAGGCACTGCAATGGGGAGTGGAAACAGTGAACCGAGCTGCACGGACTTTGGTGAGTGCTGAGAACTGGGTTTCCCAGAGCTGGATGACTGGCTAGATGACATATTGGATTTGGGCAGGACAGGCTTGAATTTCACAGCTGAGGTGGCTTCAGTCAGCGGCTCCTGGCCCAAAGGGGATTGGTGGAATCTGCTTGGGCTGTGCCATGCCCCTGGTCAGGACCTCAATAGCCAGGGACAACGCTGTCCCGAACCTGTGACATCTGCAGGGCACAGACTAACGTGCTGAAGGCACTCACTGGTTGAGAGGGGAGGGGCCGGCCCACTTCATCCCTACCTGCACCTCACAGATCAACAACAAACAGGAGAGGGCAGCACTGCCCTAGCCAGTAAGCTGCGGAGGGACTGTAAGCAATAGGAAAAGGTCCGGAAACCTCCACCATTCACCTGTCTGAAAGAAAACAGAAACATGACAAGACAGAGAAACAACAAAAAGCCTCCAACTGCTGATCCAGGGAAAATAAGCTCAGGATAGGTAAATACAGAGGAGATTGAGGGCAGCAAACATGCAATATGAGACACAACCTCATTGGAAATAAATAAATACTTCCATGACCTCACCAACGAATTTAAATCTGAAATTCTAACTCAAGTGAAGCAAGATATAAGAAGATTAATAAAAGAAATAAATGCTGGGTACTCCTCAAGAAGACAGAAATGGAAGAATGGAGGAACCCAGAGAAAGGAGAGAAGCCTTTGATGAAGAAAATAACAAAATCTAGAACACATGAAACAGATCCAAAGAGAATATCAGGAAATTAAAAATTCCATTGAAAGCTGGCAAAACTTCTTAACAGAAACTAAAGACAGACTTTTAAAACTTGAAGATAGGTTTGCAGTGTATGATTGTGAAAGGAAGGATCTCTTAAAAATAACAAGGAACCAGGAAGTAATGATGCAAAGGCTGGAAGACGATAGGAGGATTTATAACTTAAGAATAAAAAATGTGAATGAAGATGCAGGGACAAATACAAATTAAACAAAAAGGCTATTCACAGAAATAATTAAGGAACACTTCCCAAGCATAGGAAGTGATGTTCAGATATAAGAGCATACAGAACTCCAGCCAGCTACAACCAAAACAGATCTACACCCAGACATATAATAGGATCCCAGAAATCCTTCACAAGAACAGAATATTAAAAGCGGTCAGAGAAAAGAAACAGATTACCTATAAAGGAAAACTCATCAAAATCACAGCGGACTTCTTGATGCAAACTATCAAATCAAGAAGAGCTTGGAGTGAAATATTCCAAGCCCTTAAAGAAAATAACCTCCAACCCAGATTGATGTACCCTGCAAAACTGTCTCTCAAAATTAATGGAGAAATAAGATATTTCCATGACAAAGAGGAACTGGGAGAGTTCGGTGTCCACCAATCCAACTCTGCACAGCATACTGAAGGGCATTCTAGAGAGAGAGAAGAAAATCACCAGGATTCCAGGAACAATGGCAGAAAGGCCTCAAAGAAAGGGGCAGACAGTAGAATGAAGGAGAAAAGTAAGCAACAATGACAGAAAAATAGCATAGCAGAGATGAGGCAGAGAAGATTGGCTATATCATTGTTTTGTCTTGACTGATTTTATTTGAATCTGGTATGCTTGAGGGTGTTAAGACTGGGAGTAGGGGCAACTATTCTGGGGATGGCAGGATTCAATAGGATACCCATTCTGGTTTGATTATTAACTGCCTTTGAAGTCCTGTAATGTCTCCAATGTTTGGTTTTTATTAATAGTGCTATGTACCACCAAGTTTAATTATACTATGCCTGATGATATAGACAATTTTATTGAAAATAAAAGGAGACATCGTGGTGACAACCGTAGATCACCTACTATTGTGGATTTATATGTCCTTTTCATTTCGTGTTTCTCTAGGAATTTGTATTGTTGACTTGTTTTGGTTTGTTTTTCCCTCTAATACAGAAAGGCTAGGTATGCATGTCTCAAAAAGACTAAAAAAAAAAAAAAAAAAAAAAAAGAGGAACATGGAAAAAAGCATAAAATCTTTTATTCTCAATCTTCAACCAACAAATCAACATGTTTTATGGATTCTGTAATATTAGCCTTCCTTTATAGTTTCTTGGGCACACAAAAAACAACTCTGTGCACCAGTGCCCTAAAATCTACAGAAACTTACTCAAAAAATTTCAGAGGCTATTAAGAAAGGTAATATATCTCTTTAGCACCATGAAATATTCTGATGTACTATTCTATGTTCATGTACTATGAAATGTTCTCATGTACTATGTCATTGGAGTTTTAAAGAAATTATTTAAAGAATGACTTTAGTAGGACATCATCAATATATATTGGTATAATAAATGTAAAAACTGGAATTTGGTCTAGTTTACCTTCTATGCATAAAGTGCCTACTGAATAACAGGAACCATGCTAGGTAGAGATATATAATGACTTAAATGTGATTCCTAACAGTGAGGGACTTCTTTGATGAGTAAAGCATTTACCTGTCATGTTCGTTGGTTTAGAGTCTGTCATTCATCTTAAGATATCCTGTCTTGTGTCATAGTCTTTTTGGAATCAGCTTCAACCAGTGAAATCCTAGGAACTGGTGATAACATCTGCCATCCTTCATTTGAAGACTTTATTCATATCATGTTGAAAAAAAACGCACATAAAACCAAAAGTCTTTCAAAGTAGCATAAAGCAAAGCAATGAAACATCCCTCAGAATAACTTTTACATAATTTTATGGAAATCTATGAAGATTGGCATTAGATTAATTCTTGATATCAACCGTTCTTTCCAAAAAAAGGAGGAAAGGCCTTACTTAGTAAGGGATGGTACAAGAATATAGTTTAGAAACTGGACAAGGGCTTCATAGAAGACAATAAACAGAAAATTAAGATGCATACATTGCTTATTTTACCAAGGGACAACTTACTATCCCTTGGTAGTCAATTTTTGCTGTGTCAGAATTTCCACTATTTAGATTCATGCAATAAAAATGAGTTTAGGATTTTTAATTTTGAAGTAATAGGTTAAGACGTATGGGACTAGAAAAGTGACTCGGAGGAATCTCAAAATTTGTTTATAATCTGGGATTATCAGTAATACACATGCTCAAATAACTCATAGGCAGTGATGATATCATAGCAAAGATTGATACAATTATCTGCACCGAGGGCATGAATAAACTATAAAGAGGTAGAGGAGATGATGTATATTTTTCATGAACAATGTAGCTGTCACTGAAGGTTTCAAAAAGTCTAAGAATTCTGCACACGTAGTTGAGGACAAAAGGGAAGGAGAAGAATGAATGGCATAGCAGTAAAAAAGCATATGCTGTTGGGGATATGCAACGCCTTTTAAAAGCATAAAGCAGTTAATCATGGTGTACTGTATTTATTTGGAATAAATTAAAATTCGGATTTTAAAAATCAGCTTGAGAACTAAGGGTTGCACAATGACATAGGAAGGGATAGAAGAAGAGATGGCTTTCACAGAAGGAAATTTAATTGTGTATTAAAGATTAAAAACTAAAGCCCATTATAAACTTAAAAATAAAAAGAAGTGTTAGACTTGTGTACTAAGAACTATCAAATGTAGCTGAAAGAAATTAAAGAGGATCTAAATAAAGGGTAAGACATTCCTGCTCATGGATTGGATGGTTTAATGTTATTAAGATGTGAATACTCCTCAAATTGATCCAGAGTTTAAATCTCTATCAAAATCCCAGTTAACTTTTTGGAGAAGTAATTATAATTGTTGTTGGAATGATGACAATGTTCTGAAATTAGATAGTAGTGATGGTTGCGAAACTTTGTAAAATACTGTAAAAACCATTCAACTGTTGTACATCTTAAAAGAATAAATTATGTGAAAATTATTCCTTTTTTTTTTTGGAAACAGTGGTTTTGCTACATAGTTCAAGCTGACCTGGGAATCAATCACTGTAGATTCAAGATATTGAAAGAAAGTGGAAGAAAGAAAAACCACAAGAAAAAAAAAAAAGATAAAAACAGTCAAGTTGAAATCCAAAAGCAACAAATTCTTTTAACTGGGTGCAATAGATGGAATGTTCGTGTCTTTCCAAAATTCATCTGTTGAAATTCTCATTCCTGATGTGATAGTATAAGAGCTGAGGCCTTTGATAGATGATCCAGTCTAGTGTGGAACCCTCCAGATTGGAATGAATGCTCTTATAGAGGGGCTCCACAAGGCCCACAGCCTCTTACCATGTGAGGGTGGAATAAGGAGGTGTTTGTGGACTGCTCGGAGGTGGTCCCTCACCAGACAGCAAATCTTCCAGGAACTTGATCTTGAAATTCCCCATCTCCAGAACTGTAAGAATTAAGTGTGTGTTATTTAAGCCACCCACTCTATGGAATTTTTTTATAGTATTCCAACCTGAATAAAACACTGGGGCAAAGATGATTTAAAAAATTAAATGTATTTTACAATTGTAATCCTAATCCTAACCCTCACCCTAATGTGATTCATGTGACTTATTGTGGTAATAATGGTGTGTTACACTAAATTAAGGTACATATTCATAATTAGCTCTTTAGTTTGAATTAGAAACCTAAGTTTTAGCTATTCAGGAAACAAGTCAATGGTTTTCTAATGACAAGTGTTGAAACCTACTGAAAATACAAGTGATTAAATAAAATTCTTTGGTTTGTTAACTTTGCCTTATTTAACATTTGCTGTGACATTCCAGTGTCCCATTGTTTTTAATGTGTGACTCCATGTTTTAATTATATTATCCACTAAAAGAAGATTTTATCTTGTTTATTAGCTGCACTTTTAAGAGCCATCACAAATTTATTTGATGTTTGGTTGGTCTGCTTGCTGGTGAGCTCTCATAGAGTAAAGTGCTTCCAAATCCATCTCAGTTTTATAGGTGACTAAAACCTATGGGCAGAACCAAACTTGTAACCTTGATTTTGTGACCAAGAATGCAACGCCCACAGATAATGCACCAGGATTGCTACTCTCCATGAACCAGGCATGATTTTGAGTTTGAGTTTAATGTTACGTGTCCACAGCAAATAAGTGGGCTTCCCCATTTGGTTGACTTGTCTAGTGATTTTTTAGTAGTTACCAGCAGTGAAATTCAACAGACCATGCAGAACTATCTACAAAAAGGGTGTTTTTGCCAATACTTAGGTGTTTTGTAAGTCAGTTAGATACTGGCTAGATCAGTTGGCATGAGTAAGGTGGGAACAGAAGGGTGTGGACGCTCTCATTGTCTACTTTTATGTATTTACTTAACAGGCTTTGGTATGATTTAGACGGAGGAAGAAGCAATAAGGTGTTTACAGCAAGTATAGTATTTCCACGGTGACTCATAGTAAAGCATTTGGAGAGGAAACATCATACTTTTAATTTGTGACCTATAAAATTCTCAGTAATTTTCCATTCAGTCTTAATACATGAAAAGGCATTAAACTTTTGTCAAATGTAAAGACCCTATTAAGTAATTTGGGCAGGCACAGACTTGGTCCCAGAATTTCAGAAAAAAAGAACATTAAAATATGATAGTAAAAATTTCAGGCCAAAGATGTAATTGATCTTGGTGATGGGAATATGTTTTCCCTGAATTTTGAGTATTTTTAGCACTTTTGTGAGTATGCATTACTTCTATAACCAAAGAAAAGACTGACAGAAGGAGAAAACAAAACATTACCAAAGTCTGTCTTTGAGAAAGGAAATGAAATAGATCAAGGTACTTAGGAAGCCTGATGGACGACTGTAGTCAGAGATGACAAGAAGGGATTTTGCTCTTCCTGCCAAAAGGAATTTAGAAAGATTTTGCAAGAAGAAAGTTGGAAATGATTTTCTTTCCCTATAAACGGACACTATCTACCAGACCCTGACCTTATTTGTTTGACCCCTTTTTTTGGCAGATCCCTGACACATCTGCAGTATGACTCTATTTTACTCAGGCTTGTTGATGATAGAAGTTTCTACTGTGTTTGTCATCAAAGTCTTCAAGTGCTTTTCCTTTGTCTAATGAATAATATGCATTATCCTTGTCTTGACATTAAGGACCTCTACTCATCTGACTCCAATCTTTCTATCCCAAAATTTTAATATTTATTAGAAACCTCCATTAAACTTCCAGCCACACATACCTGTTCGGTGCCCTCCAAGAAACTTTTATCGTTGCTATGTCCAGATTTAGTCATTGGACCATTTCCATTTCATTTCTGATTAAGTAGTTTCTGTGCTTCCTTTAAGGTTACATTCAATAGTTCAATTTTTAAAATTTCCATAAAGCAGTTCAGATTATCTCTTATTTCAGTAGAGTTGTGACATATATTGTAAGTATTTCTGACTTGATATATATTTTAACACTTGTATTACTGAGTATATATACACATAAGTATACGCATATACACATATACTCCCATTAAAATTCGTACATTGTCTTCTCAATGCAGTTTTAAATTCCTTAAAGGTGGGAGCTACATATGTCTGTTTCTGTTCCCATAACATGAAACTTTATATACCTTTGGATTGCAAATATTTGTTTAATACTTGTAAAGTATCAGATGGTTTCCTAAGTACTTCATATCTATTTAATTTATGTATTGCTAGCAATACTTCTACAAGGTGTGAACTGTTATTATTCCCGTTTAGTCAACAAGAACTATCCCTCTCTGGTAGACAAGCCACTAGATTTTCACTAATAAGGTAACCTTTAGCTCTGTGTGTTTATGTTAATTTAAATTAATTATAATAAAATTTTTTAAACATTCTTTAGTAACGTTAACCACATAGCAAGTACTCAGTTGTCAACTTGGCTGGGAGCTATTATTGGACACACAGATTATAAAACGCTTTTCTACTGCAAAAAAATTCTGTTGATCAACTCTGGTTTATATGGTTAAATAACTTCTGCAGGGTAATTGAGCTGGTTGGTGTTAAAGTTGAAAGTTAGAACCCATTCATGCTTGTTTACATGTTAGATGCTACAGAGATCCTCTGTATGCGTGCATGTGAAAAGCACACATACACACACTCAGATACACACTCTCATTAAGAAATGAAGAGCAAAAGCAGCTGAATAAAATGTATTGATTGTTCTTGACTTTTCATGGTTCAACTTAGCATTTTTTTTTCCAATGATGCAAAAGTGTTAACTATTCAGGAGAAATTATAATTCAAATGTTAATTTTTTCCTTTTCCTGGACTGACAATATACAGTACTATATTTTGTATATGCACCTGGAAAAGAGAATCCATAACTTTTACCAGACAGTTACAGAGATATGACTCAAAAAAGATAAAAAATCATTGAGCTAACATAATAAATTTATTATATCATAGTTTGGAATGTGAAACTGATTGTCACTTTTATTAATTTTTTATGGCTATGTAATTTTTATTAATTTTTCATGACTATGTAATACCAATTTTTTAGAGACCAATTTAGCAGAATCCATAAAAATTTTTAAAAATTTCCCTTTCTTTCCCTCCCCTCCCCTATTCCTTCTCCCAACTTCTTCTTTTCTTTCTCTTCCTCCTTCTCTTTCCCACCTCATTCTTCTCCCTCCTTCTTTCTTTCCCTCTCTCTGCTAGAGATTGAATTCAAGGACTCACACATTAGGCAAGCATTCTATTGCTGAGCTACATCTGCAGATTCAAGGATATATTCCTTTAACCAGAAATTCTCTTTATAAATGCCTGCCCTATGCAAGCATAAGCATGTACTTACACACATAAAACCACACATGGGTACAAAAATACATGTGGAACAGCCCATTGTAGTGTCACTTATAAGAGTGAAAAACTGGGATATAATGTGAAGGTCTATGAATAGATTGTTTAAGAAGTAAGGCAAGATGGAACAAAATCTGAATTGTTACACAGGAGATAAAAGGAATGAGATAGATCCATTTATATATATAAATATACATAACATTGTTAAGTGAAAGTAAAAAATTAAAATATGCAGTTTTAAAAGGGTTAAAGCGTATCATAATTATGAGTGCATAGAATGACTATTTTTACAACTAGAATGCATTTATTTCATCATACAGTTGAAACATTTTAAATGCCACCAAAATGGGTACTGAACTAGACCATAGATGTTTACTAGGCAAATTGATCCTTCTTTTGTAACCTAAATTTCCCGTACTTGCAGTAACAACTAAAAGATAGGTTTTTGCATGAAATCCACCAGAGTCTTCTTCATAATGTAGTTCTTTAATCATGATGCATCGTTAGATAAGTGTTTCTCCTATAGATTTTCAATCACCTGTATGCTTTTTAAATATCCCTAAGGATAATATTGATGAAATGATGATGACAGTGATAGCTAACAATTACTGAATGCTATATCCCAGGTATTGGTATGAGTACTCTACAACTAATAACTCATTTAATTCTCACAACCAGCCTATGAGATAGGCACTGCTACCGTTTTCATGCTATCAGTGAAGAGACTGACGCATAGAGAGGGTCACCAATTTGTCAGCATTAGATGTCACTGCTCTGCTCTGAAGAGACAGAGCTGGGGCTTGTGTGGTCTTGCTCTAGAGCCTGAATATCCCATGCTGATACACTTCTGGTCCACATTCACTTTTTTAACCCCATTGTCCATTCTTCTACAGTCAGTCTCCTCACCTCCCCATTCACTGTGCCTCAGCCAAGGAGGGCTCGTCAGGTTTTGGCACTCTCCCCTCAGTTTTGGGGCACAGAGGCTTTTATACAATTTTGGAACACAAGGCTTGGAGAGATTGGAACCAGAGGCCCTGCAGCTTGTGTTTTTGCCCACGTTTCCACATCCTTTCAAGGCAGAGATCCAATGCCATCTCTTCCAGAAGCCTGCCTTGCTTTCCTCGGCTTGCATTTCTTCTTCCAGCTCTGTTCATGAAATTCCTTGTCACTTATGGCATACACACCACTTTCTGTCTTTTATAAGCCTCTCTGATATCCATGACTCTTTACTAGATTTTAGGTCTCTAATTGCAAGGGTCACTTCTGGTTCAACCTTTACAGTGTCTTGTGTTTGTAATATATTTTTAAATTTGTTAGAATTTGCAAAATCATCAAGAAACATGCATAATATTTAGATCATTAAAGTCAATTAAGAGGTTTCTGACTGTGATTTTATGATTCTATGTAAGAATTTTAAAATTCTTATTTTACCAAACAACTGTATTTAAAAAATAGCAAAATGGAGGGTTTTTTGTGTCACATTTGACTAATAATAGTAACAGCAATAGTCAGTGTCATTTATTTAGTACTTATTACATTTCAATATTTTAAATTCACTATTTCATTTAATATCTGAACAAATGTTTGAGGTTGGTACTATTAAACCACTTTTTTATTAAATCAGTCATATAGACTGTAATACATTACATCAATTCAAAGAGATAGTGCTTGGATCAGGACTTGACCCCTTCTGAACCTGATTCCAGAACTCTGACTCCTCATTACTATTGATGACTCTAAACAGTGTGAAGAAAGGATCAGAAGGCAGAATTCTGGAATAACACTAAGGTGGGCTGGCTCTGGAATATCTGATTCCAGTTTTTCTCTCTCTCTCTCTCTCTCTCTCCTTCCTTCCTTCCTTCCTTCCTTCCTTCCTTCCTTCCTTCCTTCCTTCCTTCCTTCCTGATACTAGGGATCAAACTCACAACCTCATGCCTGCCAGGCAGGCACTTGTGCTGCTGAGCTAAATCCCCGACTCCCCAGTTCTGGTTCTTAAATTAATTCTATGAGCTTTAGATTGGCCTTCAGCATCTTAAGGTCCCCTTTGCCCACAGTGCTGGGGTGGGTTTGAGTGGTGAACCAGTTACTATCCAAAGTCTGCTCCAGTTATAAATTCTATGATTCTCAGGAGCCAAAGCTGCTTTGACGTTTACCAAAAGTTACATATGGCATGTGTCAAGAGCTGTGAAAATTTTATTTAATACACTGTGTTTATTTTCTTCAACATAAAGGTGAAATATTTTTACATTTTCCCAGTACATTTCTCAGTAATAACATAGCCAGTAAAAATATTTTTGCTCATGTAGAGCAGCACTAGCTCTTAGCCAAAGAAAAAGTACACTATTATATACTGGTTGAGGAAGAAAAAAAGAGCCTCATTTGTTATCAAGAAGGAGCAGGAAATACAGGAATAATTATACTGCCCTTTACTTAATTCGACTTAATTTGGTGACTTGAAGCTTTCAGAGGATATGAAATGTACTGAATGTGCACATAGGAGACAAAAATATTGCTTGTGAGTACCTACATTTATGATATTAATCTCTCTCTCTCAATGATCGAATATAAATAGCTGCTTGAAAGCAATTTCATTGAAATACCTTCAGAAATGTTGAAATGAAAATATTAATCTTTTGGATGTGTCATGTTGGATTACTTCCTTTCCCCTCAGGAAGATAAACTGGGGAAAGCTGAGAATAACCAAATGGCCAAGAAGATGCAAAACCAAAAAGTAAAGGTGTCAGCCTCTAACCAAAAATGTACCTCCCTTCTTGGCTTTTTCCTTTCCTCCTTCCTTCTTTTTTCTCTCCTTATGTCCTTATTCATTCCATTCCTTTCTTCTTCCCTTCTTTTCTTCTATCCTTCCCTTCCTCTTCCTCTGCTTGTTCCCCTATCTACTTCTCTCTCTCCTTCCTCCTCTGCTTTTCTCCCTCCTACCTTCTCTCCCTCAATAGATACTATTGGGAAACAGTGCTAATAAAGGTACTGTCCTAACTATGGGACTAGAAGACCATGTTTCATGGAGCCTGGATACTAGGAATTTTCCTTAGAGGTGGGCTGGTTTTCTTGGGGAGGGTCCAAGTGTGACAAAAATGTTGCTGGGTCAAGGATACTCACTGTAGACTGGTGCCTGATCATCAGGTCTTTTCTCTGCATCCTGATACTTGTACGCTCTGCTCCTCTAATTTAAGGTACTTTCTTAAAGCAAGTACGTTTTCTTATCACAAATCAATAAATCAATTAGATAGTAAAAGAGCTGATTTAGTATTTCAAGTACATTGAAAATATGTTTCCATATGCAACTGAAGTGACTCCATAGCAGTATAATTGAGACTGGAAGTTATACAAAATTTTCTGTCTCTGGTATACAGATATATTTCATATCTATACAAATTCTTTGGAATATAAACAAAAGATATTTCCACCTCAAAGATGGTTAAAACTTTTTAATGACTTATTACTTCACATAAAATAAAATGTACTGTGATGTACATGGTCCAGTATGATCTACCTTAGTTTTATCTTGTCTTCTTCTATATTTTGGATATACCAGAGTCCTTTCTAATTTAATATTCTTATGCAAAACTGTTGGTTTCTTTTTTTGACATTGTATTACAATCTCTATATTTATTTACTTGTTCATTTGTGTCTCTTCCACAAAATGTGAACATTCTGAGAGATCTTGTGTCATTTATTTGCATTATATCCACAGAACCTAACATTAAGAGTCTGACACATACTTGCTGAGAAATAAATGAATGAACAAATGAATGAGCATTTTAATTTGAAACCTAGAAAAAAATGAAAGTCTTCTAAAACATGGAATAAATCATAAATATGTAAGTTAGAGTGACATGGTACAGTGTAAATTCCAGCTTTATCACTTACAAACTATGTGATTTTGGGGGAAATTATTTCACCTACCTCGGTTCTCAGTTTCTGGAGAATGAACATAACAATTGATATCCACAAACACTTGCTATGATTATTAAACAATGTGAAATATTTAAAAAACTTAATTAGTAAATGCTAAAGAATGTTCAAGAAGTCTCAAAGAATTTCAAAATGCCAACAACCCCTAGGATTATCTCAAAGTTTTTGTTGCATATATTTAAGATGTACAAATGATATTTGGATGTAGGTGTAGATGTTGAAATTATTAAATGCTGGTGAATGTTTGAAAATAGTATGTCTTGTTGCTCTTTAACCAGGGCATGACCCTGAAGGCTCCTAGCCACTCTGAGGACTGGGCACAGCACAGTGTTCCCTCCTCTTATGTCTGGTCAATAGCAATCCACATAGTCTAGAAATCATGGAAGGCCATTATCATGAGTGCCATGATCAGCTAGATTTCACTGGCAGTGTTTTACTACAATGCAAAGGTAAAAATAGTACATGTTATGATTTATGCCAGTGGCCCCCAGGCCTCAGGCATTTGCATTGTGCATTTGTGATTGGTTCATTGTCTAGCATTTGGATTGATGGTGTCAGTGCTACACCCGCCTACAGGTGGAGCCAGCATACAATGTAATTGCTGGAAGAAGGTGTGTCTCTCTCTCTTGCTGGTTTTCAACTTGCTATTTGCAGCTACCATGAACTGTGGCCCTGCCATGCCACCCTGCTTGGAGCCAACTGAGTATGGACTGAAACCTCCAAAAATGTAAGAAATAAACCTTTCTCTTTCCAACTTTGGGCATCAGATATTTTGTCACAGTGATGAGTAAAAAGTAACTAAAACAGAATTTGGTACCAGGAGTGGGGTTGTTGCTGTGACTATATCTGACCGTGTTTTTCAAGAGGTTTTGGAAATGGCTTGTGGGCAGAGTTTGGAAAGGTTTGGACCTGTTGCCTGGATGCATAGACCTGGAGCGGCTTAGGCTGTTCTGTAAAGGAGATTCTGCAGAGCTCAGGAGACCAGAAAGCTGATAGAAAGCCTGATGGTAAAGACCAGGCTTGAGAGGTTTCTGCTGGGAAGAAGGACTGCATTGGTTGTTGGACTCCACACAATGTGTGTGATGGCCTGGCAGATAGTTTGACTGCATTGGTTGTTGGACTCCACACAATGTGTGTGATGGCCTGGCAGATAGTTTGTCTGCATTTTGCTCATGCCCAGAGACTTTGCCTCAGACCGAGATTAAGGGCAATGGACTGATTAATCTGGCAAAGGACAGTTCAAGGCAGTCGAATATTGAGGCTGTGGCATGGCTATTGTTGGGTGAAAATCAAGAGCAAAGAGCCCAGAAGGATAATTTAAAATGCTGTGAGTTTGGCCAGAAGGAAAACTCCTGTAAAGCAGTGGATTGTAAAGATAGAGCTGAGATTTCAGTTGCTGAGAGGGAACAGAGAAATAAGAAAGATGGCCAGGGGGCATCCCAGGAAGCAGTGGGTCTCCTTCCTTTGCAGGCTCAAAACTGCAAAAGTGAAATAATTTGCTCAGAGGAGAAAGCTTCAGAGCACTATTCTCCAAAATGGTGATAGAGGTGACATGAGAATCTAGAATGGCAGCAGCCACATGAGGTTCCAGAATGGTGGCAACATAGAGAAGTTTTTCCTCACAATCAGGTAAACAGAACCCAGCAATCCAGGCACTGAACCCCTACAGCAAAGAGAGAGAAAAACCTAGCTACTGCCCCAGCTGGTAGCAAACCTTGGTGGCATCCACATGGTGCTGATTTTAGGTGCAAGGAAAATGCACAAATTCTGAGGGTAAGATGGCTTCTACCTCGATTACAAAGGGCCTGGGAGGCCAAGAAGTGTATAAGGGTGAAGCCAAAAGTGCAGTGGAGACCCCAGAAGTTTAGAAGAGCCAGGAACATGGATCATTCAAGGAAAGTGCAAAAAGTGAGCAGAGAGGGCTTAAGAGAGAAGCTGTGGGAGCTGGAATCCCTGGCAGTGCCGTGGGGGTGGAATCACCCAAGCCTTTTGGAGCTCGCAACCAGATTTTTTCAAATGCTGAGCATAGAACTCTAGGACTTAATGTTCATCCTGTTGGATGTTGGACTTGCTTTGTTTCCAATGCTTTATATTCCCCTGTTTGTGAGTTTTGGAATGGTAATGTTTATCTTGTGCCTTTACATTTGAGAGATGTTTAACCTTGTGTCATTTGTACAGAAGGTTACAGTTAAGAGTTTGCCATTGATATATGAGTAGACTTGGGAATTGAACTTCTCAGTAGTGCTGAAAATGTTAGGACATTGGCAACTCCTGGAGACAGACTAAATGTCTTTTGTATAAAGGATGTGCATGAGATTTGGGGGCCAGGGTAGGAATGTTATGGTTTATGTCAGCGGCCCCCAGGCCTCATGCATTTACATTGTGCATTTGTGATTGGTTCATTGTCTAGCGCTTGGATTGATGGTGTCAGTGCTACACCCACCTAGAGGTGGAGCCAGCATACAATGTAATGACTGGAAGAAGGTGTGTTTCTCTCTCTCTTGCCTATTTCCACCTTGCTGTTTGTAGCCACCATGAACTGTGGCCCCGCCATGCCACCCTGCCTTGGAGCCAACTGAGTATGGACTGAAACCTCCAAAAATGTAAGAAATAAACCTTTCCTTTCCCAACTTTATGCACCAGGTATTTTGTCACAGTGACGAGTAAAAAGTAACTAAGACAGCACATAACTTAGCTAATGCCTGTCCAACTACCAGCCTCCATAGCATCAGGGACTTGCTAGGGAGAAATGACAAGACACTGGTATGTTTTAGATTTCATACTGGAATTTGATTCTGAATCATGGTTTATAAAAGGCTGAAAGTGATCCATCAGTTCATCTTTGTGGTTAGATGAGCAATCTCTTGTTTCCTTGGAAACTCAGACCTGAGCATATGTAACTCACAATGCATGCCCTCATATTTTCAATTGAGCAGATCCAGGATGACTTTTTCCCAAGGGATTCAATATGTTGCTTTAAACAGAAGGGCCAAGAATAAGAGAGAATTGTCACGTTAAAATCAGACACTACAGACCTGGTTGGTCTCAAAAGACACAATAATTCCACATACATGAGACAGATACTCTCATAGTCTGCCCCATGTTGTTTTAGCAGTTTCCTTTATTTGCATAATTTTTTTTTCTGAATTGAAAAAGAAATTAGTATACATCTTGAAATTCTGTTTTGTATGCATGTAGAATGTCTACATTCTAGTGCTTTCTTATTAGGAATCTTTATGAGCTAAAGATAAGCACTAATATCTTAGTTCTGCATGCAGCATGTAGATAACATAGACCAATTCTTGTCCTAAGATACTTGTGGCATCCATGAAGTAATGTTAACACTTTTAAAGAAAATCTTAAATATAGCATAAACTTAATTCCTAAGCTGCTCCTATGTAGTACTAGCTCCGGTTTATACTCAGGGCTTGGGATGTGCTAGAACTTAAAGATTTACCCACAACACATTTAAAATGTCAGGTACTTTCTGTTCTTTGTCCTCTTCCTTCTCGGTGTCAGAATTTCATGGTTTCCTCAGTCATCAAAGGAGGAAAGTGAGAAAGTGATACTCAGAAAATTTCAAGCAATTTGTCTCTGGCTGCTAATTTTTTAGTAGGGATACCAGAAACTGTATGCACCTCTATCTGATTCCAAAACATGTGTCAGTGACTTAAAACCAACTTCATCTATTGTGATAAGGCAGAGTGGAAGGTAAGAATGCTGTGTTTAATTAGTACCTGATTAATAAATAATATAGATATATAGTTGTATCAATTATAACTTATTAAAAGTGGAAGAGGCTAGCAAAGAAATAAACATTAACTCAAAATGCAGGAGAAAACAAACCAAGCAAGAGTTGGGGGGGGGCTGCCATGAAGTAGTGTGGATATTATATAAAGTCATTTGCCTGCTTTAACTAACTGTTTTAACACTGGAAACTGAAAGACCACGTGTAAATCTTATGACAGAAATTTCCCCTTTTTTCATAAAAGATGATGTTGAAGGTCCATTTCAATTTTAAGAATATAAATCTAGTTAATAGAAGCACACTATGAGTGAGATTTAATCTTTGCTGATTCCTAAGATGCCTTAAGACTTTTCAGAGTCCATGGACATCATCATGATCATCAGTTATGAGTCTCAAGTTGAAAGTAAATATGGAATCCTTGGGTAAAAAAGAATAGCCAGGACAAATTTCTTTTAAGTTTTTAAGCTGCTGCCATTACCCAAAATTTCCTTCAGATTAAGGATCTGCAAACTTTTCCAATAGGGTCAGTTAGTTAATAGCTTATCTTTCAATTTTTTTCATTCAATGTTCTCCTTTAGAACTACTTATTCTGCCATTATAAATTGAAAGTGGCCATAGACAATATATTAATTGATAAGCATAACTATGATCCAGTATAATTACTTATAAAACCATTTGGTGTCACAGATTTGTAATTTTCCCATGCTTGTCCCAGATTAGAAATCCTTAAAGTTTCATATACATTTCCTTTTCTTGTAGCTATGTAAAGAGCCAGACCTCAAACCTAGTCACAATGGTTTATGATCACCTAGGAGATTTTTCTTTAGGCACATCATAGGTAATGCCATTAAAAGAGAATAGAACAAGTGGTCTTGCAAGTTATGTCTAGTGTTAAGCCAAATACTTGGAAAAAAATTTAAAATGATCCAATTTGCCTCAGGAAAATTAACTAGGTCTATCACTTGAGCTGACATTTTCTCTGAGGATTTAGTTGACACATAGCCAATGTTCAATATCATGACTGTAGCTAAATATTATTTGTGAATGTAACTGACACGAATTTAGAGGAAATTATAATCTTTCCTTTTAGTTGCTAAGTTAGTAAGAAACTCATCAGAATAATGACTAATATTATGCCTGATAGTGTTCCGTGGAAATAACATACAAATAATACAGTGCCTGATTACCTTAGCCTAACTACCTGGGCTTTATCGTAACAGATAGTTTAGAAGTATTGAAAAAGATATTGATAAAGCACAAGAAAAATGTGAATATTTTTCAAATGACAGTAAAGAAGAGCCTTAAATTCCTGATTTAAATAGACATGTCATGGCTTTTTCAAGTGCTTGAAACTTTCTCTGCATTTAGCTCACATCAAGTCTATAGAATGGGAACTGAATTTACACAAGTCTCTCTGTGGGATATCTTTTTTACTCCTTATTGAGAGCATTGCAAGGCATTTTTTTACATTCTATTTTAAAGAAAGAAAACCCATCATGGACTCACTTCTCATCTAAAACTATCTAAAATACAAAAAATGCAGGCCCACAGCACCCGTACAATTCTACAGAGAAAAGATGCTACTGATGAGTGTCTCTGGAATTGCTACTTATGCACTGTGAAAATATGCATGAGACATGTGATCCAACATCTGTATTCTGTTTTCATTTTTAAAAGTAGTTCAGCAATATGTATATCAAAAGTCACCGTAGTACTTAAGGATGCACCATATCAGGAAGTATTCTACAAAATAGGTGCAGCTATTGTGGTTTTTGATGTTAATTAATTTTAAAACTGAGTAGAGTGAGCATATTTATGGGAAAATTAAATAATTCAGTAAAAAATCAATTAACTTTCATTTCTTAACAAAAAAGTTTTAATTGAATGAAAAATAACTAATGAATGAGCTGGGTGTTAAGATAGTTACCACTGTGACCTAATAAGGACTCTGCTGCATGGAATTTCTCTGACTATGGTTTTGTAAATTGATGATTGCTGTCTGGACTGGGTATGTGGGACTTTTGAAGTTGTGAATTTAGAAATTACCAACTAGAATAATCTCATTCTACATGTTATCAAGATATATGTATATATAAGTATACATATATTATACATTATATAGATGTTATTTTTGTGAATCATATTATACATAAGTATATATGGATCTATAATTATATCTATATATGTCTTGTGTAATATATACTTCATGTTTATACAAATACAGTGCCCCAGCTTATTGCAAATGCAGTATAGGATTTGCATGGTTACTTACATGTTTCCTGCATTCTACAAAAGAATCTGCAATGAAAACCATTAAACAGGACACAATTTGTAAGCCTTTCATTAAATAATGATTCTCAGCTGGATTTCTCAAAAGAATATTAATGTAACCATATGTAACTAGCATTGCAAGAAATTAGCGTTGCTGATTTGGTCTTGAATCAGTCATTTTAAGCTATGCATGAGAGTCTTTGCTGATACATTTTTGTCTCAGACAACTTAACACAAATTGTGGGCTGAACACAGCTAGGTTCAGAGTATAATTTGTATGAAATGCCACTAGTATTTCAAGTTTTGGGTGGTTGCAGGGAATAATCAAATCCATATGCAGAAAGACAAAATGGTGTTATTCAAGGTCCAATAGCTAATTACTAATTTCTTACATATATGATCACAGGCTAGGTGATAAGTTTCAGATGCCAATCTGAAGTTGGAATTCTGCATGTGGGAGCTGGATTGAGTTAGGGTCTGGGTGTGAATATGCTATTAAAATCTGCAGCTTTTCATTCGGTTGCCAAGGTTTGAAAATATTACGAGGCATTTAAAATTTTTTCTTGGGAAAAAACGTTGTTGAACCATTTGTGTAATATTTTAACCCAGATTGAAACATTTGAGTGTGTATTGTCCCTGCTTTTTAAAAAAAATTAGTTTCAAGAAACTGTTTTTATAACAAAGATTAAGTCATCACACAGTGACAGTCAGGGTTTTAGAAGAGAGACCATGAGAAGAAAGGAGACAGAATTCTAAGTACAACTATATTAGACAAGTCTTCTGGAGGAAAACCCATGCAAAAATTCTTTGCCTGGACATGGAAGTTTGTGTCATCCCAAAATATAAAAGATCTACTTTGGACAGAGCTCTATGGGACTTACACTATGGTTGCATTTGATCATTATTTTTCTTAATTTCCTTTTATCCTGTAAGAAGTTCCTCCCACTAGTTTCAATTTCAAAAGCAGTACATTTTTTTTTGTTCTGAAAAATGGGTAGGAATAATTGCTGCTTCATGGTGAAGTTTAGCTTGTTTATCTATTTCCTTGTTAGATTGGAACTTGTTTAGATTATGATTCAAATTTGTAGCCAATATGATGCCACAAGTGGTGCCATGTCCTTCCTGTTGTATAACATCAACAAGCACAGAATATCAGATGATTCAAGAAAAGCTTCTCAGATGAAGTTGGTCTGATGCATTTATTACAAAATTTCTCATCAACTGTACCAAGTAATTTTCAGCATCAATGAATAAAATCTGCCTCAATCTATTATTTTATTAGGGAACATCAAAATCCTTGTGAATAAATGATACTATTCTACTGAAGGCAGAAGGTGAAGAATGACAAAATTCCTGAAAAATAATGACAGTGGACAGTGTCAGTCAACAGGACAGAGCAAGTGACAACATGATTCAAATGGACAAGCTTTTAAGGACTTTCAACATTGTCATGTGTGTTTCATAAGCAAATTTACCAATGTTAAGCAAAAAGAAAATCTCCAGCTTGGTGAGGAGCCTCAGGCTCAACACAAACTAACTCCATCCAAAGGGTGTGTCAAGAATAGTGTGCAGTTACCTTTCTGCTTCTTGCTGTATATGGTAGTGGTATCGGGTAATTTTAGTCTTATTTAAACATCAAATAAAAGTCCAAGAAAAATATAGAGGTGACTCATATCTTATAATTCTTTCAATGCAAATATTTAGTCAAAACAAGTTGTGGAGGACAAATTGTGCTGCTGTTTCTCAGTTAATATTTAGCTCAGTAGAGATGGTTTGAATGCCTTAAAAAAAAACTACGACCAAAAACAAAATAAAGAAAATAGGTTTGTTAGAATCCATACCTGTCCTCTCTGCCTATGTCAGCTGGGAGTCCTCATTTTTAACATACAAAGAAAATGACTTGAATCATCATCCCAAGTTTAGTTCAAAACTAGTAAACACACTGGATGCATAGGAGAGAGGTTGTTTCATTGTTTCAAATGGTTGAGTAAGGGCACACTTGACCTTAATTGTCCAAGGGAGTCCTGATGGGGGAAGGCGGCTTCTAAACATTTGAGTGTTTCTGTCTGTCGGAAAGGTGCTTCCTATCATTTTATATCTTTGTCTTCACCTTAATACTTTGCCCACAGTAATTAATCAAATAACTCTTATTAAATAAGTGTTTTATTAAGCCTCGATACAAGTCTATAAAACTTGCTCCTTCTCAAGAAAGACAGAGATGGTGGCAACATTTCTTAATGCTGTACTTAGCTAACACACTCATTATTTTATGTTCAACATAAAAATTGTTATATTGTTAGTATTTTTCTCTTTTTCCTCAAATAGAGTTTAAATTTCTCCATGTTCTGTTGTCTGTTTCCCATGCCATGTCCTCTTTATCCTGGACTTAGATAGTACCTGGCACATAATGAATATCTAACAAATAGTTCATATGAGAAGCTCCGATGAAATACTCCTTGTCTACTCCTTGAACTTCTCATATGCATGTTACCAAGTGTTCTCGGGGTTTCCTATTTTTCTGTCATTAATGCTTAAGGAAACAAATAAACTACAGGAAATACTGTCTTTGAATTACTTTATAGAGTCTTAGTAGATCCTTAGCTATCCCAGTCATTGTCACTCGTTACCCTGGGCCACCACTGCTCGTAACAGCTCGCTTGCTGCCATTGACTCTAGTAGCTTGTCTGTAGTCTTCTACTCCTCTCCAGGTAATGGAGCTGTGCTCTCAAGCCTACCTCTGTGCCCCAGGTCAATTCAAAACGTTTACCTTTCATAGTCATTTTGTCCAGGGGAAGAATCAGAAGTCCCACAGCATGAGCTCTGATGGATAAGGTAGAAAGAACTGAGCAGCTACATTCACTGCATTTTTTTTTATCACACCTTGTAAAAAGAGGTCTTCCAGAATTGCTTCAGAAACAGACAAAAATTATAACTATGTTCAAAGTGAAAGGGAGCATAATGAGGGGATCGATGGTAATGTGTCTTTCACTGTAACATTTTTAAAAATTGAAACATTCACTTTAGACAGTGGTTTGCACATCACTTGTACACTTATCTCTTCTTCATGACCTTGCTATAAATTACATTAGAAGATGTAATTGAAGTTTTGAGATAATTTGAAGTTGAAGTTGAAGTTTTGAGATAATTTGAAGTTGAAGTTTTGAGATAATTTTTATTAGTTAATGTCAGAATATATCTTTCCTTATACAACCAACTTTCTCTTTATATTGCTGGGTTCTTCCCCTACCTGATGGATTTCCTTCTAGACTAGCCATGTCTTTTTGAAAACCCAAAGAGCTCATTAAAATGTTCTCAAATAAAAACAAACAATTTTCCCATTTGATACATTCTCATGTTACTTTCAGAGTGGGACAGAATGTGTTTATTTTACCTTGGGTTCCTTTGAGATCGGCTTTTTCTAACAGTGGCTCCAGGGAATAAGAGGGGGACCTGGATGGTAATGTATTTCAGGGACATGTTACTGACCATTACCTACTGGTGCATATTGAGAGCTTGATTCCACTGTCACTGTCAGAGGAGCTCTCAGACATGTTTCAAACTTTTTTGAAGAAAAGGGAAAACACTTATCTCCCAGATTCTTATAGTGAAAGAATAATAAACTCCCAACACTTCTAGGTTTGCATGTGTGAGCACCAGGCTAATTTCCCAGTGTCACAGACTTCCTTGTGCCTTTCTGATGCAAGAGCTCTCTAAGTGAGCCCTGATTGAGACTGGCTGCTACTACTGTGGTTGAGGTAAAAGTTGAGCAGAGAGCACAAAAAGTGGTACCCTAAGCTGTTAACTGTAAAACCAGCAGAGGTTTCTTGGTGTTTGGAGATAATTTAATTAGACACAAAATAGTGTAATCAAGCATTTAATAGATGTTTCAAATAGAGTGACTATTATCCTAATGTATACATTTAACTTAATATTGACCACTGAAGAGCTACCTGAAATAAACTCAAGGAATAATAAGCTATTTTTCCAGTGGTAGATATGTAGTCTTCCTGAGAAGATGCTGTTTCTCACTGCGCAAAGCAGGCTTCTATGTTTTGCATGTTTCTTTCATCTGGAGAGTAATGTGATGTGGAAATGCCCTATTGCCTGAGAAGGGCTTGGAAGTGCAAGAGCAGACATGTATATAAACAAGGTGGCACTTGTGAACACTCAGGGTGTGCAGTGGCCCTGTGGAATGTTAGTGCTACCACACACAAGCATGACTTGGGTTGTAATAGAAGAGAAGGTGAATAGTGATATGGTAATGATTCTTCCAAAACTAGAAAACTCTCTCCAGTAAAGCCAGTCAACACCCAAGGCTGAAGACTTCTCTCACTTCAGAAAGGCAGGGTTATCAACATCCTCTCAGGGGTGCGTGTGCAAATTTTAACAATGGAGGCAAAAGACCTCAATAAAATTTAATAGAATTTTTAAAGATAGTTGGTCCTCCCAGGAAGTAATAGATTCATTAGAACTTCACTGAGGTTTGTCTAATATAACATACAGGCACAAAGTCCATTAAGACATACCCAAACAAATTGGGTTCTCTCAAATTTTATCCAAGATAAGGCACTTGCACTAAGTCCTGTGCTAAATTTCCTCTTGTCAGAAATTTCAGGAAACTACAAAATTGAAAAAAAAAACACATATGCTATATGAATTATTGTGTATTAGAAATACTGGATTTCTTTCTTTGGTAGTTTAAAATACCACTAATTCTAGACGCCGATGAATGTAAAAACAAACCAAAAGAAAACCAAAATAAAAATCAACTTTTGGAAACATATTCAGGTTTGTCTGGATATGTTAAAACAGGACAATTGTCATTGTTTCTAGTGACTGATCACAGCAAGATGTCTGTAGCTATTTCTGTCAATAGGTAAAAATACTGTTTTGAAGGCTGGCTCTTTAGGTGATTCTGGAACCAGTTGAGTTATTTGGGGTTTGCCTGGGTTGGTTTCTGTCACTTGTACAGTTCTTTATTATTTAAGAAAGTCAATGAATGTGGGCACACATTAGCACTAAATATTTATAAAATATTTATAAATTTTCAAGGTCTTTTTATATTTGTTAATCTTATGTTGTCATGTCTTGGTTTTTCAATTGAAGTGTCTGTGTACATCTGGATCTATACAACATATGCATGTGTGTTATCTCTGAACACATGAACAGGAGAATACCAACAGGCCATTTAAATGTCTAATAGCTTACTTTGCTGGAATCTGGGAAATTCTTTTTCTGCTATCAGAGCTCTTATGCAAACTCAAGTGCTTAAAATGACACTTTGTGATTTATCACTTTTGTGATCAAATTTTGATCCTGGGTGATTCCTGCAAGAGAGGTAATACCTACACTTATTACATCCATGAACCAGTTTGTTAGAAATGTTTAGTTTGAATGAGGTAAGTAGTTGGTGATGGCACTGGACACCCAAAGGGCAAGGCTAGCATTCCCATTAAAGAATGGAGGGTGGTAACTGACACAGAGGGCCTGGATCCCCTGGATTCCCTGTGTCCATAGTGGGCTCTTTGCATTATTCTAATGAGACATAAGTTAGGCAGAGCACTATGAAATGGATAAAATTTGTTTTTCTTCTTTTTGCTACAAGCATTCTGCTTAATAGGGAGAGGAAAAAGCAAATATCAGTTGTGGAAAGATAATGATTATATTAAGCAGTGTTGGGTTGCTGTAACAAAATACTTGAGATGTTTCATTTAAAAAGAGAAAATGTTTACTTACCTCATGATCCTGGAGGTTCCAGTCCAAAATTGGGCTTAATAGCCCAAGAGGCTGCATATTCTTGCACCTTTGTGGCATATTCAGGGTCATCCTATATCCAAGTACCAAATGATGTCATGGAGTAGAGACTTGTCTAAGATTCAGAGTGACACATCCCAGGTGACCATACATACTAACACCAATTAGAGAAAAGGATGGACAGGCTAAGAAACAGCTCTCATAGAAGGTTGAAGTATTAAACTAGAAGCAATGGGAGAGCAGTAATGGAGGGATTTGGGGTAGGTTGTAGACAGTAATGATTGTAGTGTTTTCTTGCACAGTTGAGTGTCATATGGGTAAATTATAACATCAATAACAATTTTCAAGGGAAGTGTACTCTTTTGGAAATCTTACCTATACCCAGGTACCTTAATGGAAAGAAGTATCTCATACCTTTGTTTCAGGAGAAAATTTTAATGATTTTCTGTCTTTTTTAATGAGTAGAAATAGTCAACCTTATATGAACTATTTTTCTCCTTAAAATGACTTACAATTTTATGAAATGGGATGATTGGCTTTTGTTTATGATGAGTATGTGGTAGCTTTGGTGGTTTTTCCATTTGCACATACAAATTATAAATTTTTATTAAAATAGTGTCTAAAGAAAATACCATCAGGAATTTAAGAAACTTTCATTTCTTTGGGACATCTAATTGATGAATACACTAAGCTTATAAGATAATGTTTTGGGGTTGCATGGATTCTAGGTAAAATGGTGGCCGTCTTTTGAATAGGCCCATTGATAGAGGACCTTGGCTCCCTATCTTTAAGGGATATGGTTTAGGCATATGGTAGTGGGTGGCATAAAAGTTATTTGAGATGTCACATTATACAAAATAATAATGACTTTTAAAAAGGTGCGAATTGAAATGAAAAGACTGCAATTCTAAAGTTTCAAGACAAACTGCAATATAAATAATCAAAATATCATTTGGCTTCAGTTTGAGTACTAATTCTAAACAGCTTACACATTTTCAAGTCAGAGTTAGAGGAAAAACATTGATAGCTAAATAAACAGGGTGAGTACATGATTAATGTTTTAAAATAGTAAACACTTCACATTAGTGGCATTCCTTTACCGTATTAGTCTTGGAGACCTTGTTTTCATTCCTGCTTTGCAATCTGTGTTTTGTTTATTTATTCTTTTTATGCTGAATTCCTCTCTTTTAACTTACCTTCTGCCTTCATTTACTCTAGAGAGAAAGTTAAAATGTCTAAAATAAGTGAAAAATCTACAGCAATTAGAAAATTTAAGACTGAGCAATAATCAACTCTAAGAACATAACTGCTCTTTTCGGCAGGATGAATTGTGGGCAATAAAAAGATCCTATTAGTAGCTATTTTCTTTAGAGTTTTAAACACTCTTAGAGCTGCATTTTATATTTTTTCTTCTTTTTCTTTAATGGCACTGGAAATTCAACCCAGGGGCTTGACCGTTTTAGGCAAGTGCTGTGTCACTAAGCTACAACCTGAGCTCCTTTTAAAATTTTTTATGTTAAGGTAGGATCTTGCTAATTTACCCTCCTGAATTTATACTACTTGCAGGTCTCCTGCCTTAGCCTTCTGAGTAGCTAGGATTCCAAGCATGTGTCCTCATGCCCAGTTGCATAGTATATTTAAAATAAATAAATAGATAGATAATCATCAAGGAACACTTACAGACATTTAGAGACTACAGGTTTTTGTTTTGTTTTGTTTTGTTTCATTTTTACTTCTTATTGTAAGAACGCAAAGCTAGTGAGTGGCTCTCAGTAGAGACTTCCCCTCATAGGTGCTAACAGTGTTGGCTGTTTGCCAAGATGTACACACATTGCATCACAGTATTGGTGGTAGAACCAAACTTGTCTATTTTGATTCACTAGACAAAAACTAAGAAAAACATAATTTTTATGGTTTGTAAATATAAAAAAAGAAGATACTGTGGAAACTATGTAGAGATAGTGCTTGAACCAGGTTGGATCTTGTATTTACTCCAATTGCTGATACTAATCTACTTTTCACATGGAAAGGTTAAAAAGTCCTATGGAAAATGTCTTGTTGGCCTCAACTTGGCTGATAAACCCAAATGCTAAACCTGTGAGCATGTTTAAAAATGTTAGCTGTGCTATTCTATGGGAGAAAAATAGTGGCTTGGTTTTGACAGATTATTGGAGACAAGAATCACATTGTTGCTACTCAAAATAATTGTTTTGGGTGGAAATTTGGATCTCTTCGGTGAGGTCAGATGAGTCTATAAACAAATGCAGGTAGTTCTTACTGATGAAGAAAGTGCACAATATTTGGATGGTCTACTCACATACGTTCTGTGTGCTTTTCTGGTTCTTCTTTTTCAGTCATTCATCTTTTGGGAGGCAATACCAGTGTACTGATTCACTGTCCGTCATTCACCATGATCTAACATTGATTTGGGGAGATAATTTAGAAAATGTGTCCATGATTCAATATTACATCATCTTCTTCAGTGTCGTGGTTCTGTACAATTAAAGTCAATTTTAATCTTCATGATCAATTGTCCACAGAAAACAAATCTATATTGACCAGAGATAGATCTATCCTGAGGTTGTCATGTCAATTGCCAGCAAGAGCAGTAGCCACAAGGACATTTGAGTTATAGGGTACTCTTCAGTGGAGAGTCATAGAGATACATCTAGAGGGTGCCTCAGAAATAATTTACATGGAAATTATCAAGAAGACACATGGCCGAGTATCAAGTATTGGATCTCATGTCATAGTATTCAGTCTTCTAAGCTTATGGCTGTCTTTGCATGCTTCTGTATCTGCAGAAAACTAGAGACTGTATGAAACAGAACATGTAAGGAAGATTAACACAATTTTTCCACTAATCATACAAAGGATATTATCTTCTGCGTTGTGTTTAGACATTCTGAAAAACTCTTATTATGCATGAATTCTAAAATACTGCCTTTGGACAATATTTCACAGATTTGGCCTGAAAAACATGTTCTTTCTTTTGAGCAATTATTGAGTGCCTATTTTATGCAAGTGTTCTACAGGAGACTACAAGGATGAGTAGTTCCTTGAGAAATTTACAGTCTAGAGTGAGTGCAGAGGTATAAAGACCATGCTAAAAGGGTCAGGCAGAATGGAACAAAATAATGTTTATAATGCTGAAGCGAAGCATAAGCTCTGGGCATGCTGACGAGAATTAATCTAGGAAAAGCATTTCCAGGGAGGTAAAATCTGCAGGATGTGTAACATATGAATGTGTACATGAAAAGAAGAAAAGATATTTAAGTCAATTTGGGGGAATAATACATAGCTAAATGTGGAGAGAGGAGGGAGGGCAAAGTCAAAGCTGAACTTGAAAGGTGATTTTGGACCAGGTTGTTAAGAAATACTGCTATTAATTTAGCAAGCACTTTTCTAGAGTTATGATGAGTCAGATGCTGTTCTAAGTTCACTACTCAGTCTTCATAATAACTTTAAGAACCATAGGTGGTCACAGTGTCACTCTTCTACAGATGAGTCACTTAAGGGACAGAGAAGTTAACTAAATTTCCAAGGTTGCCTGACCAGAAGTGCCAGAGCTGAGGTTCGTGCCCAGTCTTTCTAGTTCTCCTATCTGTGCATGACGTGGCGAGATATGTCTTCAGACGTTGTCATGTTTTTCATTCAGTGGTAATAGTCTCCACAACTTTTGAAGAAGCTAATGATCTAATATAGTTGATAGGAAGATCGTTTTGGCAGAAGAATGATAACTATATTCGAAAGTCAGAGAACTGACAGAGCTCTTAAGCAGAAGACAGTTCGTATGGGTCAAAGCCTGTCCCAGCAAAGTCAATGTGCTGGATCTGATCTTTTCGGTACGCATGCTGGACATTGCTAGTATTCACCTTCTGTTAAAAGAAGTCATGTTGTAGAAAATAACTACTACTTGACATTTAACCCCTAACAGCTCTTTCAGGAGCTCACGCCTCACCTTTCTTCCCTGTCTCAGTCTTTAAGGACTTCAGAGTCCATTAGGAAGGTCTTTTATATATGCTTTAGAAACAGTCATCTACTAATCCAGAGCTATGTGATAGAACTGTCTGTAGTGATGAATGTGTTATGAGACTGGGGAACTGAATTTTAAATTCTAATAATTTTGCTTTAAATAATCTCTAATGGCTAGTGGTACAGTATTGGGCAGACCAGTATAAGCTGGTGTTTCATGACACTTCTGCTAATTGCCATTTATACTACTCAGTGTTTTGTAATTCATTCTCTGTCTCTGTCTCTCTCTCTCTCTCTCTCTCTCTCTCTCTCTCTCTCTCTCTCTCTCTCTCTCTCTCTCTCTCCAAGACAACTACCACTACTCTGTCTGCTGGGGACTACGGCTAACTTTCTCCATAATTTACCGCTTCTACCAGGAATAGTGAGCACTCTGAAACGTTCCTGAATGTGCCACTTTGGAAATGAGGAAGCTAGATCCCTAATTGGTACAAGCTGTTCCCCAGTCTTTTGTAGAAATTTAGGAAACCAATCCTCCAATCAGCTTTTAGTTATACAGCTCCCGCACAAGTTCGTAGAAGGACAAATTTTTACATTGTTCATCTCAGTCAATTTGAAGGCTTGCTCGCAAACCTTTGTCTTCTTATCTGACTCTCACTTCTTTTATAATGGATATCTTTCAAAGACCTACACAGTATAAGGCTATAAATTTGGGCAAATGAAAGTTTTTGGCAAACCAGAGCGGCAATGATGTGCAGGGCAGTTAGCTTGATATATGTAAGTTACTTTATTTTTCTCTCACAATAATACACTGTGCCCAATAGGCAGGTAGAGAAGCTGAAACCCAGAGTTTAAACTGTATAAGGTTACCAGTTTAAAAATCGTTGAGGTATAATTCATATCCATGTCTGAGTCTCCCAAGTCCAGCAATTTCCCATTTATTACAAGCTGCCTCTTTGTTAAGAACCTATAGCTAAAAGACCAGAAATTTATAATTAGATGACAAGTTTAAGTACACAATATATGATTTGAAGTTAAAATATATTAAAAAGTAAAATATGCATATTTAAGAATAACTAGCCATTGTTAGATAATAAGTGCATAGTTACAAATAATTGTATTCAAATTGACTGCTATTTGATTTGGATTTCCTGTTTTAAGCCAGTTGGCTGTACGTGTTATAGTACAAACAAGCAAGTCATCTCTTAAACTAGTTGGTAGCCATGTAAGTCTTTTGAGATGGTCACAATATTATTGTGGAAGCTTTTATAGGATCAACACTGTGTCTACAACTAAATTTGGAGCACTGCTTCTTTTGTGAAACAACGACTAAGATTGGAAGTTCACAGATAGTCAGCAAAACCAAATATTATTCTCTTTCCATCAGAGACCTAATGTGTCAAATACTTCAAAACAATGTCCAATACTTTGCAGATCTTTGCTTTAACTATTAATATGCTTTCTCTCTGAAGTTAAGAAATTCAGCACCGTTTTAGAGCTAGTATTTTTTTAAAGGAATGGCCATAGGGTTTAAATTCTGTTGTTAGAAACAAAAAGAAACATTTATATAATCAAAAATCCTTTTATTTTCTAACTAGGCAAGCTTTTAGTTATGTCTTAATGGTCTTGTAAAGTGTCAGCTTTAACTTGTAAGATGTAGTTTATGGAAGCCAGAAAAGTTTTGTGTCTATTCTACCAGGGTATGCTACAACTAATTGGTTGATCATATCGTCCACTATCTTGTTGTCTTTATGTTTTCATCACAATTCCAAGTGTAGTGGCATTATTCAACAAATATATTTTTAGTAAGGCTGGGCCTTCTGCCTTAGCAAATGAGGCCTAAGACAGAATTTACAGAAATCAAATTGCAGTTCTGTCATTCCTTGATATCCTCCGAGGTGAACTCCTGGGCTTTGTGCTCATACTTGTAAAGCAAGCAAACTTTAAGCTAATGATGTGCTAGTGTATTCTCCCTTACAGAATTTTGGCAGGTTGCTTCTGTAAATTATGAAAAATAAATGTGAAATATGCAGATGCCTTTTGTTTGAAGCAGATGTTTGGTCCATCTTGCCAGAATCCAATCAGCTGTTCCCCTGAGATCCTGCCCCCCCCCCACAATATTATCCTGGTGCAGCTCAGAAACATGAAGGGGTGATCACAAATAACACTTCGCTTTGAGGCAGTGCCTTTGAGGAAGATTCTATGGCCTTTGTTAAGGCCTTTGTTAAGGAAAATTAAAAATAGAAATATCCTGACATCCAGAATTAGATTGTCTCTGGAAAAGTACTGGATGTAGAATGGTTTTCCTCTGGTTGTGTTTGGTGAAACTGGGAAAAGATAGGATCACTTTGCCCTTCCTGGATGAAATAGGCTCAGCTTTCATCCAATTATCTTGTTTAAATCCGAGAAGTCTTGAAGATGAAATCTCTACTTGCTGATTCAGTGAGTCTGTGCTACAGTGCTATTGCATAGAATATATATATATATATATATATATATATATATATATTATATATATAATATATAATATATATATACACTCTCATATATATTATAATATATATATATATACACTCTCATATATATACACACATATATGAATATATATATATATATATTCATATATATGTATATATCACATAAGTAAGTGAAGAACTCTTGTAGGCAGTATTAGTAAAGATTTTGCACCATTACAAGCATCAGTTAGTGTCTTCTCTCATGAAGTCTGTTAAGTAAAAATAAAAATCACTTGTGGGATCCCATAGGCTCCATGGAGAAAAATCTGCAGAGCTGGTCAGTATTGAGCCTGTCTGTGGTGAGTGCCTTAAAAATCACTTTAACCCAGAAGATGGAAATGGCCATTATCTCCAGGCTCTGCTGAGAAGTCACATGTAACTTTGAGCAAATTATTTAACTATGCTTAGACTCAGTTTTCTCATCATACTACAGTTTTTAAGTGACACAATGTAAGTCAAATACTTAGATACAGTGCCTGTGCCTGACTTATTATTGAGCAAAAACTGAATGATGGAGAGCCTGTTCTATAATGTTCCCATTCACTTTCTACAACTTCCCAATGAAGTTTATATTATTCACATCTCCTAATGCACATTTTTGTATGGCAAGATGCACACACTTTCTTGCTTTTGTTTACAACAGGGATTAGGACTCAGTCCCCTGCTAGCATTTTCTCCTTCCTTATAGATATAATATATGGTGCTAAGTGACATTTGCAATATGCTTTAGTTTCCTCTCTTTGGATAACTTTCTGTTACTTTAACTTTCTCCATGAGTCCCATCTCCAACGCTGTGTTTCTCCTTTGACTCCATCTCAAAACTCCAAGTCCTTTAACTGCAAAACTTCTTAGTATTTTCAGAATCTAAATGATATGACTATATAATAAGAGATTAGACTTACCTAATATCTGTTGGAACTTAACTGTGTGCCAGGCATCTAAAATTTTGTTTATGAATAAGATAGAGAAGGGCCCCCTTTCTAAATTAAGCAATATCTCACAGTCTTTGTAACTGAAGTCACTATTCTTGTTCCAGAATCATGTACCATCACTTTTGTTTTAGCAACAATATTATAGACCATAGACACATTTTATTTATATGCCTTCAGAATTTTTGTGTTTTTAGGACCTTTTTGCCATATGAAAAAGACTGATACCACTGTTTTAAAGTGAATATTTTGATCAAATGTTCAATTGTTATTTTCTTCCTAACATCAAGTGAAATCAACACATTACTTTGACAGTATATAAACACAACATTACTAAACTTTTACTTTGCAAAGCACTTTGTTATCTATACTAAACAGATCTTTTAAATCTATTCAGATTAAGCAAAGGAAACACAGGAACAGAATAAAATAAAAATGAAATAAATAAAAAGGTTGGAGCATCAGACCTTTTAATATGAAATTGAGGATATTAAATCTACCCATTGAAAATAATACTGACCTATGGTGTTAAAAGACCATTTTCATATAATTCATGCAGCACTTATGTTTATAAAAGTGCATGCCTAATCATGTTCATCTTCTATACTATTGTTTTAGTGATTAAACAAAATAGATATGTAAGAATTTCATGAACCAAAGGAAAATGTTCAAAAATTAAGTGACAAACTGTCAACTTCACAAAGCACATGGCTAGGTTTTTATTGCTTTTTAGCATAAAAGAAACTGGAGTCTCAGACAAATTGAACAACATATTTAATTAATTAAAAATACACTAAGATTAACTGTGAGTCTAGGTTTTCTAATTCCAAATTGAATATTTTTGCACACTATACATTTCTGACTCTCGCATGACTTGTGAATAATTGAGAAGCTGCATAAAAAGACCATATTAATGTAGACTTAATACATAAACATCTGATAAATTTAAAGATAAGCATAGTTAATCAGAGTGGCTTCATGGAAGAGGCTATAAATTTTGAAGGCGAGGGGACTGGATTAATCTATGAACTGTGTTGTCTATTCTAGTTCTTCTCTTAAGTTCTGGCTTCTTTTCTAATTTAGATTAATATTTCAAAGTTATTTTTCCAACTTTGAAGGTATTTTCTTTGTCTTTTAGCACTTATTCTCCCACATGGACAGATTCTTATTTTCTGGGGGTCCTCACTTAACACGGAGTGGGGGTACCTCTGATTGCAGAGGCCAACAGCTTTCCCATTCACCATTTAAGGGGATTCCAAATTGTGAGACAGTGGTAAAAGATATTATGACCCATAATAATAATTGTAACCCTTTGAGAAATTTCAATTTCAATTTCGTTGTTCTGTTATTGCAATTTTCTTGAAAAAAAAAGAAAGTTTTAAAATAGACATATAAGGTAAATTACTCTGGGCCTCTTCTATCTGTCACTTGGGCAGAAGCTTTCTTTCACCTAATAAATATATTCTATTCTAAATAAATAAATAAATAAAATAGACATGTAACATCAATAACAACAATAATACAATAATTCTTTTTAGAGCTTCATCCAGTGCTAATGGGAATATATTTTAAAGACATCACTAAAGCATTTATCTAGCTTTAACTGCCTCATCAAAGAATATTATTTTTTAAAAAGAAGCCTCATAAAGATGTATGAATATATAGACCTATGATTATTCAAAAAAATTGTACAAATCAAAATAAATTTGCCAGAGCAATTTAAAATAATTAACCTTTGACAAACCTTCCTCTCTAGTAATGGTATAGTAACTATATGAATAAAAGATAAGTCGTGACATTCAATGAATTACAATATTCATCCCATAAATTATTTGATATAATAGCTCTATAGTCTACATTTTTATAACACTAAAATATTCCAAACACTAAAGAAACCATTCATTTCCAGTGTGTGGTTTGTAGATAGGTTGGGTAATTTCTTTTGCTTTCTTTGGATATCTTTCAATTAGAGTCTCCTATTTTTCCTCCTCAATTATACCTTCTGTCAGCCTGTGAACTCTTTCTGCAGTTTATTCACCTGGTAGAATGGGGGTTTGTGCTCAGAGCCCTGAATAACTCATAAAAATGTTAGCCTGATTTGCATGGTAGGTAGGGACTGGCTAGGGGTTGGCACTGCCACCTGGATGATCACATTTAAGAGTACAGTGGTCAGTCACTTTTACAGATTATGTGACCCTTTGGCATGTTGCTGTTCTCCCTGTATCTGTCCCCATTTCCCTGAGATAAAAAAGCTTTTTCAGAAGCCATCTTTGATTACTTATAGATTAGTACAGGCCGTAGAGCCAAGGGCTGATGCTTCATAAGGATATTTCAGAGGTGTCATTGGTGTGTGCCTGCCTCAAGATGGCCAAACGGATGCAATATGCCAGGCAGGGCTGCTTGAACCAAGAACTGAAATTTACAACACGAGAGTGTCTCCTGAGAAATGTATGCATTGCTGCTGTGCATTTTGCCCATTAAATACGAGATTTACTAATCATCCAGGAGTGACCAATCAGTTTTCCTCAACTCTTCCAAGACACTTGCGAAGTCAAATGAACAAAATGGGGCATTAAAGCACTACTGTTTTTCAGTTCCGTATGTGTACCATCCCAGTGAATTCTAAGAGAGTTACATCTCAGCAGAATATGTCTACACTAACACAGCATTTAAAATTTCATTAGCCTTGATCTCTGAATCATGGTTTGAATTGAGTTTTACCATAATAAAAAAAGATATTTATTGAGTATTGTCATGTATCAGTCATTGGCTTAGGTCTTACAAATATATTCATTTTTTTTTCACAGTTAGGTTTTGGTTTCATTTCCATTGTGCATAAAGAAATGGGAAGCTTAGGCGCTTAGGGAAAACAGGCAGCCGCCAGCATGCGGCTCTGCTAAGTGGCTGTGGCCTGGCAAGCCGCTCCCGGCCCAGGACGAGAACCATATCAGCCTTTCCTGAGATCTGCGACCTTGGAGCGCTGGGAAAACGAGTAGTCAGTTCACCCCTCTGGTGAGTGGCTGTGAGCGTACCGGTGCCCCAGCTAGGAATCAAACATCCATCCTCCCCACCACCCCAGCAAGTGAGAGCCGGAGATCTGAGCATGTCTTGCAAGTTTGACTATAGGCGATATAGCAAATAAGGGGGATTTTCTTCTGCCATCTCTTTGAGGGCAAATATTTTTATCTCTGTTTTGCTCAGTTTTGATCAATGGTATTGCTCTATTCAATATTCTGTTCGTTTAATTTCGGTATTTCCTTCGATATTGCTCTGCCTGATTGAAGGAACAGCTATTGTGAAGAAAACCAGATGTACTATTGTACCTATTGCTGTTGTCCCGGTGGCCTGCTGTGAGGTTCTGTACCAATTTCACTGCACTGCCTCAGTTGGCTATGTCTTGTCTTGTTCTGCTGTATTTTATTACCTTCAAAATAAAATAAAAATAAATAAGAGAAAAAAAGTAAATAACAACAACAAAACCGATCAGCAAGGTACTGAGGTACTGAGCAACCTGAAACGTTATAACTAAACAGATAATGGACTTAAAAAGCAAAAGGAGGAAAAGCAGGTGCTCTAAAGGATATTACTGCATGTATATTTAAGGATGTAGGATTGATAATTATGTTGCTAAGTTTTTGTTGGATCAGAGAACGGAGCTGTTTGCAGCCTCACTGTTTGAATGTCCACTTTGTATGCTTTGCTTTTGTGACTTGAACAACTACATCCAGGAAGACAATATGTAATGTATCAACTAGTGATTTCTTACTGTTCATTTTTTTTGAAATTCTGTATTGTTTCTACCCTTGTTTTTCTGTTTTGCTTTATGTTTCCCCTCTCCTTAACTAAAATATTAAAAAAAAGAAATGGAAGCTTAGTGTCTCTCTGATTGGCCTAATGTAACACTGGCCTTTCACTTTGACATTGTGATTCTCCATACAGACTGTGCTTCATGGTTGCCAGACTCAGAACCTCTTCACAGAAAAGATTATCTTTGTTATCTAAGACTAGAGTTAGAGTGATAGCTGTAGATGATGGCAGTCATAACTCCAGAGCTGGGGCATATTTTGTTTCCCTTTACTGTCTAGTTTACAGGGACAAAGACAGCTGGGACTCCCCTTAATTCCAGACCTCCAACTTGGTTCTGAAGCTGTAGAACTGCTCCTGAACAACTACATACCAGACCCATTGAGTTGTTATCCTTTAGATGAGACACTGGTTTGAACCAAAAATGCTATTTTTGTCTTTTTTTTTAATGAAAGTTTAGATGTATAAAAATAAGGATCTGTGAAAAATAAAAGAGACCACTAATTCACAGCCAAAATTATTCCTCCTTAGTCTGAGGAGCTTTCTTAGTAGTATCTTGTCTATGTCGTTAGATGTATTTTTTTTTTTCTGTCTTCAAAATACAGAGAGACTTGTTTGAGTTTTCAATCTCTTCCTCTCCCTTCTTCTTCTCCATCTTCTTGAGGTTACATTTCTGAGGCAGGACATTAATAGTCAATGGATGGTTGGGGATAGAGTCATCTATCAACATCCTATGGAAAGAGTTCTGCAAATGTTCCTGAGAGAAACACTGCTCCTGCTCAAATGTTTTGTTTATTTAGTTGAAGCTCAAAACAAGAACTTTATCCACATTGTACACCAAGTTAGTAGCAGAGTCTAAAGTCTTAGTTCAGCATTTATTTAACACAAACAGGGTTTTACATCCCTGTGCCAACAACTGAATACATTGCCTATGCTGTTTCCCCTAAACTCTGATTTGGGAAAGAAAAAAGTATCTTAGAATAATGAAAAAAAGTATTTTCTTTTCAGCTGTTATTCATTTTCTTTTTCCCCAGTTTCTAATTTTTTTTGTCTTTTTACTGATCTATAAGGTGTTATAAGAGGCCTGAGGCAAAAAAAAATCTCAGGTTATAGTGATAAGTTATTTTTCAGTGTCAAGTGCCACCAAACTCTATTTCACGTTTCCGTTTCATTGTTGGTTACTCAGCACCAACAGTGACATTCCTATTAAAGTGAATTTTAATTTTTTTTTACTGGTCCACAGTAAGAAATATATTTTACATCATAACTCAGCATATATAGTATGCAACATATGCAAGTATGCATATATGTGTGTCTATATATATATATATATAGAGAGAGAGAGAACTGAACCATAAAGTTTTATGAAATAAAAATTATGAATTTCATATCAAATATGATTTTAATATTTAAGTGCAAGTTGTGTCATGTATCTACTTTGTTTCATATTTTTAAAAAAGCAAAATAAAGCTCAATAATTTAGCCAAAGCAGTTTGTGCAAATGTTTAAATTCTCTATTTAATTTTCTTTTGAAAAGACAGAATATAAGGTGGCCAGTAAATTGTGTCTGGTTCAGCTCCTGACCTCAGACTGTGTGATATTCAAATGCTAACGGTACAATGGGAAAACCGTCCCTAGGTTCTTTTTCACTTAGAAATTTCCTGAAATCTAGTGATGTAATTTGGCTAGTGACTCAGTATCTTTCATATTTTCACCATGCACATTAAATGTATGTGTAGATCTGTATGATCCCCTAATCCTTTCCAGTTTCAAAAGTGTGTGATACCACAGTATTTTTAATTTGGTTTCTGAATATTTGAGAAACAAAGTCTCCTCACATATATTCTTTACATACACTAAAAATTTGTAGAATCACAAGTCTATTTCTACTATTCTTGAAGTTTCTCTAAAATGTTGACAGATGTAAAAGTGAGCATTATTGAAGGCTTACTTTTATATTTGTATTCAGATCTGTTCCATCAATGGAACATTTTATTGAATAAAAATGTGTTACTGCTGTTCTTGAGGTTTTTCTGGTTCTACACCAAATTCAATAGCTAAGTATTATATTCTTATGTGCACTTCGTTTTTTGGGAGGCTTAGCTATGTTAGGTCTTGGTATTAGAATGAGAAACTGGCCCAGTTAGTTTTTCATTGTCACAATTTTACCAACTGTAATGTCATCATCTGTGCAAGACACTTAGGGAGGCAGCAATGGCAGCCCTGATACATGTTATATATATTAACCAAAAACACAGGGGCAGCAGTTCTGATAAGTTTAGTAAAAGGAAGCAGCCTGAAGCAAAACTGTCTTTTTATTGGTATATAGCTATATAAGCTCAATTGCCAGAAAGATGAGTTGTTTTTATATTTTCTCCATATATAGCTGTGGGAACATTTGAGTCCTTGGATTAGTGAAATGAATGATGAGTTGTTTTTATATTTTCTCCATATATAGCTGTGGGAACATTTGAGTCCTTGGATTAGTGAAATGAATCTACTGAGAGAGAACATTGAAAAACATGGAGTTCATTTGAATTTGATTCAGAGTTCAGCAATCTTTGATGACTCAGAAAACCTTTTTCCATAAAACAGCTCAATATGAGCTTTTATGAAACTGATTTTATTTAGGACAAAGTCTATGTGTTCATTTACAGTGAGAAATGCAACTACCATGTACTTCGGGCTCTTTACATGAACATGAGTGTGCCCTCAGCAAAAGAAGCCAAATGAGAATCAGTAGTTTGCTATGTAGACTCAACTCCAATAAGGAACCTTGTGCATTCATATGGAATATCACTGGGCCTAGCCAATCTGTATGTCCAAAGAACTGGAATTCTCATAGTCTATTGGCTATGCTCCTTTTCCTCTAGACAGGAAGTGAATCAAAGAAATAATACTATCTGTCCTTCTGTGCTATTATAAAGGTCATAATAATAATAGCAGAAATTTGTAGAAATCTGGAAAATCCAGAAAAGCACTCCCTCAAAGAATAAAGTAATAGTTATAATTCTTGTAGACAGAGAATAAAATGTACCTGTTTTAATACAGTATTCTCATACACAGTATTTTCCAAAGGTGTGACTCAGTTTGAAATTCAGTTTCCTAAGACAGAAGAACAGAATTTACTTGTTATCAGTAAAAGGAACTCAATAGACAACCTTTCTGTAGGGTCTTACTTGGTTGACCTGTCTTACCTAAAAGTTTTTCATATTTCAATTCTACTTTGTCTATCTAAAGCTTTTCTTTAGCTAAAGGCAAATAAATAATGAGAAATAAAGTCTCAGGATTAGCTCTTGAAGTCACACTAAACTAGGTCATAAATAGCTGATCTAGGGATAATCTGTGGGGAAGAAAACAAAAATAACAATCAAATAAAGCAATAGTACTGTTGTTTGCAGTGTAATTCTTGGTAGCTTGCATTTCAGGTCGTTAGAACTGGGATAGACATGAGCAGGGAGCTGCAGATAGAGGTGGGATATCGAAAAGAGGACAAGAGAGGTGTTTAGCTTTCATTTGCAAGCGTGATACCCGCTGCTTTGTTTATGGATCTGATGCTATTCATACAGTCTTTGCAATATTAATTTTTAATTTATGATGCTCATTAGGAGACACTTAAAACAGAACAATTATCATTTATCTTGATATATTATTTACTAGGACTGACTGTCGTGGATTGGAGACCATGATTAGTGAGGGGGCGGGATCTAGAAAAGCTTCTAAAAGATGGTGGGATAAAAGGATTGGAGTTTAGGAAGCTGTTGTCAGAACCTAAAGCCCAAAGTTCTGATGTTGAAGGGAGAGCCACACAATCCCTACCCAAAACTCAGGAGGCCCCCTCCAAAACAAGCCTGGAATAGTACTTAATGAACCTGCAGGATCATATTAATGAGTCTCTCTGCTAGGCCACCAGCTCATCAATTATTTATCCAGCTGCATTCCTGATACTTTGCTATCTTCCTCCTCCTTTTGCGTTGGTGTGATTACTTTTTTAACCCTGCACTTCCTCACCTAGAGTGTAAACAAAGCCTTCTGTTGCATAGTTCAGTTTTTTCTGTTCAAACACCAGCTCTTCTCAATACCCGCTCAAGATATCAAAGATGATAATGAAAATCTGTTACAGAAGCCAAACTCCTGAGAATGTCAGAGGAGCAAAGCACTCTATGTGCTTTGCTGATACTCAGGCCTATCTTTGTGTTGTTCCTATTGGAATGTGCTTTAATTATCTACTGTATATCTACTGCCCTATGAGTGTGTGAGTTTCCAGTGAATGGCTAGGGAGTAACAGGTACTGAAGGAGTAAATGAGTAAATGGATAGATATGGGTTCTCTGTCATGCCTAATATTATGTTCTACTTATTTGTTATAAAAAAAGATCATGAAGTAGAGACCTAAAATATGCCTGCATATTTTAAAGGAAACTAAATAAAATAAGAGTTTTGTATTTACAATCTGGGTTATTCAGGTAAAGATATATCTGCAGGTTAATACAAAATACCCACATCCATATGGTGCTCAGTTCTACACGTACTTAGTTATTTTTTTATTTTTAGAAATTAAATTCAGCTATACCATGAACCATAAGCAACTGTAATTTCAGGAACAATATTGTGTTTAATGCAAGTGACGAGAAGCTTTCATTGAGCTTTCTGAATGAAGCCCAATGAATTGAAGTGTCAGTGAACTTTGGAGTGGGACAGAGGCTAAATTTATAGAGTTTATTAGTTGTTGTTTTCTCAAAGTCAACAAGAAAATCAAGAAGTCAGTTCCTTTCTTCAGGAAGAGAAGTGGGACTATAATGCTGACCACAGTATTTACCCCACATAGAAAGCGAAAATGAAGGGCAAATCTAGGGATATTTTTCATTCATCCTTGGACAGGTTGGATGATAAATAATCCACATGAAAAGCAAATTGCCAAGATGAGGCCCAAGCAGAGACTGGTGTGAAGAAACATTTTGAGATTCTATCCCTTGCTGATATTATCACCCTGTCACCACTCTTCAGATACCATGAAAGAGAGCAAGGATCTAAATTCTTAGGGAAAAAACAAAGAAATCAGAATGTGTGGGTTTAATTCCTCAGTTTTGGCAAAGTTGATTAAGAAACCAATAGAGAGCAGTGAATTCTACCTAATGGGTTTTAATTTATAAAATCTCAACTAGTCACAATTCTGTAGAGTTATAGAATGTTGTTTAGAGAAATACTGTGCTGTCTGGACATTCTCTTTCTAGGCCTTCAAGGTAGCTCTTATCAGTGAACCATGCTAAAAGTGGGTCACAGGTATGTGCGCATTGGGCTCTCATTACTCTTTGGGGCACCATGCTGGGCTGAGACATGCACCCAGAGAAGGATCATTCACTTCTAAAATGTACATTTTTTTCTGGAATGTAAATTTCATTTTTCTCATGATATCTCTGAAGATGGAATGTGCTTTCTCAATATTTTACCATTGTATTTGGGCAGGTGCCAGTGATGGGAGTTGTTATTGCCTGCACATGGCTAAATCTGGTCACAGTTGTATTTTTCAAACTTCAGTTGAGTGATAAGTATTGTTGTATTGCTTGCTTTGGGTTGAGTTTGCCTTACAGTGTCTTCAATTAAATATACTATGATTTCAAATTGAAAGAAAACAGTTACTCTACCCCCATCAAGACAAGGAAACAGAGAAACAAGCATACATGTGTTACTGATAAAGCAAAACTATGTAATAGAAAGGATAAACAATCAACTGTTTTCTAATTTTTGGAAAAGGAGGATCTTACCAATAATTGAAGCCGTCTGGAAGCCATGCTTTGCAATCAAAGGTGAGAAGAAATTTTTTTTCTTTCTTGGTGATATGTGAAATGTTTTTAGTGGATAAATATTTAGATCTTAATTATTTTTTTTTGTGTCACAGTGCAAAACATTTCGGAAATTATGTATGTGATACACATTTGAAACCATGAATTTAAGCTTCTCGACTTCTCCCCTTCATTTGAGCTTTTTTGTAAAGAAATTATTTGATTTCAAGTTCAAAATTCAAAATCATTAGAATAGCACTGTTTGTATTACAAACAACTATCTTGGGATTGATCTGTTCTTGACCATTAACTTTCATTTAATTTCAGTCCAGCTCTACATGCTAATTATGGACTCACACTTCTGGTCCTCAGAGGAGTTTAATTCTATAGTTCTTATGAGCCATGGGCACTGGGTCCAACTTTGGTATTCCTGCTGGGAACACAGGATACTCTCAGAGTTCCAGAGTCCATAGGTTCTATCTGTATTATCTCCTATCACTGACCTCTTCACCAAAACAGTAGGCATCCTTCTGAAAACACAACTTTAGGATAGATATTAGAAAATGAGACAATTTTAGATAGAAAGGGTCTCAAGATTATTTAATTGACTCTTTCACTTTACAAGTGAATAAAATCCAAAGAAGTGAAACGAGTACCTAGAATCTCACAGCTTGTTTGTGACAATAATTAAGCCTTTTGCCTTAATGGATTCTCTTACTATCTTTATTCATACAACATTGATGATCATTTATTGAGATTTTGTCACTAGTTAGGTATGTAGTCTTGTGTTTAGAAGTATAGTCTTCTGTCTCAAATTTTTACTTTTAAGTAACTATGATGTTGGTGATTTTTGCATTTCATCTCTTTACCTTCTTTTAGTTTCAAATGGAAAACGCAAATCTGAAAAAATAATGCAATCTCTCTTGGATTTAAAATTTGTAAGCAGGATTCTAGCCAGAAGAAAAAGGAGGTAGGAAGAGTCATTTTCTTTCTGTTCTCTTCAGTGACATTGACAATAAATTTTAGAGCTTATTAAAAATAGATTTCTTCTAGATGGAATGACCCACTTTACTGATTTTAGGATATGACACTCAAGATCTTATTAAAAAAAAGAACAGAGAGGGCCTGCCAATAAATCTTAATATACAACAAAATGAAATAGATTCTGTTTTTAAAAAAATATTATGTTTTTCTGTAAATGAGGCTTCAAAACCAAAACAGAAAGTAATATATTTATAGTGTGTGGTGTATGTATGTATGTTTGTGAGGGTCTGTTATGTTAAATGTATGTACACATTCAAGCACACATATGTTAACTTAAATTTTGGCATAGCATAAATTTTCTTTTTCTGTAAGGGATCTTGAAGTCTAATGAGATCACTGTCCAGTATCTTCATAAAAGCCTGAGTTAAGCATCTCCATTTTAAAATATAGATTCTCATACTTCCTTGCATAATTTTCTTAAAATTAATTTATATTGGTTACATAGTTTATCTAGCATGTCAAGCATTTCTTCAAATAAAATATGAAAGTAAGTAAAGAATATAAGAGGAAAAGAAAACAAAGAAAGAAAGTGAGAAGGAAAAATAAGAAGCTCTCTTCCTTGAAATCACATGGAGGTCATGAAATAACCCACATCTGAAAACCCAGTGCCTGGAAAGACAATACATGATGGCATTGGATCTCATGACCTGAGCTGCTACAAAAGAAATGGTATGTATATTACCATCTGTCTTTGGACAGTCTGTAGAGGAGGGTTTTCAGTATCAGTGATCAATTCCATAAAAGTGATTATAGCCAAAGTCATTCAAAATGTAAATACTTTATTTCACTTGACTCTGCTTATGACCATTCTATAGCATGAGATTTTTTTTGTTTGTTTTTTGTTTTCTTGGCACTTATTGTCTTACAATTTGGGGGAAATAAACTCAAAGCCTATGGGAAATATTGCTGAGCTCTGGTGTGAACCCAAGATCCAAGGAGAGGAGCTGCAGTGTCTAATTCCTAAATTATTGTATACCTTACAGAATTACCCCTGAAGTGGGCAATTCTGGGCTGATGTGCCTCAAAATATGAAAGGACTAGGACGAAGATCATTCCTTCTAGCTTTAACGTTCTGTGGTTCATTTATTTATCTTGCCTGATGCAGTCTGTCTGAAACATATAGTGTATGTGAATGTAGAAAGTGCCAATTAGGCTCTAAGGGTAAATTTTTATCCAAATAAATTTAAAATTTCTTTCAAGTGAAAAATCATGTTCTTGCTTTAATTATCAGCACATATGCTTGCCAAGAAATGAAATTTTTCAGCTCTTACCTTCAGTCACTTACAAGGCATCATATTTTCAAAATGCCATTTATGATCATTCCCCTTGATACAGTGAACCTTCAAAGCTAAATGTTTGCTTAGGGTTTCTCCTCTTAGCCCTCATGTCATACTATTTAAGGAGTAATGCTTTTGAGTAACAGTATTACTTTTTTCATCTTGATTTTTTTCATCACAAAATTCAGTTTCCTGAGAAGCTTCTCAAGGGAAAATTAAATCATGAGATGTACCATAGAGGAGGGCACCATGTTACTTTTAATATTAGCCTCTTTCAATCTGGGTAAGGTCATCTAACTTTTCTGGTTTTTTGACTAGGGAGAACTTTCCTCTTATTTTTAACATATATCCCTTTGTCTGGTTGGTCAGTAATTGACTTTGTCCCTTTTTTTCATTTATTTCCCTGTCTCCTGGTTGTAGTATCTTCTCCCCAGAGTCTTCGGCTAGAAGTTTTCCCTTTTGTGAAACCATGACAGGTGCCTAATTGAATGATGAATGTCCCTTTATTACTTCGTAATTGAACTGCCAGGTTTTTGATTGGTTTGTAGAGATGCTCCCCCCTCATCAGGCACTGCAGGGGGCTTGGTACTTGGCAGTCTGGTCCTACACTCCATCTGTCTAATCCCATCTAGCCCCTACTTGCTTTTTTGGGGGGTAGCAGAGAGTTAGGGAATGAGGGGAGAGAAGTCATAATAAATTATGCTAATTCGATGTGGCTCTCTGACAATGAGAAGATCGCATTGTTCCGTGTATCTTGGGGGTAAATGCTTCAAGACATTTTGTCATCCTGGGTGCCTAGTCTGACAGGCCCAAGATGAAGATTAATGGGCCACACCTGAGTGACAGAACAGGGGATTGTGGGGAAGAAAGGGTCATTCATCATACTCTGACAGATGTCATTCAATCCGACAGCAGCTCTACCATCACCCAGCTAGCAGTTCCATTTTTCTGCCAGTTAAGCAAGGACTTTAATAACATCCCCAGAATTAAAACTCATTCTTTGTAGCAGGTCTGACAGCTGAAAATAAGAAAATCAATTCTTCACATGTTATAGCACAGTTAACTGGCTGGAGCTTTGACTCTAATTTAGTCTTTGGGTGCATTTCAAGCAAAGAGCTTTTTTTTTTTTTTTTTTTTTTTTTTTTTTTATAAGGCATCATCTATTAAAATTTGCCCACAGTACTAACTTTGGTGTTCTTAATATTGTTGGTGCAGCAAAGATACAGGCATTCATACCTAATGTCACTTGACTTTCTATATGCTGAAACATCCCTGAAGTACCAGAATATCTCCTACTTCATTCTCATTAACAATGTTTACAGCTTTTCTCTTCATTAATATTGATCCTCTCACCAACTACTAGGAATAATGAGACAGACACTAACTTGAAGCATTTAGTATCATTAAACTGTTTAGATTTCAGGTTTTAGGGATCTTAGAAGGTAGAGAAAATAATTCAAGGATTAAGAAGTTAAACCTTGCAGCTTTAGGGTTGACCTGATGCTTGATGATACTCTAGTGGGTAAATGTGGCAGATTGCAAGACATGGCTCTGGATCCCCTCTTGTCTTTGGAAAGAAGAGTTTATTTTTCTGTCTACCTGAATCTAGGCTTTAGGTGCCTGTCTTTATTTGTGACCAATAGAATGTGGCAAAAGCGGTACCATGACTTTGAAGATCAAGGCTTAAAAGCTTTACACTCTTTGCTTTTACTTCTAATGCAATCTACATACCACATAATGTGCAGTCTGCCATGTCATGAGGAAGCCCAAGCTAGCTACATAGAGAAAAAGAGACTACACTGTAGTGCACAGAGGCACCAGATATATGAGCTTTGTCTTCCTGGATCTGTCATTCCATTTTGGTTGTGAGCTGAATGTGACCACACAGAAACCATCTTAGACATTCTAATTCCAGCTAATGATCTATGGAACAGAAGAACTTCCTTGCTGAGCATTGCCAAAATTTCTGACCCACAACATGGTGAGCAAATAAAATGATTGTAGTGCAAAGCTATTAAAATGTGGGGTAGTTTGTTGCATGACGATGGATAGTAAAGCATTGAAAACAAGATCATGTGACACAGTTCAAGACAGAAGGGTATACAGTTGGCTTCCTAAGATATTAATGTAGACATATTTTGGTTTGGGAGATAAAACTAATACCTTCAAAAGCTGGTTTGAGTCTTTGAAGTTTTTTTTTCTGTGCTTCTAACACTCCTTTTAAGTCCATATTTCCCATTTTATATAATTGAGTTCACATAAAGCATATTTTAAAAAAGAAATTTCATAAGTGGAATATTTAATTCATAAAGCAATGCTGAGCATTGTTAAAGGGTTGAGAGTTATGTTGATCAAATTAACCAGATTTTTAGTGAGCTTCACAGGGTGGCATATAGACACAGTATATGTAGATAATTTTTTTTTCTGAATTATCCAATTCAATTCTCAGCAATATTCAAGTTAGCTAATCACTCTGGTAAAAGAATCTAATAGGGCTTCCAAACTGGAAATTATTCTATGTTTGATAAACTAAAAATTAACCAGTCTTAAGGAGAGAAATGCCATAATTGCAACCTTTTAGATTTTTGAGTAATAATATTAGAAAGAACTAAGACAAAAATGTTATGTGAAAGATAGCTGTTTGTTTCATGGGAAGTTATATAAAGGCACACATTACAAGTACACATAGCACATAGTAAATAATTCTTTAAGGAAGAAGCATTTTGAGGAAGGTCTTGAGACTTTTAATTTCAGGAAATGGAACAAAAGTGAAAATTATCATGCAATTTTATTACAGTAGTGTACAATGCAATTCTTATATTTTTAAATAATGTCTTTCTAAACAAATATCTTTAAAGTCCAGACTTTAGGCTCTTTATGCAGTATTTTTGAGACCAGTAAGTATCATTTCCTTAAAATGAGCCTTCTATAAATCAATACTATTGCTATTGTTCAGTCAACTGTGAATGCTTTGCTTCTTTAAGAGGAGCTGAAAGGAGAAGAGGGGATTGGGAAAAAAAAGAGCAGTCTGAATATATCATATATGGGTACAAATTCCCTACGATGAATTTGATCATTATGTATATCTAAAATATACCAATAAATTTAATTTACAAACAAAATTTCCTACGGATTCTAATTTCAAATTACACTGTATGTCATAATCAATGTCTCCTCAAACACTTGCACTATAGTGTGATGAATTTGTCACTTCTTCTTAGCACATACCATAGTGTTTATTTTTCCTGATTCAAGTTTTGGAACTTCATGTCAGTTCTGGTATCATAAAGGAAAATCGTTCAGATACTTTGCCATTGAGATAAATGCAGTACAAGAACTTCTAAGGCTCATGATGTCTGGAATTCTAATGAGGCTGAAAACCAAGAATTAATTACCAAAATAAACTACCAACTTCTAACCATATTTCAGCATATAGAAGGATCAGCTTATTTTAAAGGATTTAGAAAGAAGCTCCAATACAAATTACACTGTATTAGTTAATGAGCTAATGATTCATATATTGGAAAAGAGTCCGGTACAAAACTAGTGCTCAAGAAACAATTATAAATAAATATTAATGAGCCTATCTTTAATGATCATCTAATTATCATCTAATTTCAGCCAGTGTAGCTCTTTTTTTTTGTACCAGGGATCAAATTCACGACCTAGAGCTTGCAGGCAGGCTCTTATGCCACTAAGCTAAATGCCCGGCTACTGTAGCTCTTAATAGTTTACATAAAGTAGAAACCTATTTACTGACCTCTAAATACATACTTGTGTTTGTCAATTATAATCCACTGCTTTATATCTATGGATTTGAGTGTAACTAAGAAAGATGCTGCCATCTAAATTAAAGCTTTTGGAGGTCAAATTTTTGATTAAGAGTTAAAAAGGGCTAGAAATATACATGGTCAACTGATCTTTAGTCTAGGACCAAGAATATATATTAAGAAAAGGATATTGTTTTCAACTAATAATATTGGAAAAACTGCATATTTACCCTCCCGTGACCCCTGCTGTCCTGGGAGACCACCTCACAGGACCCAGGCCAGCAGTATGCGTGGGGCTGGGCTAGACCTGGGCTCCTCCTGCAACCCCTGCCTTCCTGGCAGAACACCTTGCAGGACCCAGGAACTCCAGCCAGTGGTATGGGTGGGCTGGGCCAGAACTGGACCTCTCCCATGTCCCTGTAATCCCGGCCACCTACCCTACAACCTAGGAACTCTGGCCTGTGATGAGTGCCCCCACAGTCCCACTGCTACTATCAGGGACCCCCCCCCCAACCCCCTGGACCTAGCATTGCTGTTGATCTTTGACTCCCGCATCTCCCCCCAGAACCTTGGCCTGCAATGGATTAACCATGCAGTATCAAGGAGATACTCAATAACCCCTCATCCAAGCAGAACAACTCAGTAGGCTTCCATTGGTGAGGTGAGTTTGCCCCTAAAATAGGAAGAGAGTTTGCCACCTTCAGTGGATAAACAGGAGCAATAGAGAAGCCCCCTCCAAAAGTAGGCTATTGGCAAGCTTGGCAAGTGGGTGGGTAAGTCCTTCCTCCACACAGAGAATATCAGGTAGGTTGAGAAGAGTGCCAATAAGGCCTCCCCCAACCTGGAGAAAATTAAAAGGGCCTATGAGCCACCCAGAGACACAGTAGGATCCCAGCCAAGAAAAACACTATAAATAGGGAGATCTGATGACTCCGAAGACATAATAACAGCAGGAACTAAGGGTTGATTTGCATCAATACTCCTAGGCTTGTCAGCCTGGGAAGAATATAGGACTCACCCAACAGGCCCTTCAGGGGGAATTCAGGTGACTGGCCCACCTTTTCATTGTGGGACCCAGCAATTTGACAAACATCAACCTTACAGTAGGACCCCAAGATACACAATCCAACAGTTGACACTAGTGGGATTGAAGGACCAAATATTAACCTGAAAGGGTAAAATGGTAAAATGAAAAAGCGAAATACAATCTCAAACATTTAGTCCATCAAGAGCAAATATAGGAGACATTGAAATAGAGGACTTCAAAAGTAATACACCAGAAATCTCTGAAAAGATAGCAAGTGAAAAAAAAAACAATTCCATGAGGCTATAGAAGAAATCAAATTAGAAGTAATCTCTTAGGTAAAGACAGAAATAACAACCTTAATAAAGGAGTTGCTCAGCACAGCTAGAGAAGAAATAGATAAAAAAGTACAGGAGCATGGGAAACTGATTGAAACCTTGAATGAACAACATAGAAAACAAGCAGAATTCATGAAACAAACTCAAAGAGACATCCAAGAAACAAAAAATTCTACTGAAAGCTGGTAAAGCTGTTTAAATGAAGCTGAGGACAGAATTTCAGACCTTGAGGACAGGGTCGCAATTAGCGATCATAAAAGGATAGAACTTTTAAAAATAACAAAGCAGCATGAAATGACAATCCAGCAGCTTCAAGATGATGCCAAGAGAAATGATATAAGACTAATAGGCATCAGTGAAGATGCAGAAGTCAATGCAAATGACATAACTATTCACAGAAGTAATAACAGAAAGTTTTCCAAACATGGGGAAAAAAATCTGATATGCAGATGAGTGAGGCATATAGTACATCAAATAATCACAACTGACATAAATCTACATACAGATATATAATAATTAAGATCCCAGACATGCAGCATAAAAACAGATTACTAAAAGCTGTTAGAGAAAAGACACAACTCACCTATCAAGGAAAGCCCATTAGAATCATGGCAGACTTTTCAGCACAAACCCTCAAGTCAAAATGAGCTTGAAGTGAGGTATTTCAAGCCCTGAAAGAAAACAACTTTCAACCCAGACTGATGTACCCGGAAAAACTTTCTTTGAAATTTAATGGAGAAACAAGATACTTCCATGACAAAGAACAACTGAAGAAATTCATGTCCACCAAACCAACTCTAGACAGTATTGAAAGACATACTAGATAGAGATAAAAATGGCTACAATCTCCAACACAACAACAGAAAGAAACCACCAGGTAGGACAAGCAATTAAATGATGGGGAAAAGCAGAAAGCCAACAATTTGAACATAACATGGCAAAGTCCAGCCCATACATATCAGTTATATCCATAAATATAAATGGCCTCAATTCACCTATCAAAAGAAATAGGTTGACAGAATGGATCAAGAAATGGGATCCCACAATATGCTGTACATAAGAAACACATCTGACCCAAAAGGAAACTCATAGATTAAAAGTCAAAGGATGGAAAACAGTATTCCATGGAAGAGGAACACAGAAAAAAGCAGGGGTAACTTTTCTTTTTGTAGACAAAGTGAACTTGAAACCTAAAATGAATAAAAGAGATAAAGAAGGTCACTACATACTCATTAGAGGAAAAATTCAAGAGGAAGAACTAACAATTATAAATATATATGCACCAAATACAGGAGCACCCAGCTATATAAGACAAATACTTATGGACATGAAAAACCAAATACACAAGAACACAATTACAACAGGGGACCTTAACATACCATTGTCACAAAGAGATAGGTCAACTAGACAAAAAGTCAGCAAAGAAATAATAGAACTGAATCATACCTGTGAGCAATTGGACTTAGTAGATGTTTACAGAATGTTCCATCCAACCATATCGGAATACACATTCTTCTCAGTTGTGCATGGGGCATTCTCCAAAATAGACCATATATTATCCCATAAAACATTCTTAATAAATGCAAAGGTATTGAAATTATCCCATGCATAATATTTGACCACACTGCACTGAAATTGGAAATAAATGGCAAAAGAAATTGTAAAACATGCATAAATGCATGGAAATTAAATAACAACCTTTAAATAACCAGTGAGCTATAGATGAAATTAAAAAAGAAATAAAGCAATACCTACAATTCAATGAAAATACAGAAATAACATACTGTAATTGGTGGGATGCAATGAAAGCAGTCTTAAGAGGAAAAAATAATGAATCGTCATATCAAGAAAACAGAATGAGGACTGGAGATTTAGCTCAGTGACTTAAGTGCTTCCCTGGTAAGCACAAGGTCTTGAGTTTGATCCCCAGTAAAAAAAAAAAAAAGAATGAGCACAAATAAAAAAACTAATGCTTCATCTCAAGCTTCTAGAAAAAGAAGAGCAAGTTAAACCCAAAGATCATAGAAGAGAGGAAATTGTAAAGATCAGAAAAGAAATCAATGCAATTGAAACTAAAAAAAAAATACAAAGAATTAATGAATCAAAAATCTGTTTTTTTGAGAAAATAAACAAAATTGACAAACCACCCAAATTCATGCAATAAGGACTGAAACAGGGGGAAATTACCACAGATCCCATGGAAATTCAAAAGATTACGAATACCTACTTTGAAAATCTCTACTTATATAGAGCAGAAAACACAGGAAATGGACACATTTCTAGAAACATATGAACTACCAAAGCTCAACCAAGAAGATATAGCAATTTTGAATAGCAATTTCAATATCAACTATTGAAATTGAAAATGTAATTAAAAACTTACCAACAAAGAAAAGCACAGGTCCTAATGGATTTGTGGCTGAGTTCTGCAAGAAATTTAGAGAAGATTTGATGCCTTAAAATATCAATGAAATTGAAAAGGAAGCAATCCTCCCTAAATCATTCCTGGAGGCAAGTATTACTTTGATACCAAAACCAGAGAAAGACCCAACCAAAACTGCCTCAATGAAAGTGAAGATAGAAATTCAGACCTCTAAGATAAGATTGCAGCTAGTGAACAGGAAAGCAAAGATCTGTTAAAAATAACAAGGAATCAGGAAATAACAACCCAACAGTTGCAAGATGATGCAAAGAAAAACAACATAAGATTAATAGGAATAAATGAAAAATAAGGGGACAACACAAATGATATCAAGGGGATAGTTACAGAAGTAATAGCTGAAAATTTCCCAAACATGATTATGAAAACTGACATACAGATTAGTGAAGCATATAGAACTCCAAACAGCCAAAACCAAAATAAAACTACACCCAGACATATAATAATTACCATCCCCGATATCCAACATAAGAACAGAATATTAAAAGCTGTTAGAGAGAAAAGTCAGATCACCTATAAAGAAAAACCTATCAGAATCACAGCAGACTTCTCAACACAAACAATGAAGTCAAGAAGAGCATGGAGTGAAATATTTCAGATCCTAAAGGAAAACGACTTCCAACCCAGACTGATGTACCCTGCAAAACTGTCCTTCAAAATGGATAGAGAGAGCTGGGGATTTAGCTCTGTGGCATAAGCACCTGCCTTGCAAGTGTGAGGTCATGAGTTTGATCTCTGGTACCCCCACCCCCAAAAAAGGATGGAGAAATAAGATACTTCCATGACAAAAGACAGCTGAAGAACTTCATGATCACCAAACCAACCCTTCAAAGAATACTCAAAGACATTCTAGAAACACATAGGAAAAACCACTAAGCAAGACAGACAATTAAACAGAATGGAAAGGTAAGGTACAACATCAGAAAGATAACATGTCAACAATAAACCAATATATGACAGTTATATCCATTAATGTAAATGGCCTCAATTCACCAATTAAAAGAAACAGACTGGCAGAATGGATCAAGAAAAAACACCCAACCATATGCTATCTACAAGAAACCCATCTCACCCAAAAGGAAATTCATAGACTGAAAGTCAAAGGATGGAAAACAATACTTCATGCAACAGGAACTCAAAAAAAAAGCAGGGGTAGCTATTCTGTTTGCAGACAATGTGAGCTTCAAACCAAGAATGGTCTGAAGAGATAAAGAAGGTCACTACATGCTAGTTAGGGGAAAACTGCAAGAGATAACAATCTTAACTATATATGCATCAAATTCCAGAGTACCCAGCTATACAGAGCAAGTATTAACAGAAATGAAAAATCAAATAAGCAATAACACAATTATAACAGGAGACCTTAACATGCCATTGACACAAAGAGACAGATCAACTAGACAGAAAATCAGCAAAGAAATAACAGAACTGAATCACACCTGTGAACAAATGGACTTGATAGATGTATATAGAGTGTTCCATCCAACAACATCAGAATATACATTCTTCTCAGCAATACATGGGACATTCTCTAAAATAGACCATATACTAGCCCACAGAACATATTTAAGTGAATGCAAAAGAATTGAAATTATCCCATGCATGTTATCAGATCATAGCACCATGAAACTAGAAATTAATGATGAAAGAAACTGCAAAAACCCCACAAACCCATGGGAACACACTCTTGAGGAATCAATGGGTCACAGAGGAAATTAAAGAAGAAATTAAACAACAACTACAAGCAAACAAAAATACAAATACAATTTAGTGGAATCTGTGGGATGCAATGAAAGCAGTCCTCAGAGGAAAATTTATTGCTCTGAGTTTCCACATTAGGAAAACAGAATGAACACAAATAAATAACCTGATACTACACCTCAAACATCTAGAAAAAGAAGAGCAAGTCAAGCCCAAAGCCAAAAGAAGGGAGGAAATTATAAGGATCAGAGCAGAAATTAATGCAATCGACACAAAGAAAACAATACAAAGAATCAATGAATCAAAGAGTTGGTTCTTTGAAAGAATAAATAAAATTGATAAGCCCCTAGCCAACCTAATTTTAAAAAAAGAAAAGAAAAGACTCAAATTCATGCAAAAGGTGAAATCACTACAGACCCTGTGGAAATACAGAAGATCATTAACACCTATTTTGAAAATCTCTACTCTTATAGGTTCGATAACACAGATTCCTAGAAACATACGAACCACCAAAGCTGGATCAAGAAGATGTAAAACTGCTGAATAACCCAATTTCTATTAATGAAATTGAAAATGTAATCAAGTCCCTACCAACAAAGAAGAGTCCAGGCCCAGATGGATTCACTGCAGAATTCTACAAGAAATACAAAGAAGACTTAATGCCAACACTCCTCAAACTCTTCAATGAAATTGAAAGGGAAGCAATTCTCCCTAAGTCATTCCTGGAAGCAAATATTACTCTAGTACAAAAACCTGAGAAAGACCCAACTAAAAAAGAGAACTACAGGCCAATCTCCCTAATGAATATAGATGCAAAAATTCTCAATAAAATATTGGCAAACAGGATGCTGTGAATCATCAAGAAGATTATACATCATGACCAAGTGGGATGCATCCCAGGCATGCAGGGATGCTTCAACATATGTAAACCAATAAATGAAATCCACCATATCAATAGAGCCAAAAGTAAGAATCACATGATCATTTCTATAGATGCAGAAAAAGCTTTTGATAAGATCCAACACCCATTCATGATAAGAACCTTACAGAGAATTGGAATAGATGGTCTTTACCTCAATATGATAAAGGCCATCTATGACAAACCAACAGCCAGTGTCATATTAAATGGCCAAAAACTGAAAGCCTTTACCTTGAAA
>PVLA01000904.1:80137-375248 GCA_004027455.1 Hydrochoerus hydrochaeris | reverse complement strand
TATGTCCCTTGTCACCACTCCTATTCAACACAGTACTGGAAATTCTAGCCAGAACAATTAGACAAGAGAGAGAATTAAAAGGAGTAAAGATAGGAAAAGAGGAATTTAAATTATCATTATTTTCAGATGATGTGATACTCTATGTAAAAGACCTCCAAAACTCCATTGAAAGACTCCTAGATATAATAAATAAATTCAGCAACATAGCTGGATACAAAGTCAATACTCAAAAATCAATAGCATTCTTATACATTAGCAACAAAATCACCGAGAGAGAAATAAGAGAAGCCACACCCTTCACACTGGCATCCAAAAAAATGAAATACTTAGGAATTAATCTAACAAAAGAAGTAAAAGAGCTATACAGGGAAAATTATAATACCCTGAAAAAGAAATCGAAGAGGACCTCAGTAAATGGAAAGACATCCCTTGTTCATGGATAGGAAGAATAAATATTGTGAAAATAGCCACTGTCCCAAAATTGTTATACAGATTCAATGCAATCCCAATCAAAATACCACTAACATACCTCATAGATCTAGAGAAATCACTCCTAAAATTAATCTGGAACCAGAAGAGACGTAGAATAGCAAAGGCAATTCTAAGCAGCAAACCAAGACAGCAGGCATCACAATCCCTGACTTCAAGTTATACTACAAAGCTACTGTAATAAAATCAGCATGGTACTGGAATAAAAAACAGATCTGAAGATCAACTGAATAGACTAGTTATACAACCACAACTACAAACACACTCAACCACCTTATCTCTGATAAAGGGGCAAAGCATGTTCACTGGAAGAATGATAGCCTCCATAATAAATGGTGCTGGAATAACTGGCTATCCAAATGCCAAAAACTAAAACTAGACCCATGCCTATTACCATGTACTAAATTAAAATCTAAATGGGTCAAAGATCTAAATATTAAAACAGAAACACTCTGTTGGAAGACAAAGTAGGTAAAAATCTTGAAGACATAGAGGTAGGTAGAGAATTCATGAACAAGAACCAAACTGCATGGGAAATACTTCCAAGAGTCAATAACTGTGATCATGTCTTATTAAAGAGTTTCTGCATGTCCAAAGAAATCTCCAGCAGAGTGAAAATAAAACCTACAAACTGGGAAAAAATCTTAGTGAACTGCCCCTCAGACAAAGGACTTCTGTCTAGAACTCATAAAGAATTTAAAAAATCAGACCCCCGAAATTCAAAGACTCAATCCAAAAATGGGCATCCAAGATGAACACACAGTTCTCAGATGAAGAAATGTCAATGGCAAATAAATATATGAAAAAAATGTTCATCATCATTGGTCATAAGAGAAATGCAAATTAAAACCACATTGAGATTCCATCTTTAGAAAGAATGGCCAGGATCAACAAAACTACCAACAACAAATGCTGGAGAGGCTATGGGGAAAAAGGAACTCTTCTGCACTGTTAATGGGAGTGTAGACTGGTACAATCACTGTGGAGGTCAGTCTGGAGATTCCTCAAAAAGCTAGGATTGGAAGTCCCATTTGACCCAACTATTTCACTCCTAGGCATATTCTCAGAAGAACTGAAAACATCGTACTACAGTGATATATGTACACCCATGTTTATAGCAGTACAATTTGTAATAGCCAGATCTTGGAAACAACCTAAGTACCCATCAATTGAGGAATGGATAAAAAAAATTGTGGTACTTTTATGCAATGGAGTACTATTCAGCTATAAAGAATGATCACATTGAGATATTTATAAATAAATGGATGCAACTTGAGACCATAATCATAAGCAAAATAAATCAAACTCACATATATACTGAGTAGTCTCTGTAGTATAAGAAATTGTAAGAGTATATAAGATTCTATGGTACATGGTTCCTCATTATATTGCTTTGAAACCTTTTAATGTTTTCATTCTTGATTAGAATGGTTTTATTCTGTTTTGTTAGACCTTATTATGTGTGATGGTATGAACAGATATTTTGAAGAAAAGAAGACATTATGGCGGCCATTGCTGATTTAATATCATCTTGCTTTAAAGTCCTACCATGCCTTTGTTCTTCTATTTCCATTGGTTCTATCATATTGTGTCTTATTAGATTTTAATATGTATGATAGTATAAACAAAATTTTTATGGAAAATGAGATATTATAGTAGTCATTGTTTATCTTTTGTTATTTGCTTCAGAATGCCTTGTAATAGTTTCATTCTCTTGAATGCTTTTATTCTATTTTGTTATGTTTGATATTATTGTGTGTGAAGCTATCCTCAACTATTTCTAAGAAAGAGGTATTATGGTAGCTACTGTTGGTATACCAATGTCTTGTTGTGAAGTGCTGTGTTGCTTGCATTGTTCTGTTCTCATCTGCTTTATTCTGTCCTCTTTTGTTTTATTCTCTGTAAAATAAAACTTTTTAAAAAAGAATTGATAAGCACCTCTAAAGACATAGATAAAAAAGTAGAAGAGCATAGAAAAATGAGGGAAACCATGAATGAACAATATAGAAAAGGTTTAGAATTCATGAAACAGATTCAAAGAGATATCCAGGAAATCAAAAGCTCCACTGAAAGCTGGCAAAATCATTTGAAAGCAAATGAAGTTAGACTTTCAAACCTTGAAGACAGGTTTTCAGCTTGTGATTGTGAAAGGAAAGAACTCTTAAAAATAACAAGGAGCCAGGAAGTAACAATTCAACGGCTGCAAGATGACACAAAGAAACATAACTTAAGAATAATAGGTGTGAGTGAAAAAGCAGGGATCAACACAAATGACATTAAAAGTCTATTTACAGAACTGATATCAGAAAACTTCCCCAAGCATGGGAAAATTAGGTGACATTCAGATAACTGAAGCACATAGAACTCCAGATAGCCATAACCAAAATAAATCTATACCCAGACATATAATAATCAAGATCCCAGAAAGTCAACACAAGAACAGAATATTAAAAGCTGTTAGAGAAAAGCAGATCACCTATAAAGGAAAACCCATCAGAATCATGGCAGACTTCTCAATACAAATCATCAAGTCAAGAAGAGCTTGGAGTGAAGTATTTCAAGTCCTGAAAGAAAGCAACTTCCAATCCAGATGGATGAACACTGCAAAGCTATCTTTCAAAATTAAAGGAGAAACAAAATACTTCCATAACAAAGAACAACTGAAGGAATTCATGACCACCAAAACAACCTTACAAAGAATACTAAAAGACATTCTAGAGAGAGAGAGAGAGAGAAAGACCACAGTTCCAAGAAGAGCAGCAGAGGGAGATCACTGAGCAAGACAGACAATTGAATGGAGGGGAAAAGTAGGCAGCCAATGGCAGAAAAACAGCATGGCAGAGATGAGGCAGTACATGTTGGCCATAGCTATTAATATAGATGGCCTCGATTCACCAATAAAAAGAAACACAGTCGGAGTGGATCAGGAGACAAGATCCATGAATATACTTTATACAAAAAACACATTTAACTCAAAAGGGGTTCATAGACTGAAAGTCAAAGGAGAGAGAACAATCCTCTATGTGACAGGGAATGAGAAAGAAGTGAGGTAGCTTGTCCCATCAGTGCAGAGTGGACCAGAAAGACACTGCATTTTTATACAATGGAAAGCAACTCAGCCATAAAGAAAGATAACCTTGAGGCTCTTGTAGGTAAATGGATACAACTTGAGATCATGCTCATGGTTGAAATGGTTCAGAATCACATGGGTGAATATCATGTTGTCTCCCTACTATAAAAAACTAAAGGAGTTAGTGGGATCCAAAGTCACAATACATCTTGTGAAAGTGAAAGGGGAGGAAGTGTCTAAAAAGGGAAGTCAGTGGTCATTGTTAATCTATTATTGTTATTTGAAACCTGTACTGTTTTCATTGTTCTATTTAGTTTGGTTTTATTCTGTTTCAGTTTGTCTAATTTTATTATACTTGATAGCATGGACAGCTCTTTCAAAGATAACAAAATATATTATGGTAGCCATTATTGATTTCCTATCATCTTGTTTAGTAATGATTAATAGAAATATTATTGCTTTCATTGTTTTGTTTTGATTGATTTTATTCTATTTTGTTTTGTTGGATTTTATTATGGCTGATGGTATAGGCAACTACTTTGAAGATAACAAGAAGCATCATGGTAGTCATTCCTGTTTTACTATTATCTTGTTTTGAAGTACTGCATTGCTTCCATTGCTTTGATTTTATTGATTTTTATTCTGTAGTATTTTGTTTGATTTTATTACTCCTGATGATATGGGCACTGATTTTGACAGTAAGAAACATTATAGTAGCTGTTATTGATTTCCTTTTATCTTGTTTTGAAGTCTTGCACCATGTCCATTATTTTGTTTTGATTTACTCTATTCTATTTTATTTCATTTGGTTTTATTCTCTTCAAAATTAAAAATAAAAGATATTTGCATTCCCATGTTCATTTTAGCATTATTCATAATATTCAAAACATGGAAAAACACTAATGTCCATCATTGGATGAATAGATAAAGAAAATGTGGCATATACACATAATGGAATGTCATTTATAAGAAGATATGACACTTTCACAACATATATGGGTGTGGAGGTCATTTTGCTAAATGGAATAAGCCAGACACAGAAGGAAAACACTATACATTCTCATAATACAATGAATCCAAAATAACAAAACTAGTAGAGTCACGGTGTGGAATGGTGGTAACCAGGAACTGAAGAGAAAGAAAAACAGTGACATATTGGTTAAAGTGTTCATTTATGTAAAATAGAAAAGGTCTGCAGATCTACTATATAGCATAGTGTCTATTGTTAATTGTACTGTACCATCCAATTAAAATTGGCTAAAAGGATATCTTGATCTGTATTCATAAAACAAATTACTAATAATAAGAAAGTAGGAGAATACTCCTGGAGGTGATTATCCATCTATCTGTCTATCTATTTATATATCTTTATGAAGTATGGTTGATAATACAATGAATGACATTGCTATGTGCCATCCAAAGTAGAGGCAGGCTTGTTAAAACATTTCAGAGTTCCTTATCCACCTGATTCACTGGAGTTGGCACCATGTGACTTCTGGCTTTTTCCCAAAGTCAACGTGACCATGAAAAGTAAACATTTTGAATTGATCCAGGACATTGAAGGTGGTCATGGCAACACAGCTAAAGACACTCACCAAAAGAGACTTCCAGAACTACTTTAGAAAGTCATAAGAGAGGTGAGATAGTAATTTGAAAGCTAGAAGTAATGTTTTAGTAATGATTAATAGAAATATGTATTAATAGAAATAGTAATGTTTAAGTAACGATTAATAGAAATATGTCTTTTACTGTAATACATTTCTTTTAATTTAAACATTCACCATATTTTTCAATCCAATGGTAGTGTGATTTAAAAACATGCTGAATGTTTAAATTTAAAAAATTCCCAACAAAAAGAGCTACAATGCACCTTTGGGTTTTGCAAGTGAGAATAGAGCATAGTGTCTATGAAGCAGAATTGGTAACAAATAAGTTATTATTTCTTTGAAAAAGATGAAAATAAGAACGGGAGAAGAAGGAGCAGGAAGAAAAAAAAGACCATTGTCTCATCAGTGGAGAAGAAAGACCTGGAGGGGAGGGCTCATGAAATCTGACAGTGTGAGCAGAACTCGAACTTGGGAATGACAAGTATGAATGCTAAAACCACAAGGCTTCTATGGCCTTCTTTGTACTGGGTGAAAGCAAGTAAATGGCAACCCATCATCCAGATACGATCAAGCTGACAGCAATGACATGGCAGTCCTACTTTGTACTATGACATGTAGTTTCCATCCAGGGAAGCTCCAGTCAGAAGGGCAGCATTCCAGTGGGTGGGCCTGATGTGAGGGAGGTGGATTCCATCCGACTTACAGCTGCACCAAAGGCTGACTTTGGCAGCAATTCCTGGGCTATAATTTTATAAACAGTCTTTTCTTTCCAGACTTCCAATGTGAATTTAGACTTCAGCACAGATTCTGTCTCACATCTTTATTTTGTGTCATCACATTCTAATCCGATGACAAACAGTTGGTCTGAGATTTCAGTATATTACTATATTAGTGCAATTTATGTCCTGTGTGGGAGCTGATGATGTGTAAAGGCTATATTGTGGATTTGCCTAGATTCTAACCCAGCACCTAAATGGATAGCATTGCTCTGGTGACCATGATGGAACTTTATTATGAAATCATATGGCTATTTTGTGGTACTGGCTCACCAGAAGGTACTGGCAGCAATATTAATCACATTTCCCAAATTCTGGAACAAAGCTCTGTATTTCACCTTGGAATGATCGCCATTATAATTTAGCATCAAATTGTGCCATTTCTGCTTGATAAGGTTTTTAGAAATATTATTTTAAAATTTATACTCTTTTTAAAAAGCAAGACAGATACCGTGGAATGAATCCAGCTGAAAAAGACAGGAAATAGCTACCTACATGACTCATAAGCATATCTATCACTGGCTAGTCAAGTAGTGACTTGATTTTCCCTGCTTGATGAGAGAAGAAGTGTCCTTGGCAAAGCAATTAGCCTCTTTATTCCCCATTTTAGTATATTTTTCAATTTTTCTTTTGTATTAGGGGTTCGAACTCAGGACCTCGCACTTGCCAGGCCAGGCACTGTGCCACTGAGCTAAATCAATTTCCATCTTCAAAGATCTGAGTCTTGTCTTTTTCAGACCAAACAAATATCAAAAATAGTGCCAAATCACTCATGATTTAAAGACAATTTCACAGAAGAGAAAACTAATCTTCAAAGTTGCTCTGCTCAGGACTGTCTCTGATTTGGAGCTTTAGACCTGGACTGGGGCACCGTGGTGGGATTTAATGCCTGGGGGGCCAAGCCTCACCTTGACTTCCAGACTTTGTGTCTAGACATAAACAAGATGCTGCATGGGCAGCTGTTGAGTCCCTCCGCCCATGCCATGGGTGCTCCTCACGTCTCCTTGTGGCTGGTCCTTTAATCCTTGCTGAGATGAAAGGGGCCAAACAATATCATGTGGCATTCTAGGAAATACATTTTCAGCTAACTCGACTATTTGCACAGTAGTCTGGTTTATAACCTATTATTATTTTTCTCAAGTCAACAAATATTTTTCAAGGCATACTCCTTTTTTGGAGGACTGGGTATATGGGGTGTAGAAGGGGCTATTTACTAACTTTGTAGAACTGTTTTAAGACCTTCAAAGGAAGAGGAGTAGATAATTAGGCTGTAGTCATGAGTCAACCTGTTTTTTGAATGATGTTTAAAGGGCAGATGTTGACCTATTGAGCTATTTCTTTGTTTTAATACTGCTCTTATTAAAGATATGATGTCAACTGAATACCATTATCAGAAGTATGCAGTCATACTATATTTTCTAGAAGTGTATATCAATTTTACTATATGATTGAGCTAGCCTTCACAAACATTTTTAAATTTTCTGCACTAGGAACACATCCATGAAAATTACAACGTAGGCCATATAGATATTTTAAAATTTTCTATTAGCCACATTTAAAAAAAAGAAATTGAAAAGTAAATTTAACAGTACACTTTATTTAACCTACAATGTGGACCATACATCTCAATTTGGACCAGCCAACATTTTAAGTGCTTAATAGCACACATGGCCAGTGGGTATTGAATTGGTCTACACAAATGCAGACCATATATGATCAGCCCAGCTGTTTTGAAAGTGTGGTTTTTATGCCAATGTCCTTCTGAAAGTGTTCAGAAAAAAACTCATTCTTTCAGAAACCTTATATCATGTATTAGTACTTTTCATCTTATCAAAGCACAAAATAAATGTATATGAAAATAATTGCCATCACAATTTCTTCTTAGTCACCTTTTAAAACTATAAAGATGAAAGTGACTTATAGTGAAACCATAATATTACATTATTATTCCTTATTTAAATGGTATGACTGAAACTTGCACCAAAAAAGAGAAGGGAAGAGGATAAAAAAAGAATTAAGATGTTTATGTACATATAACAACTCCCCACAAAGAATGTAATCATTATGTACTGCAAACACATAGCAATAAAAATAAAATCAAATAAATATAAAAGTAAAAGAAAAAAATCACAATAGTAAAATATACTTTTTATTATTTACCTGAAAGTATTTTTAATGAAATAAAGCCATGTGATAAGTAAATTTGTGGTCAAACGTCAGAGCTATTTTCTATAACACATTACCACATTGGCATGTTGCTACAGTGTCTGTTTTATTCCATTTAGAGTGTTCTTTTTTTCATGTAGCAAACAAGTTCTAACTTGTATTCACTCTGGTGAGAAGTACCTATTATTTAGATTTGATAAGTCAACCAGAATCTAAGGTTTATGTTGAAAGAAAAAAACAAAAACATATACTTAATATTAGTATTTGTGGAATGAAAGGATTGGATTATAAGTAAGGGTCACTGTACTTTTTCCTATAAAAAGATAGAAAGTAAGCATTTTATATTTTGTGGGCCACAGCTCTGTGAGATTCTATTCTGTTCTAATAGGGAAGCAGTCACAAAAAATACATCAGTGAGTATGGCCAGATTTGATCCAACAGCTGTTTGATGATTACAGGACTAGGTCAAGGGCAGCAGGTTGATTACACTGCTTGTAAGTCTCTTAACCAGCTTTGGTTCTTGGAACACAGCATTCTCACTGGGCAGAGGTAGCATGCTCCAGGCAACCTCTATACATCACTTAGAGTTGACTTATGTGTGGAACTTATTTTTTGTTAAAGTTAGATGATTTCTAGATCCTTATTAGCTGGGAGATTCTAATTTTTAATACAGATAGGAAGTTAAATATTGAAATGAGGAGAAGAGTACAATACAATATTTTTAAAATGTTTATTGTGAGGTGGAAGTAAGATTTAAAAAAAAATCGTGTTGTCTGAAAAAGAAGGACCACTGCCTACGTTTGTCCTGGGTTAAGCTATCAACTATTCATTAATCATAAGGTCAATCTGTTCTTGCTAGAAAGAACAAATCTCCAAACCTCCATTCAGCCTTTAATCTGAAGAGCAGTAATAGAGACACCATGAATGTGATGATGTCCCAGGAAGATGTCTACTCTCTTTACTAGCAGAAGTAGCACCTGCTCTGTAGGCTGATGGAAGGACCTTTCTGTAGACCTCAGGGGGCTATGTGAACATAGGGTTGTAGGAGGATGGGATTAGGCTAGGATGGGGCTTTGGGGAGATTAAGAAGATTAAGAAGAGTAAGCATAAGGGATGACTATTCTAAGAAGCACTAGTGATAACCACTGTTATTAGAGAAAGAATAAGCCAATGTTACTTTTCTTTCTTTTTAAATAAAGATTTCAAAGGGCTCTATCTTTGCACTTGAAAATTATAATTCAGAGATCATAGAAATATCAGTACATATTTTGCGGGCCATAACCTATATTTTCATGCTTTGAATCATGCACGTGGCATAACTAACAAATGGATTATTTTTCAGTTACAATTAATGAGCAGGATTTGTTGACTTATTCCATAAAAATGGCTTGTAGGGATGCAAACAGCTAAGCAGAAAATGATATCAACAGCTGTAGCAATGGCAAGCAAAGTCATTACTGAATCTTAGAAAGTTAAAGGAAAATCATGGTAATCATTTCATTTAAGATCAACATTTTACAGATGAAAAAATCAAGAGGAGAAAATCAAGAGGTATATCTACGATCACTTACCAAGTTATGGATGAGATTTGAGCCTCAAATATCTACATTTAGTGAACTTTCTGTCTATACTCATCATTTGAGTTTCTATGTTTTCTTTTACCTACTCTCTGTTAGAAAGCTGGATGCTCGTTCTAATCTTTCACTCAAGTTCTCTTTTTGTAGTGAGTGCCATGCCAGGTTTCTCCATGTGTTACCCTGTGTCAACTAACTGAACACCCCCAAAATCTTGCATTATCATCCCCATTTTATACATAAAGAAAGAAGGTGACTGAGAGATGAAGTGCACTATCCCAGGTGACATGGTCAGCAAGTGGCCAGACCAGAGTTATAATCTGGGACTCTCTTCTCTGAATCTAGTTGTTGTAATTAAATTACAAGATTTGGTATCAAAAACAACAAAAATTATGTTTAAAACATTTAGCTAATGTTTCAACTTGCGAGTAGAATAAATAGATTGACAATTGCTTTAGTGATTCCTTAACCAACCCCTTAAACTGTGGTTATCACTATTCCTATTCCTTCTGGTCTCTGCTGCATTGTTATTTTCTTAAAAGAGGACAAGTAATGAGAGATAACAATATAGACAGGCTGTGACAAATGGAGTATTATGGAGTTGGAAAAGACCTAGAAGGCAAATGATAGAACTCTCTCTTTACAGACTGGGAATATCATGCTCCAAATCATAAAGCTTGTTACGGCTGAGTCCAACAGAAGAAGTCATATGAACAGACAGCCTTGTTCTTAAGCCTAAAACACTGCACAGTTGCAGGCAGTTTGTTGATATAGATGAGATAGGCGTAGAGAAGAGATAGAGATAGATTTACTGAGGGTTGTCCTCAACAATGGTAATTACTCTGCACTTCTGGTTTGCCTTGTAGCAGACTATTAGAGATCCCATGGTTTAGAAATAATTCTAGAGACAGAAAAGTAAGGGGAGGAAGGCATGGTCAGTATGCATGGCGCAGTACACCCCAAAGCTGTAGCTGAAATCTGAAGTCAAGTAAGAAAACATGGTATTGGCTACAGTCCACCTTGTGCTTGGATCCAGACACTAATATTCCATGTTATGAATACTCTGCCACTGAATTTTCAGAAACACTTAGGATGGATATCTGTGTTTCTATCTAATCTGTATCACTCATCTCTACATTTTGCTGCAGAAGAATGATAATCCTGAAAGATATTCAAATCTCTTTCCTTCCCTATCCATTCTAGGTTTCTCTCACTCTTAGACAAATAGCCCTTTGTCCCATGGGACGGCCATGTCATCCTTCCTAAGTGATGTAGCTCTTAGTTGTCTTATCTTTGTCAGATTGCAGTTGTTTTCATAGCTTTTTTACTGCTCTGCCAATCATGACAGCTCCAAGAGGCCACCTTTGAGTTTCTCAAGTTCCATGCAAGCTCTTCGCTGCCCACTTGGTGAAGAATTAGCCTCATCTCCTCCTGAAGAACCTGCTCAATTAGCCAACTATCATATAGGTACCTCCTTCCAGTGCTTTCTGGTTCATACACATGAAGAGTCCAGTGGAGGGAAGCGGTAATCAACACTTCAGGTTCAGAGGATTTGCACTGCCTCACCATACACATGCTTCCACCACATGCTCTTCTAGGACCCAAGATCCTCTGTCTTACCTCAAATGATGGAGATGGACATGCATATTCTATAGGTAACCAGGACCTGTGTATTGTAGCTATTTGGGCCTGCATAATCACATGTTGAATATAGTTTTTGCACACATGACACCCTATTGCATAGCACCATTAACCCTGCAGGTTTTAGACTCTGAGTTAGCCCCTCAGCAGAACTTTTTAATAGGATATTCCAGTGATTTAAGAGGTTGGTTGGGGCTGAGGATGCAACACAGTAGCACAATGCTTGCCCGACAAGTGTTAGTTCCTGAATTCGATTCCCATACCAAAAAACAAACAAAAAAACAAACAAATAAACAAAAAACAGGTTGGCTTGATCTAGCTGATGTTATCTATGGCAATGTCAGTGGGCTCTGTGTTACTGTAATCATTTGCATGTTGTTGCACCTCCTTTACTAAATGATAATGAGATTTGATCAAGTAGACAATAAGATTTGAACACCAAATAAATAATTGTCTTGATTAGTTCATTGAAGATGTATGCTTCCTTGACAGATGATAGTTTGAGACTCTGACTTTCTGCAAGAGATACAGAGGAAAAAGCCTCTTGTGGGTACTGTAGGTTCAAGTTAGTGAAGAAAAAGTCTCCTCGTTTTGAGTAGTTTAGGGGTGGTGAGTAGTCTAGGTGTGATGCTGGGATTTTATCATGGTACAATGCTAGGATCATGGGCAGTAGGTAAAGGTTATGAGTGCTGTGCTCTAAGTAGCATAGAAAAGACAGAAGAGATAAAAAGAACTGTGGTTCTCTTGTTGCTTTGCTACCTTCTGCCCACCATGAACTATTTCTCTTCTGCAATGCTTGTCTGCCATGCCTCCCTGCTCTGGAGCTAGCTGATGGTGGACTGAAATCTCTACAAACTGAACCAAATCACTCCTTTCTGCTTCAACTTCAGATGTTGGGAGCTTTGTCTCAGCATGGGAAAAGTAACTAAGACACTGTGAAGGGGCATTGTAGGTTCAATGGAGGAGTTTTTATTTTAGGAGCAATGGGAAACAATCGAAGCAGTATATTTGTGGCCTTGGGTATGTAAATTTATGGTGTGGAAGGAGAGAGAATCAACTTTGTACATCACTTTATTCTAAAGATTTCTCTGGTTGCTGAATGGAAGAGGAGTCAGAAAGTTCCAGAGAAAGGATATAAGTAGACCTGTTATGAGGCTGCTGAGTGGTTTGGATGGACTATGCTTGCAGTTTGGGAGTGATGAAGCCCTCAGTAAATCATGTTTCTGTAGTTGATATTGCTGAGTCATAAGGAAAAGAACAGGTTTGTGTCAGCGGTAAAGCCCACGCTTCTCTTTGATTTATGTGGCTTCTTTCCTCTTTCAGGAACAAATGTCCCTTGTGAAGGCACAGACATGGGAAAGAGGGAGAAATGGAGTTTAGCTTCCACATGCCAAAGCTGCTTTGCAGTAGCTCAGCTGGCACCTCTGCTTATTCTTAAAGGCTGTCACTTGGACCCAAACCACTACTTCATTAAACGGATGCTACCCACAGCTAAGTGGGCATAACCACAGTAACTAATTGGAATGAAAGTGGCAGAGAAAACTGAGAAAATATAGTAGTGAGAGGGAAAGTGTCCGTTTTCCCTTCAGTCTTTTCTCCAGGCTCCAATGACTAAAATACCTGCTTCTCTTTGGACCTTTTACTTAGGCTTCATATGGCAGCTCATTAAATACATTAAGATGTTTCTCAAATTATTTTTGTGAATATAACTTAGAATAGGATCTTCATTTTGCTGCAGTTAATTTTTTATTTTTGGTTCAAAAAGTTCTATATTCTTTGAAGCAGTTTAAAACTGTACTTATTCAACTTATTCAACTCCAAGTGGTTCTCAGAAACATTATCTCAACTGGGAGATATAAAATCACTATAACTTTACATCCTGCCACTTTATCTAATATGCCTAAACTTGCCAATGTAGGGGAATCATATTTTTGCTAGGAGAGTTCAAAAATCATTGTTTTAGCTCATGACAAATACAGATGTCTTCTTTATAAAAAATAGAGATTGCATAAAATATGAGTAAAGGGCTTATCCACAAAGGCATTTATTAATATTACCAGCTATCTGAAATGTGGCCTAATTTGGGTTGACAGTGGAGAGGCTTCAAGATTAGAACCCAGGAGTAGTAGGTCTATTTTCTGCTAACTGTGTGACCTTGTAAAAGTCAATTATCTTCTCATGCTCAAATTTAACCCTACTATAACATGAAGCTAAATAATCTTCTATCTATTGAGAGTAGTGATTGACATGTAAAAAGACATTGGTAAATTTCTGTTACCACTATGAGGGTATAATGTACATATTATGTACTCTTTTCCCAGAATGACAGTTTTTTTCTCAGAACTTTTAATATTTGAAACTGTGTATATTTGAAAAGACACAGTATTGGTACAACATACTTATCTCAGACCTATTGTAAAATCAGTGGTGATACATATAGTGCTACATTCTACAATAGATGAGTATCTCCTCATCAATAGATGAATCTCTTCAATATGCCAAATTCTTCAATATCAGCATTTCATTTAAATGGAACAAACTTTTCTTTCTATACAGACTTTAAACAGTTTTCCTTTGGTGTGAGTTTTCTCAGCACTAAAAAATCTCACTTCTTGGTTCAAGGAAAGTGTTTTTTTCATAATATAGTAACATTTTCACCTTTTCAGTTCTTCCAAAACAGTTCATATTTTTACTTTATCTTCTTATTTGGAGAAGCAATTATCCTATTTCTCAGTGAAGCAACTTTGTAGTGACTTATCTCTAAGTCTCTCTTTCCCCTGGGACCTATCCCTCTGCTATTCTCTGAAAACTCCATCTCTGAGCTTTTGTTTCTTGGCCAAGAGTATAAATCAAAAAGCCAGTTCAATTTGGAATTTAGGCCTTTGCCTTAGTTGCTGTGAGAAACAGACTGGTTTATTTATAACCCAGGGTGTCCAGGTTTTCATCACCACAGACGGATGGATGTTTTAGAGCACTCACCTTTAAGATATCCAGAATACAAGCTGTTGATCCTCTGTGGATTGTAAATTTCTAGAGTTGGGCTTCTTGGTTCTTGTCAGCAGGGGAAGTTTTATGATCACCATTACATTAGCTCCTTTGAATGCTGGGAAGCTGGGAGCCTCCTTCCTATGAGGCAACCTCGCCTTGACTTTCATACCAATAAAGTTGTTCTTAGACTAGAGTTCATCTTAATAAGCATCATGAGAATTGCACCTGAACCAAGAAATATTTTCCTTCTGTCTGCTCTAAGCTTCAGAATCTCAAGCAGCCTACATGCTTTGAATCTAAGACAAGGCTTACAGCCTAACAGTTTTTTTATCACCTTCCATCAAGCAGCAAAGCCTCCAGGTGGATTAGACTGAGTGTGTGAGAAGCTTAGAAGGTAGCAGATGTCAAACCTTAGTAAAGGTCATTCTATTCGAGCTATTCTCTTTCTGGACACAGATTTCCTCCCGGACTAGTATAGAACGGAAAAGGAGGACTTGGTATTCTGCCACAGACCTTTGGAATGTGTAAGAGGGAGGGTCCTGCATGACAGATGTGCACACAGCCAAAGAATCTAGGCTTCTAAGGGGAAACATGTAAAAAGACATTGGAATACAAATGAGAAAATATTATTTGAAGATTATTTCCAGGTCAGATACTCTCAGGATTTCTGGAATGTTAGGCTATTACAGTTTCTCAATAAAGATAATTTCTTATGAAAAAACACATATTTCTTCATCAGCAAAAAGTAAGTGAGAGGGCCACAGTGTGGTTCCATCTGAGGAAGGAAGACTTAGGAAAGATCAATCCTTTAATGAGGATTAATGCCTAATGCTCTTACCTTGTCGAGTGAGATACAGTAAGTTATTGAAGAGACACAGGACAGATAGAATGGGTGAAAAAAAGCTTCAGTAAACTCTTCCTAAGTATGGTGGCAAAGTGCACAATATTAGAATTAGCTTAGGGATTTAAAAACTCCATGTAGAGTATTGGTTAAAGCTCAGGCTCGGAGGAGTTGAGCGACTGTCCAGCTCGTGTCCAGCTTCATCCCTCAGTGGGAGGCTGTGGGAGTGCTGCGGTTAATCCAGCCACTTACAAAGTACAAGCACCAAGGTCACACCGATATGTGGAAGCAAAGCAAGTTGTGTGTGTTTTTAAAGAGAGCTGATTAGTATCTTTCCGCCTGGCTCTTCACTCTCTTGTACCCAACTTTCCCAAGAAATCTGGTCTTCTAGAAGACAGTCCAAAAGTCAAGTACAAATAGATTCTTCTTAAGAGTACTTGACTAACTCGGTGGCTATATATGGATATTTATGGCCAAATTTTCAGTCCTGTGCTAAATAATTTCTCATTTGAAAATGTCAAAAAAAAAAAAAAAGGAAAGATGTAACGGGTAATGGGCTTAATGGGCTTTTGAGTCAAACTAACTTTATTTCTTACACCTGAGTCAAGGGTTTTAATTTACTTTCTAAGACTTTCCTTGGGTTTTAATCTGCAAAGAATTTAATGCCAGATGGGTGGGAAACAAGGGTGTTTTAGAAAATTATTTATATTTTTAAAATGTTGAATCGATGATCTTATTGCCAGGAACTTCCAATCACTTTTTCTGAATAGCAACTTGGTATTTCTGAGGGTAGATAAGAAAATTATCTTCATGCAGCAAAACAAAACCCATCACAAACTAGTGAGCCATTGGAGTGTCTTCATTAAAAAGGATCTTGTCATTGGGAGTACTCACTGGAGCCAAGCCAGTTCCCTGGGGAAGGTTGGTGTCTGCTACTTGCAGAGCTGGCTGTCAGGTTGGTCCTGTGTGTTTGTAATTAACTATGATGTCTGGATGTTGATAGAGTGAGTCTGGCCAATGGTTGTTCCCCTCCAAAAAGAGGTTTCCTGGCTCGCTCGCCTATGTCAGAAATGCCAAGTTGGGAGTTGCCTGGAGACTCCAGAGATGCAGATTCATTTGGCTGAGCTGTGGTTGTGAAGCCAAGTGCTGAGAAAACAGATCAGAGACCAAAGCTGAGTTGTAATCAGTGGGCTTCTCTAACCTTTTGGCTCTTCTGCTTTCCAATGTTATGGTTAATGTTTTAGACCATGTTTAGTAAACATGTTATTAGCGATTTCCAATCTTTAGCCTCTCCTCAATCTTTCATCAGTGGTTTTCCTCCTCTTCTTTAGGTCAATGGAGACGGCTGGCTTTGCAATACATGTGAATATGTGTGAATGTGTTTCTGGCTAGACAGATTGGGAGATTTGTTTTTACCAGCTCTATAGTTCTTTTATAGCATCTTTTATGAATCAGGTATGAACCAGGTAACAGATTTCTCACCTTTCTTACCAAATCTGGTTAGTTTTCCTGTCTTAAGAAGCCTCTTGATGTGAGGGGAAGGGAGGCAAAGGAAATGAGATGAAAAAGAGGAATTAATATGTATTATGTACCTGTACCAGTTTCCCACAGAGTGTCAACATTATATACTACAAACATGTACTAATTAAAAGGAAGAAAAACTAATTTGTCTTAATTATTCATATACAGAAAAAGGAAAATTCATTGTTCACATTATCAGAACTTAGTTTAAATTTTTAGACTCGTGCAAAGCACACTCATTCTTCCTGAATTTAGGTGAAAGAACAATTTTATTCTGTGATCTGGTTCATGTAGGGCACAGTCACACTTTGTCAATGGAGGAGTGAAAGCTTTGGTGCCATGCCTGGCATAGTACAGGACCTGTTCTCAGCGTGAGACATGCAGATGTTGGGGACATGTTCTTGGACATCCAGAACCACCTGCCACTTCTCAACAGAATCAGAATGGGGAGCAAAACTCAAAATGAGTTTGGGGTCCAACCTACAGATTCCATATGTATCACATTCATTCCACAAATATACATATATATATATATATATATATATATATATATATATATATACACATTTATATTAAGCATCTATTATATGTCAAAATACATGCTAGGCTTAAAACTCACTTTGCTGACTTTGAAGGAGATTAAAATTGGAAGATCAAGAAAATAATTAAGAACTAGGTAGTGGGAACAACACTAAGGTAGGACCATTAAGCTGAAGTTAGAAGTGGTAAGCCAGAAAATATTCTTGGGAAAGTTTGTGCTGGAATGAGTAGAAGTCTTCTAGGTAAGCATCACTTAAATAGTAGTTTGTGGATGAGTAGCACACTGAAAACTCTTATTATATAACAATATAAGAAGGTAGGAAGAGTTTGAAAATTTTTGTAGTTATTTGGTTTTGCTATAAAATATAAAGATGTGATTTTGAAAAAGTATCAAGAGCTATTGGGTTTTTAAGACATAGATTTTCATTGTAAATAGTCTGACAAGCACTGGCCAGGGTCTCAGGCAAAGAGACAAGTATGTGTGTGGTAGGCTGCATCACAAATTCCACTACTCCCACAAAATTCCTAAGTCCTAGTTCTAAGAACTCATAAATGTTATCTTACATAGAAAAAAATTTTTTTAGGTATAGTTAAGAACCTTGATTTATCTTGTCTATTTGTTCATTTTCTGTTGTTATAGTATAATATCTGAGGCTGGATAATTTATGAAGAAAAGAGGTTGATCCAAGATAAACAGAAAAATCTTCAATAAGATACTCTTAAACAGAATGCAGTTAATCATCAAGAAGATTACATACCATAATCAAGTCAGAGTCACTACAGGTATGCAGAGATAGTTCAACATACATGAATCAGTTAATGTAATATACCATATTACCAGAGCCAAAGATAAAAATCATATCATGTCAATAGCTGAACAAAAAGTTTTTGACAAAGTCCAGTACCCATTAATGGTAAAAACTCTACAGAAAATTGAATAGATGGTCTTTATCTCAATCTGATAAAAGCCTTCTATGGAAAACCAACTCCACTAAAGAACTGTTAGATTCAATAAGCAAATCCAGTAGTATAGCTGGATACAAAAACCAACACTCAAAGATCAATAGCCTTCCTATACATGAATAAGAAACCCACTGAGAGAGAAATTAAGGAAAAAAACCCTTTCATAATAGTATCCAAAAAATCAAATTTCTAGGAGTCTATCTAATGAAGAATGTAAAAGACCTCTGCATTAAAAACTACAGTACCCTGAAAAAGGAGATTGAAGAGGATATTAGAAAATGGAACAATATCCCTCGCTCTTGGGTAGAAAGAACCAATATAGTGATAATGGTCATACTTCCAAAACCATTAAACAGATTTAATACAATTCTGATTAAAACTCCAATAGTATATTTTATAGAATTAAAGAAAACAATCCTAAAATGGGTTTGAAACCAGAAAAGACTAGAAAGCTAAAGTAACTCTGGGCAAAGAAGACAGGAGACATCACAATCCCTGACTTGAAATTATACTATAAAGCTACTGTGATAAAAACAGCATTGCACTGGCAAAACAAAACAAAACACAACAAAACAAACAAGCAAAAAAACAAACCTGAAGATTAATGAAACAGATTAGAAGATGCATAAATGACTGCAGACACACTAAGTCACCTTATCTTTGACAAAGGTGACAAACACATTTACTGCGAGAAAGATAACCTCTTTAATAAATGGTGCTGAAAAAAGCCGACTATGCCATGCTAAAGATTAAAATTGGACTCATAGCTTGCATCATGCACTAAACTAAGTTAGGAATAGATCAAAAATCTAAATATTAAAAAAGAAACGTTACATCTACAGGAAGATAGAATAGGTAAAATGCTTGAAGACACTGGTGTAGGCAAAGACTTTATGAATAAAACCCCAGTCACACAGGAACAGTTGGTATTTTATCTTATTAAAAAGCTTTTGCACAGAAAAAGAAACCACAAACAGAGTGAAAAGATAGCCCACAATGTGGGGAAAAAAAATGTATCCCAGTTGTTCCTCAGACAAAGGTTTGCTATCAAAAACATATAAAAACTCCAAAACATCAGACCTCCCAAATTTAAAGACCCAGTCCAAAAGTGGGCATCTGAGAGCAATACACATTTATCAGTTGAAGAAATACAAAGAGAAAATACATATATGAAAAAATGTTTCACATCACTGGTCATTCGAGAGATGCAAATTAAAACAACACTGAGATCCCATTTTACCTCAGAAATAATGGCTATCATCAAGAAATCAACTAACAACAAATACTGAAGGGGCTGTGGGGTAAAAAGAACACTTCACCACCCTTGATTGGAGTGTAGACTGGTGCAACCACCCTGGAAATTAGTGTGAAGATTCCTCAAAAACCTAGAATGGGAGACTCTGTTTGACCCAGCTATTCCCCTTCTTGCAATCTTCCCAGAAGAATTAAAAAGATTGTATCACAGGAATATATACATCATTGTTTATAGCAGAACAATTGTAATAGCTAGATCTTGGAAACAACCCAAATGCCCATCAACTGAGGAATGTATAAAAAGGTATGATCTTTTTATACAATGGAGTACTACTCAGCCATAAAGAAGGTTAAGATTGAGAATTTTATCGGTACGTGGATATAACTAGAGGCCATACTTATAAGTGAAATAAATTAGATGCACATGTGTAAATATCATATTGTCTCCCTGGTGTGAGAAGCGGAAAGAATAAATAAGATCCAAAATGTACAATAGGTTTGATAAAATGGGAAGAAGTTTCAAAAAGAAAGAGAAACTGGGATGGGGAAATGGAGAAAAAGAAGAAAGGGAGAAACAAAATAAAAGATAACTAAGATATACTACCAATTTCTCTTTGTTCATTGAAAAGAAAATGTGCTAATATCATTTGGATGATTAAATGCTGATATCTTGTACTCTAATTTAAAGATAACAACACATAATGTATTAACCGTTGTTATCCTCCTAATATCTTGATTTGAGATTTTGGGTTTTTTTCTCTTTAAAATAAAAAAAATCTTGAATTTAAAATATCTATCTGGGCTAATAAATTGTTTTGAGCACTTAATGAGACAGAAATTATAATTGAGTTTTAAACTTGGCATTAACAGCTTTCCAGCTCCTGTTCCCCTCGGTCACCACATGAATAAACTGAGTTGGCCTCCTGCAGAGTGAGGACCTTGTAGAGAGAGGCACCAGGCACTGGCTTTTCTAGCTGTGTATCTGAGCCCCTAGGTGTGGGGGAGCATTCTCATGGACAATTCTGCCCAGGTTGGTCCAGAAGAACCATCTTGCTGAGCCAATCCTCACTTGATAATACACAGAAGTATGAATTAAGTAAACAGGTTGTCATTTAAATCCACTAAGGATGGAGGTTTATTCTAGAAAAAATTCTAACTGATCTAGAGACAAGAGGGACTAAAACAGGACATGAATGATAGTGAAATTATTCTTTTATCCTCATCCAAGGCAGACTAGATATGGGCTTGAATTATGATTCATAGGTTCAGGATTCAATATTAGAAATTATATTTTCCTTCCAGCCTGTGAAAACTTACAAATATCACCATAGATATCAAGAGGAATTAACATTAAATATAATTTTTGCATCTGAGCAGAAAACAAAGGGTGCTATCTCATTCGCCTGGAGCTTCAATTTAAGACTTATGGTCTTCAGAGTCAGAGTTCATTGGGCAAACTATCAAATGTGCAGTTCAGCCTAAATGAATAAAAACTAATAATAAATTTTATTAAAATTTGTAAGTTACAAATTCCCTATGATGAATGTGATCATTATGTGTATCTAAATTATACCAATACATTTCATTAAAAAAAGATAAATTATTTACAGGTGCAAATTCCCTCTGATGAATGTGGTCATTATGTGTACCTATAACGTACCAATAAAATTAATCAAAAAAAATTTGTAAGCAACACAAAAAAAAAAAAAAGAAAAGCAACTGAGAAATTCAGCTTTACCTTTTGGTAACTCCATTTGAACTTACCCTTCTCCCTCCTCCTACCTCATTTGGCCAGTTCATACACAAGTGTGTATTGTGTACCTGCCATGTGTGTTGAGCACAAGTCTACATGCTGGACATTTGATAATGAGTAGGGTGGACACAAATTTCATAGGTCTCAGTTTGGAAAAGAAGACAACCAAACAAACACCGATGAATCTTTGAAGCTTAAGCTTTTTGCTCTTTCCAAAAACATGAAGCATGTCTTTCTGCCTTTGTGATATCTGCTGTCATGTACAACCAGCCTCCATCCAAGGTTTGGCATCTGCACCTTTCAGTATGACAGTATCACTTTCATGATAACCTGAAATCAGCTTTTGGAAATCCTGCATCACTAAATTACTGATGTGGCTCATGGCTGCAGCAGAGAGAGTGGAGTCAAAAGGTATGAGGGAAGACATTACACATCTGGCAGAGGAGGTTTTTATGGATTTACAGGTGAGCCTATCTGTGCCAGGCTATGGTGTACATTTTTAACTTTTGCTATAAAACATCTGGTGCTTAGAGATCACAAATCAGATATATTTCATCCAATGTTAAAAACATCTCATAATTTACCAGAGTAAATCAATGTTTTCCTAGAAATATTGGGACTAGAACAAGAGTTGAATGAAAACAAAAATCCCTAGAGGATTAGTTGGCTTAAAAATATTTCTAGAAATATTGAATCCCAGGGGCGATAAAAGTGTATTAGAGATATTTCTTCAAGTGGTGCAAAAATGGTTTCCAGAGAGTTGTTTATTATTTGGTGGAAGGAACAAGTTTGTTAGGTCACAGAGGACAGTGAGCTCTGAATATTTCTCCAGTTATTTCAAATATGTGCTTCACATGGGCTTCTTTGATCCTTGTGTCCATTTTCCACATATTAGACCTGCAAGCCAAAGGCATGTGAGCTAAATCAGCTAAAATTTAACGATACATTAGCTATTCTGCTAAATAGATTTATAAAGGAGTGACTTCATCATTCTATCAGGGCAGCATTTTATATTTTGGATATCATTCATTCTTCTATTATTGTCCATATTTATAGTTGTAGGTGACTAGACAACTAGAACAGTTTTCCCCTCCACCAATTATTTTCGGTTCTATTTTCAAATTTTGAGTGTAATACACCTCCTTGGGCCGGAGATTTAGCTCAGCGGCATAAGCGCCTGCCTTGCAAGCGCAAGGTCGTGAGTTTGCTCCCCGGTACAAAAAAAAAAAAAAAACAAAAAAAACAAAAAAACAAACCCAAACTCCTCCTTCTGCTAATGACCATGGGAGTGATGACCAAGAAATAGAATAGACTTCTGTTCTTCACTTAGAGATGATTTAATTTCTTGGTTTCCTATTGTATATCTTAGACAATAGACACAAAATAGTGCATTCTAGTCCTTGTAGTGGGTAGAAGCATGTTAGGCTAATTGACAGAGAAGGGAGGTATTTTATGCAAGCTAAAAATGCTGTCCAAATATAATATGATACGTGATATGTTAAATTTAATCTCTTGATATTATACTGTCTGGAAACCATTTTTGTATCCATATATATATGGCCTGAGAGGTGCATCTCTTTCACTACAGAATATCATTTCTCCTTGTTTTGGCGTCAGGTCTCAGTAGTGTGCTCTTCTTAGCTGGTAAATGCCCCTTACCTCCTGAGAAATCCTGGCTGGTCTAACCTCCCAATTCACAGGCATGAAGTTAAATTTTGCAATTATAAGATTATTTCCTCAAAGTCACAATATTTAGTGGTTGTACACAGAAATTTCAGGATGTGAAATTTTAAAATGTTTTCACTAAATGTTACTACTGTTTCAACTCTAAAATTGTGGAGTCATTTTCTTTTTTAAAATTTTCACAGTTTATTAATCATTTATTTTTGATGAATATTTAGATTATTTTCCAATATTATTTTCCAATATGGTGTACATTTTAAAAATGTACACCATAGCCTGGCACAGATAGGCTCACCTGTAAATCCATATAAACCTCTGCCATATTTCCATATTTGCCAATATGACCAAAGCTGCAATAAACATCCAAATTATATATCCTTAGATTGTATTACCTTTTAAAAGATAAATTCACTAAATATGGTGCTGGTACATACTAGCAATCCTAGTACCTAGGAAGATGAAGCAGGAGGATTGCTACAAATTTGAGACTAACCTGAGGTATGTAGCAAGAACCTATCAACATTCACCCTCCCCAAGAAAAAAGGATAAATTAAAAAGGTTTTAATTTTTTTATGTCAAAGTGTATATAATTTTAATATTAGTAGATATTAATACTCTATTCCTTCAAAATTATAACAATTCATGCTCCTAATTCATACAACTTCCAGCAATATACAATACGGTATGTGCACAATTATGCATGTGTGTTATGGTGTCTATTTTTATCCCATTAGTAACAATTTTGTTCAGAATGAATGCTCATTCTTATATTCTTCATCCATACTGGACCATATCAATTAAATCTTGCCAATGTGATGGGAAATTCATTTTTATTTTAATTTCCCAATAGAGACTGATGTCTTGTATTAGATTCATTTACCTCTCAGAACTCCTATTATACATCTATTTATATCACTTGCTATATTTCTATTGGGTCTTTGACTTTTTCCTACTAATTCATAAATTTTTCAATATTGTGAAATTCATCCAGGGCTAAAGATGTAGCTCAAGTGACAGCACATCAGCCTAGTAGTACAAATAAGGGACTGGGTTCAATTCTCAGCACTACGAAATCAAAAAGAAAACTGGTACCATAAGTACAAGTATTTTCCTGAAACTGTATTATTGTGTTTATACTGTGTTTTTTCATACCAAAGTTTCTATTTTTGTGTACTAATCTTTTCATTTATGAATAATGGGCTCCTTAGATTTTCACCACATCACAAATTTTATTGTGTCCTAAATTTTCTCCTAACATTTTTTTAAGTAAGACAAAGTCTCACTATGCAGTTCAGGCGGAGCTTGAAGTCACTTATGTAACCCAGGCTGGTGTTGAACTCGCAGTGATTCTCCTGTGTCAGCCTCCTGAGTCCTGTAATATTTTTTTGAGACAGGGTCTCACCATGTGGTGTAGGATGGCCTTGAACTCACTTATGTAGCCCAAGTTGGCTTCAAACTCACTGCAATCCTCTTACTTCAGTTTCTTGAGTGCTGGGATTATAGATCTGTGTCACCATGCCCAGCTCTTGGAATATTTTAATAGTTTTGTTTGGCTTGCTTATATCTTTTTTAGATCTCTATTTAAAAAGGGAATAAAATAAAATAAAACAAAACAGAGTAAATCCAATAAAAAAAACCGTTGAAAGTGACACAGGACTTCAAAACAAGATAATAAGAAATCAACAATAGCTACCATGGTGCTTCTTTTTATCTTCAAAATATCTGCCCATATCATCAGCCATAATGAAATCAAACAAAACACAACAATGAAAATGATACATTGTATCAAAACAAGACAACAGGAAATTAACAATGGCTACCACCTTCCCTTTTTATGTTTCCTCCCCTTTCACTTTCACAATACCTGTTGTGCATTTTGGGTCCCCATAACTCCTTCAATTTTTATTCTAGGGAGACAACATGGCATTCACCCATGTGAGTCTGAGCCATTTCACCCATGAGCATGATCTGAAGTTGTATCCATCTACCTACAGGAGACTTGAGATTATCCTTCTTTTCAGTTGAGTAGTTTTTTTATTGCATTAAAAACACCATGTCTTTCTTATCCATTCTGCAGTTAATAGATACGTTATTCCTGCTTTGTTCTGGGTTCCCATAGCAAGCAGCATTATCTTCTCTCCTGCAACCTTCAGTGCATGAATTTCCTTTCATGTCAAATGTGTGTCTTACATACAGCATATTGACGGATTCTGTTTCTCAATCCACTCTTTCCATGTTTCTTTTTATTGGGTAACTGAGGCCACATGCATTAATGGTTATGATATGCACTGACTCATCTCTGCCATGCTGTCTTCCTGCCATTGCCTCCACCTCTTTTTCCCTCCATTCAATTGCCACACTTGCTTGTCAATCCTGCTTTGCTACTGTTCTTGCAACAGAGGTTATCTTTATCCCTCTATAGTATATGTTTCAGCACTCTTTCTTAGGTTCTTTTGGTGGTAGTGAATTCTTTCAGTTGTTATTTGTTGTGAAGTATCTTATTTCTCCATTAATTTTGAAAGAGAGTTTTGCAGTGTACATCCATCTGGGTTGGAAATTGTTTTTTTTTTTTTTTCAGGACTTGAAATACTTCACTCTAAGCTTTTCTTGACTTCATGGTTTGTGTTGAGAAATCTAGCATGATTCTGATAAGTTTTCCTTTAGATGTTTGTTTTCTCTAACAGCCTTTAATACTCTGTTCAGGTGCTGAATTTTTGGGATCTTGATTATTATAAGTTTGGGTGTAGATTTATTTTGGTTATGGCTAGTTGGAGTCCTATCTGTTTCACTTGTTTGCAGGTCAGGTCTTTTTTCCCATGCTTGAGATGTTTTCTGCTATTATTTCTGTAAATACTCTTTTTAGGTCATTTGTGTTGCCCCTGCTTTTTTCCTGACATCTATCAATCTTAAATTATTTTTCTTTGTATAGTCTTGCAGCCATTGAATTGTTATTTCCTAATTCTTTGTTATTTTAAGAGAGCTTTCCTTTCACAATCACTTGCTACAATCCTACCTTCAGAGTCTGCGTTTATTCTTCAGTTTCTTTCAAGTAGTTTTGCCATCTTTCAGTGGAGATTTTCATTTCCTGGATATCTCTTTGAATTTATTTCATGGTGTAATTCTTTCCTATATTTTCCATTCAAGGTTTCTGTCATTTTCCTATGATCTTTTTTTTATCTATGTCTTCTTTAGATATGCTCAGCAATTCTTTCATTATGTTTGTGATTTCATCTTTTACTTGAGATATTATTTCTGACTGATTACTTTTACAGCCTCATAAAGTTGTTTCTTAACTTCAGTTGCCATTATCCCAGGTTTGTGACTTCCAATTATTCCATGTCTATGTTTCTTAGACATGTTCTGTGTGGCTGGAGGTCTGAGAGTGCCTTTTGCTCATTCATCTTGAGATTTTCCTAGGTTTCTCCAGACAAGCTGATTGTAGGATCCCAGGCAATTCCTGTGTTGGTTGCATGTCCACAGTGTAGGGGAATGAGCCAGGCACCAGGATTTCACCTAACCTACATTCCTGGGGAGATGGGGGTACAGGGTGAGCTTCCTCTGAAACACATGGATACACCAAGACTCCTGATGGCAACAGGTGCATGGGGCTTTGGCTGGCTGCTTCTCCTGGCCCACATTAGTTACTGGTCCCTGACAGCAATGCAGCCAGCAGGCTCACGGGGGTGTGGCTCTGTGGAGTCATTTTCTTTAATGAAAAGACATTGTTGAGAACTGAAGTTTTCATATTCTCTTAAAATCATTTTCCTTTGATGAAGAAACTCCTATAGGCATAAAACCTTGTTTTGTTCTTTAAACTACAAGGGAAAACATACAATTCCATACACCAGAAGCAGGAAACATCAGATACTCAAAAAAACTGGTCACAACAGCCTATTACATCAAACAAACAAATATATAAATAAATAAAATGTTTCTTGATGTCTCTAAGTGAAACACACTTGCTTTTTGAAAACATGAAAAATGTTGACATGGAGGTAAGAAACACTCACTTGATAGGCCAGGCCAAATAAAAGGAAGACTTTTGAACCCAAGTCCAGATCTTAGTTTCAAACTTAAATGTGACCATGTTAAGCCACTGATCTTTCTGAATCTCCATATATAGGGGAATGAGCTTAAAGTAATAGCTTTGGGATTTCTTCTGACTTTAATCTTGGAATTTGACACCGAGAGCAAAACCTTGGTGGTGTATTGTATTATTGGATTTATTCATGTTGCTTCAGATCTAGGATGACTTCTTCCTTCCTTTTTTCCTTTTTTGTCAATTGTTTTCTGAATGCTTGTGGTGTGCCTGGCACACTGCTAGGAGGACAATAAAGTAATGACAAAGACAGAAGAGGGATCTCATGTAGGTGGGTTTAATAAACCCAGAGAATCAGCAATGTGTCCACCTAAGTCTAGGAAATCTTTACAAGACTCTGCCACGATGTCTTCTGCTGTCTTGCAAATCTGAAGTTGAAAGGCTAAGGAAAAGCTAAGGCAGATCCTTGCCTTGCATTTTAACTTCAAATTTGTGTTGTCTGAAGAAAAGAGTTGAAGTTTAGAGGCTGGAACCAGGAAGGCAAAGGGTAGGGCATGATCTAATGGATACCTGTCACCTGGTTCTTCAGTCTCATTGTTTCTTTTATAATCTTTATTACGGGGGCAGACTGGGTGATCAGGTGTCTTGACCGGGTCACATAGCAATAGGAGCCACATTTCCTGCTTGTCAGGGTAGAGCACTAAAGATGTACTTGCCACCCCCCACCACCACAAGGTTCTGTGTGGTTACACATGATGAACTAGAGAGACTAGTACTTTAAACAGCTATAAAAATGAAAAATCCCTCATGAAAAGAACCTTTGTCTCCTTCATCCATATTTGAGAGAGGGCAAAAATAAGATGATTCTTTACATGCTTTGGAGAAACCTCCTAAAAATTGGATCTGAAACTTGTGATACTCTTTTGCCAAATGAAACTGGGATCCTTTCAGCTGACACTATCTGATACCTCCAAGAGTCATTACCACTCTGCTTATCCTGGCAAGAGGAGTCAACATTACATAGCTGTACTTGTCACATACGGGAAGGGACATTTGTAATTATTAAGTGGCAGCTCATGGGTCTTATTTGAGGTAGTGAAGGAAGGGCTTCTGTGAGGGTTACATGAATTAGCAGATGGAAACAGCTTAGTCTGATAATTGGTACATAACAAGCAGGTAGTGATCTGGAGCAGCTGATAGATACACAGGTTTTGGGTGAAATGTAGCTACATTTTATGTGATAAAAAAATGTTTTGAAACTGGGCATGAACTCACAATGCAAAATCATAACTTTCTCTGCTTGTTATGGGCCAGAAATTCATCATTGGAATTTTGAGGGTTAGATAATGGGTAGTTTACAGGGATCAAAACTTTTTAGGAGATTGTTTACAACATTCAATACTTCAGCCACTTGGGACCAGCCCTAAGGAGATTGTTGAGAAGAGTGAGCCAAATAATTCCAAAGAACAATTCCAATGTGAGATGTGAATGGGAACTGTCATCTACTGAGAGATTGTGATGTCTTTCGAAGTAACAATATTAGATGTTCTCACCTAATGTTTTATTTAAATCATACAACATCCCTTTAGGTAAATATAGTCATAACAATTTTATAAATGAAGAAATTATGGCCCAGAGGGTTTATGTATTAACCTTTAGTATTTCCATGGTTTGATGGTAGATTTAAAATCAGGTCTAATTTCAAAGTCCAAACTCCTTTCCACACAGAACAAGATAGAAGAACAAGTAAAGAATAAGAAAATGGGCTATGCTGGAGTGGGAAGGCTTGGAAGACAAAACTGGCTTCTTGGTATTTGCTTAGAATAGGCCTCATGATAATACCAATGAAGCTGGAGAACAGACTTGTTTAAATCTGCTCAGGTTGTCAGAATACCATAGGTTTGTGGATCAAACAGCACACATTCATTTTTCTCAGTTCTGGAATCTCTAGAAATTTGAATACTAGCCTGGTCAATTTCTAGTGAGGCCTTTCTTCCTGGCTTGCAGGCACTAACTGTTGGGGGTCTCTATTTCTAAGCATACCAATCTTATCTTATCAGAGCACAACTCTTATGACCTTATTTAAACTACTTTCAAATATAGTCACATTGGGGGTTGTGCATCAACATATGGATTTTTTTTTGAGGAAACAATTCAATCTATGTCTATGTTTTTTCTGAGTTTCTGTCTACCTTTTCATAATATCATTGCTTAATATGGTATACATTATAATACTCAGTAACAATCATTTTGGATAAGACAGTAAATGAATGAAAGAGTAAAATCAGTTCAATGTTAATGTTATTTTTTCCCAAGAGGCTATAAAACTGGCCCTAAATTGTAATAGGCTTATATAAAAGAAATTTCAGCACTTAACTTTTCTTTACAAATTTCTCAAGAATTCCTATTAATCTACTTACAAGATGTTAAGTTTTAATTTAGAATAGAACTTCTCAACAGTGACATTGTTGACATAATGAGTCAAATAACTGTCTATTGTAAGGCTATGAAATTCACTGTAAAACTTTAGTAGCATCCTTGGCTTCTACTCCTGAGGTGCCATTAGATGGTCAACCCCAAGACCCCAAATCCCAACCCCAGTAATGATGGTAAAAATCATCTCCAGACACTGGCTATGAAAGTAGGGTGAGGGTGGGGTGACAAATTTATTTTCACTAATGTAGATACTAGACCTTAGAATATAGCATATTATGGATTTTAGGTAGATTTTAGGTAGATGTTCAATCCTAAAACAGAAAACCTGTTTAAACTTCGTTGGGATGCATTACATCTTGATTCTTTCCTGAATGCTCAGCTATCGCCCGTTTTCATCACTATAATTTCCTTTAAACATCAGTCTGTGCCTTTGTTTATTCACACAGATTTCCTGCTCTTTCCCTCTGACTTGTGTCTTTATGCTGTTTCTGTCATTACCAGTCCTGGAAAGTGTCCACAATTTGATCCTGCTGCTAGTTGGGTAAGGGTCAACTGGGTAAGTAACAACCAGAGTATCTTAAACATGCTTTATCTCAATTTTGCTACAAAAGTAAGGTCACTAATCTTGGCAAAGCAATGACCTACAGTTTGTCTCTCAGCTTTCTAATAAATTCAACTCTAAGATCCTGTCATCAGATGACACTCATTACAACTCTCTCACTGTTTTTTCTTTCTGTTTAATGGTCTTCCTTTTGCAAGAAGGAAAGTCCATTTTTCTAACTTAGGAACACTTACTTGGTCTTTCTCATTACCCTCTTCATCATATGTTTCTGCATTTGCCAGCTTTTTAAACTGTGACCAAAATCCTGACATACACAACACAGCTCACAGTTTAGGAGGTTGCTGTTCATGATCTGCTGGCTCCAAGGCAGAAGGGCATCTTGGAACAAAACTGCTTATTGCATGGTAAAAGAAGATAGAAGAAGATAGAGCAAAAAGTCCCCATGGGAAGGGGATGACAATCAGATAGAGCCCTCAAGTTCATTACTTCTCCCTTCAAATAGGCCCCAGATCATCAGTGAGTTAATCACTGATGAAGGTAGATCTCTCATTATCCAGTTGACTCTGGAAACACAGACACACACAAAAATATAACATAAGCATCACAACTTCCCCAAGTTTCTTTGCATTCACTTGTACTTCAATCTCTTCCATTCAACTTGTGTTCTATTCTTCAAAATTTGTTTATTTTTGAATTCACAAACAAAAATACTTGACTCTAACCAAATGGTTCTCAGTCAGAGGAGTTTTACACTCCATAGAACATTGGTAATATCTGGAGATATGTCTGATACAACTGAGGGAAGAGGTGTATATTGTGAGTAGAAACCAAGCAATCAAATCAACTTGAATTCACAGCCCACTTTTTCCCTAACTCTAGTAAAGGCTGACTCAATCCAGATATCAACAGTTCCTGAGCTTAAGAGTACTTGACCTTACAATTTCCTGAAGATACTACTTTACTTCTGCTCTTTTGCTTTTTAACTTCTCAGAAGAGTCATACACATCACATAGTTCTGCTCACTCACCTCCCAGTCTCACTCCCTTGCTTAACCTGTTTCAGTGTAACTCTTCAACGTAGATCAGCAAACCACTAAATCAAGCAACCTGGCCAATCCTCAATTCCCCAAACCATTCTGCTATCTGTGATAAAACGCTTACTCCTCTGCTCCTTTGGAAAAATTAGGGAAGTGATCATCACAAGGAGGTTGAAGTTGATTCTTTAATTTGGAAATGGAAAGTCCTCTACAATCCATAATACTCTATGGTTTAAAATTTAGAATCTAGATCAGGGGTTCTTAAGTGGCTTCACCTCCCTTCCCTTCCTGAAAACATTTGCAATGTCTATGTGAAGTTTTATCATCATGATCTGGATCAGGGAGCACTGTGGGATCCAGTTGGTAGGGGCCTGGGATGCTGCAAAATATTCTACAATTGCCTTTCTTCATTGTGATTCTTTGGCTTCCTTGTTCAGCCTGCTCTGTCTTTATCTTCCTCTCACCTGACGAATCTGTTTCATGATTTCTGCTGTCTCTTTTTCTCCCTCCTCTTTGTCTTCTTTACACTGCTCGTTTATAAATTTACCAAAACTGTTTCTTATCATTCTAGACACCTACAATGATTTGCAGGGTAACTTGCATGAGAAATAGCTTAATAAACACTTTGAATTATTATTAAATTACATATATGTCTGTGTGTAAAGCAAAACAAACTGTTCCCAATTCTCATAAAATCCTTGAGCAAAAATTCAGAAATGTATATATTACATGGCACATCTTACCCACATTGTTATGTGGTGGTGAAACAGGCTCACGACACATTATGAGGAAAGGGAGGCAAAATCTGAGTTCAGTTGCTAACATTCCTGCTACTACAGACATGAATGATCTCGGTATATCCTATATCTTTTTTTCTTTTTTAGTGCTAGGGATTGAACCCAGGGCTTTGTCATGGAGCTACATCTTCAGCCCATTTCTATTTTTTTTTTTAATTTTGAGATAGTTTCTCTAAGTCATGCAGGTTCCCAAGTTAGGGTTCAACTTACAATCCTCCTGCTTCATCCCCTCAGAATGCTGAGTTTACAGGTGTATGCCTGGCAGAGTGCCTGAAAATCCTCTATCATTCTTGAGTACGTAAAACAAAAGGATGTAGAGAAATAAGATGAACTTCAAGACTATTTCCAATTCCAAAATTTTTTTTAAAATTTTATTTAAAGAAGGGGGGAAGCAAAACAGAAAAAAGGGTAGAAACAATACAGAATTTCAAAAAAAATAAACAGTAAGAAATCACTATTTGATACATCACATATTGTCTTCTTGGATATAGTTGTTCAAGTTACAAAATTAAAGCATACAAAGTGGACATTCAAACAGTGAGGCTGCAAACAGTTCTGTTCACCATTCCAACAAAAACTTAGTAACATGGTTATCAATCCTATACCCTTAAGTATACATACAGTTATCTCTTTTAGAGCACTTTCTTTTCCTCCTCTTGCTTTTTTTAAAAATTTTTTTTATTTAAAGAAAAAATTTGGAAACAAAAAGAGGGTAGAAACAATACAAAATCTCAAAAACAAAACAAAAATAGTAACCAGTAAAAAATCACTAGTTGATAATCACATACTTTCCTCTTAGATGCAGTTGTTCAAGTTACAGAAGTAAAGTCCACAAAGTGGCTATCCAAACAGTGAGACTGCAGTCAGTTTTGCTCATCCATCCAACTAAAACTTTAGCAACATGGTTATGAATTCCACACACTCAAACATACATACAGTTATATCCTTTAGAATACTCTCTTTTCCTTTTTTTCTTTACAATAACTATAATCTATTCTCGTAAACTACTTAGAAGTTCTACACATGTAAAAGTCTCTACACATATACCTAACCTTTCTGTATTAGAGGCAGAAACAAATCAAAACAAGTCAGCAATACAAATTCCTAGAGAAACACAAAATGAAAAGAACATACAAGAACACAACACTAGGTGATCTACAGTAGTCACTATGATGTCTCTTGTTATTTTCAATGAAATTGTCTATATTGTCAAATACAATATCAACTTAGCATTGCTTTACGCTATTAATAAAATCTAAACATTGGAGACATTATAGGACTTCAAAGGCAGTTAACAATCAAACCAGAGTGGGTATCCTATTGAATCCTGTCATCTTCAGAGTAGTTGCCCCTACTCTCAGACTCGACATTCTCAAGCATACCAGATTCAAATAAAATCAGTCAAGATAAAACAGTGATATAACCAATCTTCTCTGACTTATCTCTGCCATGCTATTTTTCTGTTGTTATTTGTTTACTTTTCTCCTTCATTCCACTGTATGCCCCTTTCTTTGAGGCCTTTATGCCATTATTCCTGGAACCCTGGTGATTTTCTCCTCTCTCTCTCTAGAATGTCCTTTAGTATTCTTTACAGGGTTGGATTGGTGGTCACAAACTCCCCCAGTTCCTCTTTGTCATAGAAATATCTTGTCTCTCCATTAATTTTGAGAGACAGTTTTGCAGGGTACATCATTCTGGGTTGGAGGTTATTTCTTTTAGGGCTTGGAATATTTCACTCCAAGCTCTTCTTGATTTGCTTGTTTGCATTGAGAAGTCTGCTGTGATTTTGATGAGTTTTCCTTTATAGGTAATCTGTTTCTTTTCTCTGACCGCTTTTAATATCCTGTTCTTGTGATAGATTTCTGGGATCCTGATTATTATATGTCTGGGTGTAGATCTGTTTTGGTTGTAGCTGGCTGGAGTTCTATATGCCTCATTTATCTGAACTTCACTTCTGTTACGTATGTTTGGGGAGTTTTCTGTAATTATTTCTGTGAATAGACTTTTTATTTCATTTGTATTTGTTACTGCATCTTCATTCACATATTTTATTCTTAGGTTATAAATCCTCTTGTCATCTTCTAGCCTTTGTATCGTTGCTTCCTGGTTCCTTGTTATTTTTAAGAGATCCTTCCTTTCACGATCATACTTTGCAAATCTATCTTCAAGTTTTCAAAGTTTGTCTTTAGTTACTGTTAAATGGCTTTGCCAGGTTTCAATGGAGTTTTTAATTTCCTAATATTCTCTTTGGATCTGTTTCATATATTCTAGGTTTTGTTTATATTCTTCATCAAAGGCTTCTCTCCTTTCTCTGGGTTCCTCTATTCTTTCATTTGTGTCTACTTGAGGATTACCCAGGACTTCTTTTATTAGACTTCTTATATCTTGCTTCACCTGAGTTAGAATTTCAGAATTTAAATCATCATTGATTTAAATTCGATGATGAGGTCATGGAGGTATTTCTTTATTTCCGATGAGGCTGTCTCTGACATTACAGGTTTGCTGCTCTCAACCTCCTCTGCATTTACCTCTGTTGAACTCACTTTCCCTGTTTCTGCAGTTGGGGACCTTTTGCTCTTTCTCTGTCTTGTCATGTTTCTGGCCCCCTTCAGATAGGTGGGTGGTGGAGGTCTCTGGGCCTTTTGTTTTGCTTACAGTTTTTCTGCAGCACTCTTGCTAGGGAAGTGCCGCCCCCCAGTCCGCAGTGGATCTGCCAGTTGCATGCTGAGAGCTGGCTCTTCCCCTTATGCCAGTCAACCAGTTTATGCTTCAACAGGTTTGTGTGTTCCCTGGGGATGCCACTGACCCAGAAAAACCTCCTCCCGGCTATTGGGTTTCAACCAGAGGTGTGGCCCTGCCCGAGCAGATCCCACCAATCTACTTTGGACTAGGAGTCATCAGTGGATTGTTGCCTCTGGTTTTGATTCAAGCTGGCCCTGCCCAACTCCAAAATGTTGCCCAGCCAGTCTTCCCGATCTGGGGAATCCAGTTCCCATCACTCACCAAAGTTCATGCAGCTCGACTGGCTGTTTCCAATCCCTGCAGCAGCACCTCCTCTGGTGGAGGATCTGGAGCTCACCAACCCACACTCTCGGCAGGGCTGCGATCTCAGCTCGATCGTGAGTCACCTGACTCTAAGACTTGCGGGTACAGTGATCGGGGCTTGCCCAGTTCCAGCCCTCTGTCCATGCTTCCTTTTCTTCTTTCTTTTTTCTTTTTCTTTTTCCTCAGTTTCTTCCTGGGTTGTGAGAATTCCTCTCCTTTTGTCTGGCTTTATCCATGTTGCCAGATTCCAGCATCTGAGTTGTTTTTATTTTTATTTTTTTCCTCAGAGAGGCTCTCTTATCATGCCGCCACTCAGTCGGCCATCTTGCAATCCTCCAATTCCAAAATTCTATCAGCCTATAGAAGAAATGCATACAAAGTGATTTCTAATGAAATAGTTTGAAATCAGTCAATCTGTCCATAAAATGACTTTCTTAAATTGGCCTAATAAATTAATATGTACTTACATCTTTATAGGTCAGATTCATAGTGTATATTTCAAAGAACATACATATTAAGCAGACATAAATATATATGTATAAGAAAACTATGAGCATAAAAATATGCCTATTTTAAACTGTCATTTAAACCCAGTAAAAGTAGGCTTAAATGTATTAAATGTTTCAGTGGAGTTCTAAGTGAGTTAAAAGAAGTTAATCACAAAAGCACAGCCTTTTAACAATTGTGTCACAGATAATGACAATGTAATAAGGGAAAATTTAAGAAACAATCAGAAATTTTGTGTTTTCTACTGATGCAACACATGTTAAATTAACCACTAAGCTTTGAAGCTATGCATACCTGATGATTATTTTATGCTATTTTATATTTTAAAATATGGTTCCAAAAAACAAGATTTACAGTGCTGCAGACTCCCACAGTGTTGCAGTGCTGTCTTCAATTCAGCCATTTCATATTGAAATTTCACACACAATAATTGGCTGACCTTCACAGCTATGGCAGAAACTAATTAAAGCTGTGAGGTTGTGCTAGCAAGGCTTTTTGTGTAGAATGTGAAGTTTGGTGATAATGAAATATGAGGTGCAGATGTTATTGTCTTAGATAGACTGTGCCCTTGGTTCACACTAATGAAGAACAGCAATTATTAAACAAAAAGTATTTTTTTACCCATTAATTATTTTGTGTTGTGTAGTAGGAATAAAAACACAGGGGTATCTTTTCTCCTAGCTTGTCCTCAAAGTAATTTTATGGAACTTTTCCAGCTTACTTCTATGTCATTACAAGTTAAGTTTTCACTTTTTTTCTTACTGTCTTAGACCTATAGGAGTCTCAAACAAGGAACTGGATGGGTTCAGAGAACAAAGGGTGAAGGTCAAAGGAAAAATGGTCACTCATAAAGATTTTCAGGCAGCTGAAAGATTAAATAAATGAAGCTTTTTGGAAATAACTTCATACACCAAACAGTGATGTCAGAAATACGATGCCCTCCACAGTGTCGGTGGATGATAGACAAAGGTCACTGCTGCTATGGAAGCACAAGGAGATAAATAAAGCAGGCCTTGATTGTGATGAGTCTGAATTTCTATTAGTAGGGCAGTGTGGATTGGAGGACTCCCACGGGGGTCAAGTACAACAAATCACAGATTTGTAACAATTGAAAAAAGACATTCAAATAAAGAAAAATCATGTTGTATTGTCAAATCTTTGCTTTTTATGCTTCTTTTTATCTTTCCTCTTACTGATTTTGTCTTATTAACCTCTTTGACTTTGAACCACTTGGTCCTCACTCTTAGGGTAGAGTGGAAGAGGGCTGAGTTAAATTCAAATTGGTCAATTTCAATATTTGGAGAAGGAGACAGACAGAAATGACTAGCTTTACTGATCACTGTAATTTCCCTCGGTATCCCTTGGTATCTCTTTCTGAAGATATGAATGGTACTGCATTGGGTACTTAAGGGAAAAGTGGTACCAGCTCCTAAAGCCAGCAATGAGGTGGATGACAAGAGGTGGAAGAAGCAGTGGTCAGGTGAATCAGCTAGATCAAATCAGCTCTGATCAGACTGGGAAACAAAGATTAGTGTCTTGAGAAGAAGAAGATTAGAGATCATGGAACTACTGCCTATGGGCTGATGAGCTATAGGAGTTAGGAGAGGTACTTTTACCAAAGACAGGGCTCCAGTTTCTAGACCACTGTACCATTCATCAATATATTTGTCTTTAGTAACAGAATATTCAGTGTAACTATGAATGAACTTGAGGATTCAGTTAGTGATGGCTAGAATGATTATGGTGACTCCTCATTTTTGGAAAAGGTAAGAATACTTTTGCTTATATGAAGGATAGCTCTATACATTGCTGAGTGTTTCATTGTAATAAAGTTCAATTGGATGCAGATGAATGCTGTATAGAAGCTGAGTAATCAAAGAAGTAGATGATGTCAATTATTAGATTATTGTTTTTCATCTCTGAATCTACCACCTTCATTGTCCTGGTTTTGATAGTGGGACATTTCTCTTTGCTGATGCTGAATGTTAAAGTTTTTCAGTAGAGGGATTTGAGGGGCACTGAAGGAGAAAAGGACTTTTCTTCTGGTTCTGGTATGTTCTCCATTGTATATGGTGCTTGGGAGCTCACAAGATGCCAGTATCATTCAGCACCAGCAAGTGACATCAGTATCATCCCTGTGTGGATTCTCCCTGAAATTCATAGAGCAGTTTTGTAGAGAGCTCCACCATTGTGACAAACTTGTCTGCCATCCAGTGAGTCACTATATATTCACTCCAGAACAGATTAAAGCTCAGCCCTTGAAGGAAAGACTCCATTGGGTCCTCTGCTTCAGTACTAGACATAACGGCTGCTCCTTATCTCTGCTATGTCTGAAATCTTACTGCCTTACCTATTCCTAGTAGATAATCCTTTTTTTGTAACTAATTATCTTTTTCAGTGAGCTTTCCTTGTTCAAATCACTGGGTGGTTTCTTTCTCCTGACTGGAACCTAACTGATTCAAAACTCTTCTATCTTTATTACAATAGCTAATTAAAAATAAACAAGTTTCTTTTTTATCATGTCTGAGTTAAATATGAAATGTATGTGGGGTAAGAAAGTATTGGCAATAGCAGAAGGATAAGACAACTGATGTAGTTGTCAGCTCTCAGAAAAAAATAACTATGAATTACAAAAGATTACAATCTTAAGCAATCTTTAGTATAAAGATCAAAAAAGAAAGGTACCAAAACTCTTTTCAACATATACCAAATAAGAAGGAAAATTGGAAAGACTAGAAATGCAGAAAACACAAAAGCTTTTGCACATTATCCCATGGCAAAATTACAGAGGATTTACTTGGAAACTAAAAAGAATTCCAATGGTAAGTGCTTTGTGCAAAGACATAAAACATCTGCTTTAGAGTATTCCTGGTTTACAGTATAGCAGGAAACCTTAGTTTGTCTCAATCTCAGGAACTTATTTTGTGTCTTGTCATCATTCATTCAGAATACATCTCTCATTTGTTTATTCAAGAAAGACTCCATAGCATTCCATTCCATTCCATTCCCTAAATGGTTTAGATACAAGATCCTATATTCTGTCCTGTTTTTACAGAATAATCATCAATTTTCCTCAGCAAATGTACCATTACAGACAACATGATCAGTAACAGAGTGGACATAGTGAAACAGAGCAGTAAAAGGACCTGGGTGGATACATCAGTGAGAGGAAATGCAGAACATTAGAAGTCTTTCCTTCCCCAAGGATATCAAACCATGTTTCTCCTCAGGCTCCCTGGCATGTGGACTTATCAGCATCAGGAGTAGAATGATGGTAGAGATCACTCATAAGACTGGAAGGTGGGGACAGCAATTCAGGCAGAAAAGAGAGGGCAATAATTTGTTCAGTGCAAAATGAACAAGATACAACACTTCTGACCAGGGGTCTTGCTTGATGTGTCCATACTAGGAGTGCCCCTTTGGCTTACAAAAATAATGTTAAACTTGTTTTCAAGCCAGAGCCCTAGGAACACCTAACACTGAGTTGCTGTAAAGAACCACTTTTTAAATCACAGGCTGGGCAAGGTGCTGAAACACTGCTAACAAAACTTCATATTATCTTTCTGGTGGTTTCTTTCAGACTAGGTTGATGTATAAGTGATGAGTCTTTAGTGTTTCCAGCAAAAATTTAATGACAGATCTTATTTGTGGCACATTTGCCCCAATGAAGAAGCAATTATCACTTTCGGTTGGAAACATGAGTGTAATGATGAAGTAGCTTTTGTGAGTGAATCTGGGATACAGTGGGGAATATGTTGCATGTTTTCTCCTTACCACCCTTACAGCATGAGTAAATTGATACTTTACTGCACTGGTACTATAAACTGGGTTTCTAGATGTCTCAATAAATGAATAGTTCATGAACCAAGGGTTATTTGGTGTAAGCCTGTGGCTATTCTGATTGAGCAGGTCTAGGCAGAGGGCGGGCACTTGTAGTTTGACCACAGGTGGTTTTGAAGTTAGTCCAGGCACAACCTTCAGTGAGATGGATTCTTCAAAGGCCAAGCTGGGCCATGGAATAAAGGCTATAAAAGGAAAAACTGGTGCTCTTTGGGGCTTACTGAAAGTTGACAACCTTCCCGGGTCATTTTTGAGTGGTTTGCTTGGTGGCTAGCAAAAGTACAGAAGGAAGCATTGACACGAAATGTGATATGAGCAGTGGAGTTTTGTCATAAAACCAAGGACAGTATGATTTCAGTGCTTCTGATATCACATTATATACCTATAGAGAATGCATTCTCACCATATTCCCTGTGAATCACACTCTTCGGGGCACAGTGGGGTATGGTGTTCAGTAGTCAATAGATCTGAAGCACCATTAATATGAGTCAGTCCACATATTTCATTATCATATCCCAAGTCAGGGGGACAGGAGCCACTGTTGAACCAAAGCTAACTTGTGACTGAATGGCTTCATGACAAAGAAGCCCATTCTGATGAATAATTGAACAAAGTTATGATGTAACTGTAGTATGAAACAGAAGAACTGATTTCATATTTTTAGTTGACAGTAAAGTCTAATTATGGAATGTTCTTGAAGAATATATTTCTTTCTCCTGGTAAGGACAAACTTGTATTAATTTTTTCATACTCTTAGGAACCCATTAAAATAATCATGTGAATTTGAACTTTCAGGAATCACTCTTATGGCTGCAACCTGTGGCCATGTAACAGGATAAAGATTGTTAGTTTGTATCCTGATTTTATTTCTACTTCATCTTCTAGGTGAAACGTCACCTCCTTCTTTATTCAGTTAAATCATAGTGAATTACTTCTTGTTAATATACACATGTGCTTAGATATATCTCAGGCTAAAATAGTTTCCAAGTAAAAGCAATCAAAAGTAGGCAAACTCAATCTATTGTAGTTCCTTTATTTAAAATGATCATTGTTTTAAAAATACACCTTCAATTATTTTCAAGGGAAGAAGGAAATCACAAACATTAACTGGACACATCATTTATAAGAAATGACTTGATTTGAAAATTTTTAAATGTTATAAAAAATGAAAGAAAAAATTGGTATCTTAAAGCAAAAGAATGTAAGCATAGTTTACAAAAGGGGTTTTTCCTCACTTTAACACTGAATCGTAAAAAAGACTAGGATATTTGGGGTGCAAAGTAATGTCTTTTCATAGGCTCCAGAAATTCTACAAATAATTCAAATCTAATTTTCAAAAGTCAAACATGAAGGGAATTACTTGAAGCACATAGTTATAAAATGATTTTATATATTCTTATAGGACATTAAAACTTCTCTGAACAAATTTGCAGGACTTGTGGGTATACCTGGAGGAGCTCATGAATAAAAAATGAAGTCTCTTAGAAAAAACTGAATTGTGCAAAACGCGCCACCAAGGTGCACACTGTTCGATGGCACCAGGCTTGGGAGAGAAGGGTATTTCCAGTCCAGACCATGTGGAATCGTGCTAGAATTCTAGGGAACGGAATTTATGAATAGATTGCAATAAAACAAAAGCAGTCATAAGGATATGTTTTTGTTTGTCTTGTTTTATAAACCTATGGAATACAGCTTATAAGTATGTGAGTATAACACCAGACAGTTAGAAGGTATGACAAGTTTAAAGTACATTTAAGTGTAAATTCTAAGGCTCAAGCAATAGTACACTAACCTGCAACTCTCAAAGAAGAAAAAAAAGGGAAGAACTTGTGCACCATTGGGACCTGAGCCAGTGATCTAGGAGGTGGCTGGTGGTGTCACTCTGGCCTCACCGAGGTTTTTGATAAATGTTAGCTGCAAAGGCCCAGCAGCAATTACATACCACACAAAGGTCACAGAAGTATATGCTTCTAGAGAGAACAGATGCTGGAAGAGTGTATGGTCAATTGATATCCTTTCAGGTATTTCAGGTGTTATGACTAGTATTTTCTTCTATGTATGTGGCTCCCAGGATTTATTGGGATGGGCTGGAGGTTTGAGATTGCATTTTGGTCTTTTGTTTTGTCATTTTCCTATACTTCCGTGTTTTCAGTGATGTTCCAAAACTTTCCCTGGGCATGTTGGAAATCACCTCCTGTGCCCTCAGCTCCTCTGAGGACTCAAGGAGCCAAACTCTCCCTGAGCCAGCGCTGACAAGCTGGAACTCCCCTTGCTTTGCAGGCCTGGCTCCTCTCCCTGCAGGCCTAACTCCCCTCTCTCTGCTCCAGTGGGCCTGGTCTCCTGGTTGAATAAAGTAAAGGTCTCTGGACGTGGTCCACTCAAGCCCTCAAAACCTCTGCAGGCTAGTCCAGTGTCCTAGGGGGCTGGGCGGGCACCCAAGTGCAGAGAGTGATGCCCCAAACTCTCTCCGGCCCGCTGGAACTCCGAGTATGGTCAATTTCATGTGCCAACATGACTAGGTAAGTGGATGCCTAAACCACTGGTAAAATGCTGTTTCTGAGTTTGTTCCTAGAGCTATATCTGGGAGAAATTAGCATGTGAATCAGTGATAGGTAAAGAAGATATCCCCACTAATGTGAGGAGGCAGCATGCAGCCTGAGAGGGTCCAACCAGAGCAAAAAGGCACAAGAAGAGTGAATTGTCAGTCTCTCTATCTTCTTTCTTTCTTTCTTTCTTTCTTTCTTTCTTTCTTTCTTTCTTTCTTTCTTTCTTTCATCTCTCTGTCTCTGTCTCTCTTTGTCTCTATGTCTCTCTCCTTTCTTTTCTCTGTTTCTTTCCTTCAGCTGGTATATTCATCTCCTAAACTCAGACCTCCTAGCTCATGATTCTTGGAATTTCAGACTCTGAGACATACACCTGTGCTCCCTGGGCCTCAGGTCTTTGCACTCAGAGTGACTCGCACCACCACCTCTCATAAGTCCAGTTTTCAGATGGTATATTGTAGGACTTCCAAGCCTCTGTAATCACATGAGTGAATTGGCATAATAAATCAATACACATTTTTTCTTATTATAAACTCATACATTTTTTCCCTCTGGAGAACCCTGACTAACACAGAGAAAAATGTTGAGTGTCAGATTTTAAGCAAGAATTCATGGCATAAATTCTCAGAGAGGTTATCAAAGATGAGAAGGAGGGTTGAAGGAGGATGTGACTTTAATGTAAAATTAATTTTTTTAACTTCTGGGTAGGGACACAGCTATCAAAAGACAATGTAGATTTTAACTTAATTTTATCAGATTTCTCTAGTAAGGAAAACATAAGCTATACTTGTGAAAGTATAAGAAGGACATACTGTCTGTTCTAAATGAACTTCCATTTTAATAGTTCACACTAAATAATTCCATATAATCAGCACTTTATATTTTAAGAAAGCCCTACAGTGCATAATAAATTGTTCAGCTATTAAATATAGAAGATGATTTAATTCTGAGTATTGTAGAAATTTATTATTTTCCTTTTGTCTCTTTGTATTATTAATCAAGTAAATTAAGTTAGTCAAGTGGTTCCAAATAGAATGTGGCAATTTATTATATACACCAGTGTTAAAAAAAATTATAGAATTAAACTCTTTGTAGTAACTGTATTTCAAATGTCAAATATGTAGATGTTTGCATTTTGAAGACTAGCCAAAACTTTACTGCTTAATAGGACTTTTTTTTGTTAAGATTCAATGATAGTTCAATGACTGAATTGAAAATCATGTGCATGCATATGTATAACTTGCTTTTCCCCCTTTAAGTGATATGTCATATCTGTCAAGATAAGAGTTGTTAGTTTCCTGCTTACACCTTCAGTGACTTAAAACCGCCTACTGGGTTACACATAGTTCCCAGCTACTCTGAAGAAAATGAGACATTATGGTAGCCATTGCTGACTTCCTATCATTTTTTTGTGAAATACAGTATTGCTTTTATTCTTTGGTTTTAGTCTATGTTGTATTATTTGTTTTCAATATGTGTGAAGGTGTGGACACCTATTTTGAAGAGAACAAGAGACATTATGGTAGTCATTGTTGGTTTTCCTATTGTCTGGTTTTGAAGGCCTGTAATGTTTTCATTCTTTTGAGTGGTTTTATACTATTTTATCTTGTTTGAACTCAGTGTGTGTGAAGATATGGACAATTATTTTGAAGAAAACAAGTGATATTGTGGTAACCACTGTTGATTTCTTGTTGTCTTGTTTTTAAATCCTGTGTTGATCTCATTGTTTTGTTCTGATCTACTTTGTTCTGTTTTAATTTATTCTCTTTAAAGTAAAAATTAAAAAAAAAGTTCCACCAACTCCTAATAGTACCATGTTGGGGAACAAATATTTTAACACATGAACATGTTGGGGACATTTACTCAAACAATAGAAGCATGTTTATTCTTTCTTAATACTTTTAATTTTAAGGGCTAATGTGTGTTGTTATGGATTATGTAAAATTCTTCAACCCACCAGTGAATTGTGAATTGTTAAGGATAGAAATGGTATATGTTAAAATAACCCTGAGAAACAGATGAAGACATACAAATGGCAAATAGATACATGGAGAAATGTTCACCACCACTGGTCAAATTAAAACAGCATTGAGATTTCATCTCACTCAAGAAAGAATGGCTGCCATCAAGAAATCAACTGATAACAAATGTTGGCAAGGCTGTGGGGAAAAACGAACACTGCTCCACTGTTGGTGGGAGTGTAGACTGGTACAGCCACTATGGAAATCAGTATGGAGAATTCTCAGAAGGCTAGGATTTGAAGCTCCATTCAATTCTGCTATTCCCCTCCTGGGTATTTTCCCAGAAAAACTGAAAAGGTCATGTCACAGTGATATATGTGCATCCATGTTCATAACAGCACAATTTGTAATAGCTAAATCTCAGAAACAACCAAAATGCCCATCAACCACAGAGTGGATGAAAAAGATGTGGTATTTTTATACAATGGAATATTATTCAGCTATAAAAAGGATTATCTTGAGGCCTTCATAGGTAAATGGAGGCAACTGGAGACTATCCTCATTAGTGAAATAAATGAGAATCATATTTATAAATATCACATTGCCTCTCTGGTGAAAAAAGTAATAAAAACTGTAGGAGTAATAAGTTCTGAAATGTGTAATAGCTATTGTAAAAAAAGGAAGGGAAGGAAAGTGCTTTAAAGGATATAACTGCATGTATGTTTAAGTGTGTAAGATAGATAACCACATTACTAAGTTTTTTGGATCATTGAACAGAATGGTTTGCACTCTGGTTGTTTAATTGTCCACTTTCTATGCTTTAATTTTGGAACCTGAACAACTATTTCTAAGATGACAATACGTAATTTATCAACTAGTGATTTCTTAGCATTAATTTCTTTTCAAATTCTGTATTATTTCTGCCATTTTTTTGTTTTGCTTTTTTTCTTTAAATAAAAAAAGAAAGAAAAAATAACCCTGAGAAAAGTGTTTGTATGCTCCACTTGCTAACACAGACAAAAAAGTGATATTCGTGTGCGTGTGTAGTTACTTCTCATTTTATATAAACCAAAACAAGGTGCAAGAAGTTATATTAAGCCTGACAGTGGTTATACTTGAAAGGTTAAATGGTTATACCTGACAAGGCTATACTTGAAATATATATATCTAGTACATAAAATTTTTAAAATATAAAATTGCTATTCAAAAATTAGTATGCTTGAAATGCTTTATGGTGAACAGAAACATGTGAGGATGTGTTTTATAAAGATTGTTTGAAACAAATTTTGTTCATAGTCTTGAGATTGTAATTTCACAAGATCTAAAAGGACCATTTTAATGATAACTCTTATGTTGTTTTCTCTTTCTCCTTCCTTTTCTTTCTTTCTTACTTGCTGGCTTTCACCAGAAAGATAATCCATTGGCCTTCTGTGTCTCCTGAATGCAATCTCTATCTATTGTTTGGGAAGCAACTGAAGCAAAGACATAAAAATTAAAAAAAAAAAAAATTGAAATTGGAGAATATTTTTTTCTGTGAATTAGAAAATAGAAGTTAAAGCTCTCAAATATTTTAGTCATTAGAAGACATGCTTTGCTTCTGTCCTCCCTCTGCTCAGATTGGGGGTTCTGCCTTTGCAAGGAAAGCTTCAGCCCTGATGAGCCCTTTATTGGGTTGACGGCAGTGAATCTGAAGGTCTCATTAGGAAGTCTGCTGAAAAATAGCACAATACAATCCATAACTAGAAATTTCCTCATTGAAAGGGACTTTGAAAGTTTGCAAATGTAGCCAAGTGCAATTTAATTCTGAATATTTTTGGTGTTTTTTGGGGTTGGCAAAGACCCCAGATTAAAACAGAAGATGTCCTAGGCTATTGATGTGAAGATTTTGAAATATCTCTCAGAACACGAGCGCCAATCTTTATGCATGCTTTACCTCTAAGCATACCAAAGCATGGCAGCATCCATGAAGTCATCTCCATGGGGAAGGCTTTTTTATTGATATGACCATACTTGTACATGGAACAGCTTATAACCTCTTGTGGGCCCTACTTTTAGGGTCCCCAACCTGCTGATTGCCTCCATTAGCTTAACTAGCTCAAACACTTACTGGCTGAAATTCACAGTCCCTCTTTCTTTAGCAAATCGACAGTCTGAGACTCAAATAACAGTATCTTCAGAAAGCTCTATTGTGAAGCCGAGTTTTGGTAATTGACACCAATAACATAACAGCATTAAATCACTCATATTTTTATAGTGGATAAGCCAGTCTGCTTGTAAATATGTTCAAGAATAGCATGTAGGTGGCAGAAGAATTATGCTACAACTTTAGCAGCTAATAAATCTTTATTTAAGCAGGGGACCTCTAAAATTTAATTAGGCATATGAAAGCAGAGATCATTCTGAGAGTAAAAATATGCCGATTCTCACCAGAAAAGACATCTGCTTTGTGGAAAATTTTCAAGTTAGAATTTACCTTTCTGCTACTTTGTGAATAGAAAGGCTTTCTGGTACAAGAGCAAATATCTAACTTAAAAAAACTAACAGGTTGACAGAAGACATGCCTGGCACACACTAGAAGAAAGGTTAAAAAAAAAAGCTGATTTGTGAACTTTGTGTGCATTACTGAGCTAATTCAGATCCATGCCTTGCCCTTCATTTCCTCTCTTCTCCTTCCTGGGTCATGAAGGGGCATAGGGACCAGTGGCAGAATCAGTTGGATGTCAGAGGGACATGTGGCAGGCACTTTGCAACTGGAGAATGTCCAGCACAGTGCTGCTCCCTCCCCACTCTCAAACTAAAAAAAGTCCTTTGTTCACATGGCAAAGTTCAGCTACACACCGGTCATATCTTTCCTTCCACAATTTGTAACTTAAATATCTAGTCACCTAAGTCACAGTTCACTCCTGAGCTTCCCACAGGTCATAGGTGCCTCAGTACCGCTACATCTTAAAATGCAGAGACCACTGGGACTTGCTCCATTCTAATTCCAGATACTCTGACTTTATTTAGTGTCTTTTCTTGACTTCCTCCTAGAAAGAAGAGCATTGTACTGTGTAAATTATTGTCTGGGGAAAGAAGGCAATAAGCTTTAAATATCTGTTGTATTCTTTTACAATTGAGTTTCTTCTTCGAAACTATAGAGTTTGGTAGGCACTGTGGAGACAGCCTCGCCTCTGAAGGAACTTGATCTTGTGCAGCAGCTGAGACATAAATACTCAAAGCATGCAGTAACATTTAATTCTATAAGGCACACCCCGAGGCATGATACTCACACGAACCAAAGTAGGACAGAGTAGAACAAAGAATTCCAGTATTGTTTTCCTGTGACAATACCAGTCCTTGAGACTGTAAAGCTGTCTTGGTTGTTGTTTGTTTGTTTTTACTTCTTATAACAGCTTTTTTACTCTCATCACAGTGCAAAATAGTTAAACAAAGTCAGTTTTTGAATTATAATCTCTGTTTTTAACTAGTGCTGCTAAGAGATATGCAAGTGAAGTAGAATAAATGTCATGGAAGCAAAATTAGTTTGCGACAGCGTGACTTAATGGTTTTGGTACCATTTGATACATTCTGAAGATGTTCTGTCCTTTGCATGGTATTTCTTCCAAATCACTTATTTTATGCTAAGAAGGCAATATTGGTGTTTCACTTCAAATATCAACTGTATCATGAATAATACATTGAGAACTATATTGGTCCAATTAAATTATTTCATTTGACCAAATGCCATTCAGGTCATTTTGTGCAGTTTTCTTCATGCTATTTTAAAAGTCATTCTATGTCACAGTGAGACCCATTAATTTGTATAATTAATATGATTGAATTGTTATAGTTTAAAAAGTCAAGTGTTTAAAAAATGATAGTTTTTTTGTGAACTTAGATACCGCTTTCAGCGATTAGTTAATACAGCTTCATGAAAATAAACAGTGCTGTGATGGAAGGAGAAACGTAATTTTTAAAAAAATTTTCCAAGACTCTTGAAATAGGTAATGCTGTACCATATGCCATTGGCCAGGACTTGGGAATCTTCCTAACTGTGTCTGAAAGGCAGTACTGAGGGGATTGGAAATCAGCCTCTATCTTGGCTTTGTGGTTGTGAGCTGGCTGGATGAATCTGAGCAAGTCCCTGGGATCTCATTTCTTTAGCTGCCATGTTGGAGGCTTGTACCAGATACCTCTTAGCCGCTTTCAGCTCTGAAATTCAGCTACAGCAACTGTATCAAAAGGTGGTGAATCATATTTAATAAAAACTTGAGTCTTGCTTCCATTAATATGAAAAACTGAAAATTTTGTGATAATTAAAATGTTTTTGCTCTTGATGAAAGTTACATAAATCTGGAATCTGCTATCTCCAAGATCTAGCAATAGACATTTAAACTATTGGAAAATGACAGAAATTTATTTGGAACATTGTTCTGGATCATTACCTAGAGAAGAACAACTACTTTTATAGGGGAATTTCTAATTGTCCTTAGCATGTCAATGGGGTGCACTTCTAGGCATGTGGGAGACAGTTGCATGGTGTAGCTGGGAGCTAACAATTCCCTTGTCAGTTCAGAGGTTTATGAAACAGACTTTACATTCACATTCTATGTCAGTCTATTGTGATCCACAGTTTTTTTCTATGTGAAATGGGTACAAAAACTATTCCAGATGGTTGTTCTGACAAGTGCTCATAAAATTGTATTGTACATCAGCTATGCATTGATGGATTATAAATCATGCCAAATGTTAGTGGCTTAACAAGATCATCTGGATCGGAGAGCTGGGCAGGGGTGGAATGGTCTGCTCATCTTTGCTCTATATGGAATAAGCTAGAGTTTATGTGGCTCAGGGTTTGTCCAAGTGAGCTCTGTCTCCCAGTGAGTTCTCAACTTCTGGTGTCTTTCTTTCCTGATGAACCCTCTTTTCCCAAAGATCAGCTGTCCTTAGTATGGCAATGGGGTGAAAACAGCCTGGGTATGGAAATCACGGAAAGTTCTGCTGCCTGCTACCCCAGATCAAAGAGCAGAGAAACAAAATCCAGCTCTTGATGGGAAGAACAGCCAAGTTGCTTCATAATTAGCAAGGAACCAGGGGAGCTTGATTCATTGTGCATCATTTTAAGGTATCAACCATAACACAAAACCTGGCACACAGTGTGCCCTTGATAAATGCATATTGCCTCACATGTTGCAGCTTTTACCAGCAGTCATTCTTATTAACAAAGCAACACATACTGGCTGTAAGAGCTTAGGGAAATGAGAAGAAATATTGTACTTGTCTAGATTCATAGTCAGTGATTGGGGTAAGGACTTGATTAGGAAATATACAAAGTCTTTCTTGCTCCGAGTTCTCTATTCTTTCTAGTACTAGCTTCTGCTGGTACATTGGAAGAAAATGAAAGATTGAAAGTGACCTGTGAATTCCATGGCTGAAAAGACTCACATGACTTTGTTAGAAAACTATACTTTGTGAACCACATTCTGTTTGAAAACAGGGAAAAAATATTTTGTTGAGAGCATTTCTTAGACAGTTCCTGCAAAATTTAATTACATCTGGGATAACTTTACAACTAATCTCTAGACAAATATTTATTAGTTAAAGATTGCTTGGAAATACATTCAAGCTTTCACAGTTTCATCATTCACTAAGAAGTCTACAGAGAAAAGAAGTAAAGACATTAGAGATGAATTAGGCATAACTTGAAATCTATGTGTGCCATGTCTCCTGAATTCAATGTCTATTCATTTCCTTCCTTCAAGTTTGATCGGAAAACAATGACAACTTCCAGCAAGAATGCAGAAGGAAGAACAAAGAAGAAAACAGCAATCTTGATAAAAGTATATTCATTAGAGTACAATTATAGCATATTTACATAATATTTAATATCAGTGTGTAACATTTTATGTAAAAGTGCCATAGAAGACTTTTATTCTTTGCAATATAATTGCTGTTAATATTCCTATCTTGATTGAGTCCCTTGTTGAACTCTGAATTCTATTTGAACCTGAAGCAATAATCAAAACTGTGGGCTACTTGATAATCTCCATGAATATGACTGAAAAGTTTTCGTGAAAGCTTTGCAGACTGAATCTATTGAGTTTAGAATAGTTCTCATACCAGTAGAAAAAAGCAGATGTCCCAAACCAAACACACTTGGTTTAATATACTTTTACGTTGCTTTTAATGGACAGATGTTTTGACTATGACATGGCAAGACAAGGATTTGAAATGGTGGATTGGAAAGATTTTGTTCATAAAAGTAATTGCTCTTACATTACAAAGTGCAGGATTTACATGTGGAAAATGTCAGCCTGCTGCAGCATCTCATGATGGATCGAGTTACCACAAGGCATGGAGTTCACCAGAAACAACCAACTTACTTCTGAGGGCCCTTCTTAACAGGCATCTTACAGACAACAGCAGGGAATGGTACCCTCAAATCTAGAGTCATTGTAATTATGTAGTTAATACTTCAGGATTATCTGTGACTTTTTCCTCTATCAGATTTTGTCTTCTGTCTATATTATTTTATGATCTAATAACAATTCCTACATGCCAGTTGCTATTTGAATAGCTTTGCAAATACAAATAATCTATCTTACCCTCCTACAACCTCCTAAGAACAGGTGAGGAAAATGATCCACAGAGAATTTATGTAACTTGCTCAAAGTCATGCTGCTAATAAATAGCAAAGTTAGGAAATCCTAGTCTAGCTCCAAATCCATGCTCTTAACTATTAAATGCCTCTCTCCAATGTTTCTTTCCCTCTCTCTCTCTTGCTCTCTCACTCTCCCTCTGTCTCCCACTCTCCCTCTTTCCCTCCCTAACCTTTCCTTTCTTCTCCTTCCTTATTCTCCCCTCTTCCCCTTCTGTTGCCCCCTCCCCTCCCCGCTCCTTTTTTCTCTTCTCTTCTCTTCTCTTCTCTTCTCTTCTCTTCTCTTCTCTTCTCTTCTCTTCTTTCTCTTCTCTTCTCTTCTCTTCTCTTCTCTTCTCTTCTCTTCTCTTCTCTTCTCTTCTCTCTCATTCAACAAGTAGAAGGAGCCACAGGTAATTACTTTTGCTGTTTAGGAATTTCTTCAGTGAGACAGATCTTGGGAAATGAATCTGTTAACCTGGGACCTCAAATGCTACTTTATAATTTATCTAAAAGTCAGATCACCTGTAATTTTATTCCCAAAGTTGGAAGTTAGAAAGGGCTTCCAGCTCATAAAATACTCAGAAAGCTCTTACCCAAATTTCAGGAACTTTGCTTTCTAAATCCAATGCTTATTATGTATATAAGACATGAAAGGAAAAGGGACAGAAATTTTGGAAAATATAAACCTATTTATAAATATTAATAAAATGCATTTAAATTACCCTAAATTATTATAAAAAGGCTAACTAATATTCACCATTCTTTATTAAGAAAGCAGAGAAATAAGTAATATGTGTCAAAAAGTCTTTTCTTAGAAATGTTTAAATTGCTATGTTTGGTTGTTCCGTAGACTAAGCTTCTATAATGAGATATGTTTCAGTGGAATACCCTGTTTGAAACAGGGCCAGTTACCTAAGTAGAAGAAGCGCAGTTGTGGAAAGAACACTGGGTGAGTTGGGGACATTCTTCCACTAACTTGCTGATAAATGATCTGGGCAGATCATTTATCCTCTTTGTGCCTCAGGTTGCTTATATGCCTTGCTCAGAGAGTTATTGTAAGGATTAAATGAAATAATGTATGTGAAAGTGGCTCATACTTAGTGCATTCTCAATAAATATTTGTTCTAGAAAAAAGTAGTATTACATTCCAATGTCAAAAATAAATTATTTTTGAGTTATAACTTGGATATTATGTGTGCAATTTATACACATATAGGACTAAGGATACAGAAACAGAAGTGATTGTCCTTGAATTCTTCAATAATTATACTCCCTTGCTTTTGATTTACTCAGCTTTTTTTTCTGACTTTCACCCATTTAAAAAAATATTAACTATTTATAGATACAAACCTGGGTAGAAATAAACCTTCTTTTGATAAAATCCAGATGCACAGGGCAAGATGCATTTCCTGTGGAGATTCTTACTAAGTCTGAATAGTGCAGGAATTTTTCTTTTGCACTTCTACCACATGGTCCACTTAGACTTCATTTGGTAAGTAGAGAAGAACAGCAGATCTTTGTTTTTGTGTACTTATCATAAGAGAGTGGCTGAGAAAGGAAGGAGCCAGTCATTAGCCTCTTCCAAGCACAACCTCAGGCCTTAAATGGTGACAAGCAATGTCATCAACTGTATTTTTGTCCAAAATAATTTTAACATAAAAGGAATGATGATGGGGGCCAAGGGAAGATTCGGGTATAAAAGGACATGGAAATTCTTTAAAAATAAACACGCGTATGTCTGCCTTCTTCAAATTTTATGACCTTTCTCAGTGGTAGAGTCAAGGACATGGATATTTTCTAATACGTTTGCAGGAAATTTCGATATCCATCTTTCGCTCCCCTCCCCAGCCATGAAAACTGCTGCTCTAGTTAATCCACGTGTGCATCATTTGACCTCAGTCAGTAGCCAGGGTACAGAGTGCTGTGCCTGAGCACTAGCTGTGACCTTTAGGCAGGAATGACACCCTTGACATCTTCCTCATGGAGGACGGGATATATCTTCACACTGCACTCATTCATGTAATTCAATCTGTCTGGCCTTTTTAACCTTCAGACCTAGGCAAGAAGAGATCCATTCTCAGAGCACCTCCTCCCTGGGCTCCATCCTCCTTCTCATTCAGCCATACCTCTTTCCACAGGATGAGGAATCTTTAGGGACAAGTGGTCCTGCCTGCCAAGGAGCCACCTTCCCCTCTAGCTCGGTGATTTTTGAGCTTCATGATGCTTTCATTTCACCTGGAGATCTTGCTAAAAATTCAGATTCAAATTCAGTGTGCCTAGAATGAACCTAAGCATCTGAAGTTTTAAGAATGCCCCTGGTGATGTGAATCATACTGAGAGTATCAAGTGTCTCCATCATATGCCATATGCCCAGGATCCTAAATGTCCTTGAGCAAACGATGCTGTGTCTGCATGACGTCCTCTCTGATCTCTTCTCATGAAGACAGACCTTTGTTAGTGTGCCCTGCCATATCTTAGGATGGTGGTGCCCAAAGGGGTGCTTAAATGAGTAAGGGGACACGGAATAGAACCAGAGATCAAAAAATAAGTGGAGATCATAGGATTGACCTTGAGATTGAGATTAGAGGCCATGAATCAACTTTTTCTAAGATGCCACATTCTAAAACAGCATTCCAATAGGTAAAGAACTTGGAATTCAAAACTGCCCTTTCAGGTTGTTAATGTAGGCAAATAGAGCACATTTTACTTTGACAGTTGGTTAATTTGACTACATATGTATTTAACCATAAGGACATACAATGCGTGGGCCTCCATTTTGTGCTACAGGTCCCCAAATTTCAGAAGGGCTCCTGATGGCAGACACATGATTTTGTAACCACCTTTCATCCTTCCTCCAGGTCATTCTGTATGCAAACTTCACATGACAAGAGGACTAAGGGAAATTATTACTCTTAACTTGGATGGTTCTTTTACAGCTGCCTGCACTTCCATGTTGTGCAAATTGCTTGCCTCTTTTGGTCTTCTTTTGTACAAGTCAGGATCTTAAGACCATTGATTTCTAAATTGAACTCTGTAATCTTGAAGTCTCTGGGATATGGGATGATCACAGTTTCTTTTGATTAACAGTGTTTGCAAATGTGATTCCAGGGTTGTATGACAATGAAATTCTGGCAATTTAAAAGAGAGGGACTGGTTTGCTCTGCTTTTTGTTTCTGTTATTTCTCTTTCCCTACTCCTTTATCCTTCTGTTGCAAAAGGATACTTTTCCTAATCCTGAGTTGGGACTCTAATCTCAGTCCCACCATTTGTAACCTCTGAGATTCTAAATTTTCCATGCCTTGCCTTTTTTTCAGGTCTAAACTGAAGATAATAACATCTAGAGGGTTATTAAGAGAATTAAAGGACATTATACACAAACTAGATGCAGTAGAATACCTGTTGTAATCCCAGAACTCCAGGAGGTTGAGACAGGAAGATCACAAGTTTGAGTCCAGCCTGGGCAACTTAGTGATTTAGCAGAACCCTGCTTCAAAATTAAAAAAAATAAATAAATAAAAAAGGGGTATGGCTATAACAACGTGGACTGAATTCAATCCCTAGAATTACCAAACAAATTTAGAGATATGAAAGTGTTTAAAGTGGCATCTGATACCAAATACTCAAATAATGTGTTTTATTATTTCACTCAGATTTTATTTCTTTATTGAGGCTGCCTAAATGTGCTCTTATCCTCTTCTTTGAAGCCCTCTTCATAATCATTATTTTCTATGTAACTATTGGTTATATTCTACTGTTTATTAGTAGTTTAAAATGGTTGTCCTAATATATTATAATATATTTTAGCTTAACGACAATATCTTCTTTTTTTTTTTATTCTCTACAAGAAAGATGATCTTTTGGTTCATGAGCAGGATGATTGATTAGACTATTGTAAAGAAATATTTAAGGACAACTAGGCTAATGTGATGAATGTTCAAGAAAAATGGAATGAAGAAATGTTCAAAGATTGCAAGGGTTGGAGAAGGAAAATCACTCAATTTGATGAACAGAAATAGAGATTAAAATACTAGATTTCATCTGCAGAATTTAGTGGAAAGGCCAGTGAACTTTTCAAACCAAGTGAAGGGAGCAGGGTTACATGACTTCACATTCAACCAAAGCCTTCTACTCCAGGGATACGCTTATCTCTTTGTTTTGAATTCCCCTCCCCTCCGACCTTGGTCAACTATTTGAGTCAGCAAGAAAAAAAATTAGGATAAGAGTTCAAGGTTGTGAAAAGGTATTAATTTGTAAAAATACCAAGTCAATCCCTTTCTTCACTATCAACCTCATTTTTTTTTCTTGCTTAAGGCATCAAGAGAAAGTGACTTCAGCTGGAAACAGGGGCCCAAACAGGCAGAGATTTAGCAAAATCGTAATTTGTTTACTCCTTCCCAACAGAGAAAAATGCTTCTGTTTACTTCTGAGGCTGTAGGATGATATAGTGTTCAAGTGTTCAACACTTCCACAAACCACGCACGACTATTTATTAATTTGTTGGTGGATGTATTTGGGCATTCACTTCACACCAATGGATGTGAGAAGGGTTGCCATTCTGACATTATTTCCTTACCCTTACACTCCATGTAAACAAAAGTTGTCTCTAGGGCGGTGCAGTGGCTTGTATATAAAACCCCTGTTTACTTAATCTGAATGTCTGTTTCATTTCTGCCTGGTCTGCAAAATAAATGAAATGAGTAAGTGTGTCTGAAGTAGAATTGTGTGAGCCTGAAAAAGATATTTGGGTCACTGAGTAACTAAAAGCACCCTCTGTTTACATGTTTCCACAGTTTCTGTCACCGCAGCTGTGTCACAGCTTATAACAACTAATCCCTTTTTATTTGTATTTTACTTTATTTTATTTTCTATTAAAGGGCGCTTTTAAGCCACGTCTTCCAAATGTGTCTGAGGTTTCATAACTGTCTTAATAGTGTACACACATTGCAGTTACAAGAGTGGCTTTCTTCCAAATCTGGGTTTTGTTAAGAGTGAGTTTAAGAACAGTTTTTGTAGAACAATTAAAATGTGTTAATCTGTATTTGAAAACTTGATCCGATTAAAAATTGGTTTTCCACCTACTCCTATTTGCCAAAGTTTCCTAGAGTGTGTATGTGGGGTTTTCTTGAGAAGAGAAAGTGGGGGTTTGCGAACCCCTTATCTAGCCTACCGTTTCAGTGCAGGGGCCCTGTCCTCTTAATATAACCTGTATTTTGCTTCAAGCGAAAATGACCTACTAAAGGGTTGGTAATGAAGCTTAAGCAAGCCCACGTTTCATGCTCGACAAAGCCTAACATCATTTTAGTGTACAAGTTGAGCTATGTGGGTGTTTCTAATAAACCGATCCTTACAAAAAATGGATTCGTTCTGCCTAAACTTGCACACAAAGGGCTGGTAGGAAAAAAAAAAAATCTTTAACGTCTCTTGGGGACTGGAAGGTAACTTCACACTCCAGCTTCACGTCGGGAACTTGTGATAACAATTTGACAGCAAATAAGTGGATTCTGTCCCAGGCCTGGGCAGAGACCTGACCCTGGAGCTTAATGGTGTGAGTAAAGGCCAGGAGCTTCCCGCCCAGCAGGGGGTAGCCAAGCGCCGGTTACTGGGAAGGACTTTAACTCTGCAGCTCTGTCCCTCCCTCCAGTCAGCCCAGCCACACAGCCAGAAGCAGACTTCCCTGGACAGTGCTTTACATTACTTGCTCCAAAAGGAGCCACTCACCTGCGGCTTTTACTTAAAAGCTGGAGCACAGGTGATGGAGCCTTTGAAAAAGAGATCTGAGAAAGGGGTGAAACATACAATTACCTGTGCCAGGCTTGGAATGCAAACTGGTGAGCTGGGAGGCAGGTTTTACTTTCCTTTTTCAGGTTCCTTTTTCTCTTTCTCAGTGGGTAGAGACTATGAGTTCCCTGGGAAACACTGGAGAAATAGGGAGGTCCTACCAGCTGCCCTGGTGTGTGTGTGTGTGTGTGTGTGTGTGTGGCCGGTAACAGGAGAACCTAAGAGTCCTCCCATCCCCCTTGACCTGAGAGTCAGCAGGTGAGTTTCTGGTGCAGCTGGTTTAGGGACCAAGACCTAGGCGGAGTAGACAGTGACTGGTGGGCAGCCAGGGGACAAAGAAACTCCACGCTGAAGAACCGTGAGGGAGGAAGGAGGAAGAGGCGCGTGGGAAGGTGCTGGGTCACTTCTGCAAAGCATTTTGAGGCAAACCCTCGTTCCTCACTGTCTGCTATAGCAGAAGGTGGAGCAGCATCCTTCCTTGTCCAGCCAGAACACGCGGCTCTCGGGTCCCCTCAGCATCACCTTGTTGCTTTCTTGGTCTCAGGCCACTTTCAGTTGATACTGCTTTTCTTTTTTCTGTTTTCTCCCAGTGCAATGAACCCTTACGTTATGGGTTTCTGTTGTAGTTCTAACCTCTAATATACAACCGTTACGTCTTATCTCGTCTTCTAAAGTACTCTAAAATCCAATTATAAAACCTCTCTCCTTCAAGAGCGCACAACTTGGCACATTACTGAAATGCTGGGCTGCTCTTTTGTTTTTCTAAATTAATAATAACTACCATTTTCCGTCTGCTCTTACCATGGAACTCGGTTATATCGCCATAAAGCTTTCCAAAATGCATATTGTGATTCTTTTTGCATCTTTTCTGGGCTACAAAGGAGCTAAGAATGATTTTCCAAATATTCGTAAAAGATGTCAGTTTTTAGTATCAGTTAAAATTAAGTCAGTTAAAATTTTCATAATCGCCTTGCTTTGTCAGTGTGAAACAGAAGGCCATCACTTTTAAGGTTTCAAAATGGTTCAATGAGTTTGTTAGTCAATATTCTTATGTATTAATAATACTAGTCCTAAAATGTCTCAATAGCAGAAGTATGTTTTTAGTCTAATGCTAATTGTGAATTTTTTGAATCTAAATGAGAGAAGTAACTATCTCAAAGACAAACTCTACTTGTATAAATTATAAAATATTTTAATAAAAGTGAACATGTCAAGAACATTTTAGGAAAAGCTTTAATACCACTGAGAATATCCTCAAACATTTTTCTAGCACAGGGGCAATCATAGCCTATAATAGAAAATTACTCTTAGAAAGGTATGATAAATTCAAATCTGTTTTTAGAATAAGAAATTTGACTTAAGTGTTTTATAATCACAGGCATGAATTTAAACTGTGATTGCTTTTTTAACTTGCAAATTCTTACTTTTAGTCTTGTGGAAAAAGTACATTTGACATACCTAGGGCATCTGATTATGCACTAATAAAATATGCTTGATATATGATTTTTAAAAATATGGGTACACGTAACAAACCACTCTGCCTCTAACTTTACAAGCTTGGGTGAGGTTCAGTGGAGCTCTTCAAGGTAAACTTTGTACTTGTGAATTCTCATACTAGGGCTTCTGTGGCTGAGGTTAAATACATTATCAAATATTGAGAAGATAGGAAGTTCTAAAGTACATACTAAATTTCAATTAAACATTTAAATAATAACATCCCTAGTTAGGTATTTCATATATTTATTGTGCCCTAAAATTAAGTCTTTATCTTCATAAATGTTAAAACATAAAAAGTCAGCTTTTCTTTGATAAATGATGTCTTTTTAAGAATTTTCAGAGGCCAAATTGAAGGCCAGAGGAGAAGGCTGACAGCATGTACTTGGAATGTACAGCTAAGTGAGCTGAGCCAGAAGGATGGGCTAATCCCTACATGATATGAACGCTTACCAAGTATAGGACCCATGGCAATAGGACCTGTAGGAATAGTTGTTGCCTCAGTAAGATGGGGTTCAGAAAACAGAATATCAGATTGGTAAAAAAAAAATGTAATTTTTCATTTTTACAGAAATTATATTCTTCATATATGTTAACTACACAAATGCAAATATATGCTCTGTTGCGTATTCTTTTCAGTTGTATTGAACAAGTACTCTACAATCTTACGTTAATGACGATTGAAGACTAATACTATCATTTAACATTTCAGCAATACTAATGCAGCTCTACTTGCTCTCCCTGTCTTCTTCCTTCTTCCTTTCTGTTTTTTTTTTCATTTTTTTCAATCAAAATAATAAATTAGGGCTATATTTTGTCTTTACATCTTACAATTTTCAGTATTATCTTTTAGTTTCAGTGTAGCCTAAACATTTCTATTAATTTTACTGGATAAATTACACATTACTTTAAAGTTCAAATGTTGTATAAATTGCATCTTTTTTGCTTAGAAATATATATATAATATATATATATATAATTATTTTACTGATATTTTCTGACTTTTTGTTTCTAATTTTTAATATGTTTCTAACAAGTAAACTTTTACCACTCTGCTAAAATATCACACAAGACTTAAATTCAAATGAGTCAAATATATGAGTAGGATTGATTTTTATTTATTTAAATACAGGGAGAATTATTTTATTGCATGTCAGTGTCTCATAGTACACTTAAATTGGCATTATTTTTTCCACATATTTCATTGGGGATTTGCATAAAGAAATAAAGATTTTTGGAACTTATTGGCAAATTTATATGTAAACTGTGAATCTCTAAATTCTTTAAAATAAGCTATTATTTATAGCTATTAGAGAAATCAAAAGTGAGTATATGATATATGGCATCTAAAAAGCAGTATCCAGAAGATAAACCATAGCCTCCTTGTTTCTAAACCACTCTTGCAAGTTTTGAGGCTTTGTGTCGAATTGGAGATAGACCAGGCCTTGGGCCACAAAAGCACCATTTGGGGTGCTGTGACAGTAAATTACTCTTCAGTGCCCCAGAGGCCCAGGAGAGTCAATGCAGCTTCCAGCAAAATGGAACACCTGGCCTTTAACTCAGGCGGGAGGACAGCCTGATTGCCTGTGTCACAAGTATGTCTCAATTGTGACTTTAAAGAACAAGATGCAGGAGTACATCAAGACCTTTCCCTTCCCTCATACTCTCCGTTTCCAGGGGTCTGAGCGCTGGGGCCCTCTCTCTCTACGGGATTGCAGCACTGGGGGATTTTTATGGTCTTGAAAGCAAAAGCCTATAATTTAAAATCATAACACCACCTTCAAAATGGAGATTGAAATACAGTAATATAAAATTCATAAAGCATCAACATGTAGCAAATGTCTCCTCCCATTTGATTTCTCTATTTACAAAAGAGCAGTAACATCAAGTATATTTTCCATGTTGACAGTACAGCTTCTCCACTTAAAACTGAGCAAATACTTTGCTAGATCCAAATTCCTTTTAACGCTAACTAGAGGCGACTTCCTGGCCCTTAATAGTAGTAGTAATAGAATAATAATAGAATAGGATAGGATAGAATAAAATAAAATTGAAAGACCAGAGACTTCAACTTTCTAGATATCAAATATGTCTTAGAAGACAGTGTCTGATTCAGTTGGACATAAATTAACATTCCCAAATCCCAATAATAGCAAAGAAATTGTTTCCCTTAATACACTAATACTAGGCTATGACTAAAAATGCTATGCACAGCTGGGATTCCCCTGGCCATATACTTTGAAAACAAAGGAGCTCAAGGCATTCAACAAACTCAAATCATTGTTTTCCTCACATTGGAAAGTCATGTTTGTGTAACCGTTTTGTACGATATTTCAAAGTTTTCTGATGATCCTATTGCTCATTTTAAAATACTGAATGATGATTGAATACAATTTTCTGTGAAATAATTATTCAGCTATGAGAGGAGAAAAACTACATGGAAAATGACTTAACTTTCAACAGGAAGGAAATGTCAAGGGTTTGTGAATTGGGGGCAATAAATAACTTTGCATCACTGCCTATTGGAAATTATTAGAAATAAATATGTTTTTTTTCATGAAATAAAAGTCAAGGTAATATTTAAGTGAATAATTATTTACTTTTTTGTCAAATACTGGCATATATAGCAGGCATCCTCTATTATTACAAATGCCTCTTCTTTTTAGCATGGCTCATTAGTTTCTTTGTAGGCTGCACTGGTTTTAAGACTCAAATTCAAAATCTCCTGATTTTTCTGTTTCATTTCTGGCAGCTGGCCAGCAGAAGATATGCATAATATTTCACTGTTAGACCTTGCAAACATTATATCCTGCTGTGCTAAAGAAAACATTGTGTTTCTTACCACATGAAAATAATCCATCACTTTTCAATCAGCACACAAAAAAAGCTCTATCTGCTTTTTCCATCAGACTCAAGAAAAATTAATGGCCCCAATGTGAAAGGTGGACCCTCCATACATGATCCATTAAAGTAGAAACTAATCAAAATATATCTAGCATCTGATTTGCTAAGCAAGATGGAACAAAAGAGGTGCAATGAAAAAAATACATCCTTCTAAGACCCACACAACCTTATTCTATCAGTATTAACCTTATTTATTTTAAATGTGGGAGAACATAAATAAAGGATCCTGAAATGAATCCGTTGAATTCAGTCAATTCAAGTAGACACTGCATTTATCTGGAAGAGATGGGCAAAGACACCTACTGTGGACTGGAGAAAAATTTTATAATGAAAATGTTTTCAAAAAGTAAAGAAAGACACATTATAAATCCCCCCACTGGGTCATTAGACAACATAATATATTAAAGTAAAAGCATTCTGTGAGAGTAAAAGTACTAGTATTTTTTCAACTCGTATAGGCCTTTAAAAATAATTTCATGCTTTTTGCAATGCTGATGTCATAGTTTGTTATGAATGAGACCTGAACATTTTCTAGAGTTCTATGTTTTTTACAATGGTATTTTTTTTATTTTGAAGAAGAAAAACAATAAAAAAGATACAAAGTTTCAAAACAAGATTGTAAGAGAGTAACAATAGTACATTGTGTATTTTTATCATCAAAGTGGTTGCTGGTATCACAAGATACAGGCATGAAAAACTGATCAAACCATATAGGCACAAATCTTTCTTATCAATGAACTAATAGCAATTAATAGTATAACTATCATAACTATTTTATGAATATAAGTGGGGATATAGCTCAGTGGCACAGTGCCTGCTTTACAATGGTATTCTAACCAGAAAGACAGCAACTACCTCAAAGAAGTGTCAGTTAAAAACTAATACATTTTAAAATTTTCTAATACTTTAATTGGAGTTGTTTTCGTTTCTTTGCTCTTATTGGGATTTGGGAGTTTTTTAAAAAAAATATTGTTGCATTTAATGAAAATGTAGAAAATAACATGGTAATACTAAGAAGGCATCTACAGTGTTAACTAATTTCACACAAAAGTACAATTTTATAATTTTGTAATTTCTTGTTTAGAATAAATGTATTGTGTTTTAAACTACTAGTCCAGTTTCTTTCTTCTTTTTCTTTTCTACTTCCAGTTCATGTTGAACAGTCCTTCTATTAGTCTCCCTAAAGTAAACTGTTCACATCATTTCTTGTAACACAACTTTTAGGTGATGTTTATTGAATGTGAAAATAGAGCTTTAGAGTCGGAAAGCTCAAAAACCATCACTTTGCCTGACAAAACAGCTCAGGCATTTTAGGTGACTTAGGGACATCAACTTAGGGTGACAGAATCTTCAGGTGTCCTAGTCCCCAGTGTACCTCGCTACTCTCCTGGTTCTATGCTAGGTAGTGCTTCCCAATCTTTAACTGAAGATCTAGTAAAAATGTCTGATGCAGTGGGTTAAACTCAGGCAGCAAGTCTGTATTGCTAACAGAGTTTGGGGGCGTGCTGATTCTGGTTTGGAGAGCACAGCTGAAGTAGAAAGGATTGAAGAACTGTGTGAAATTGTTACACTGGTTTCCATGGTCCTCTCAAGTCCAGTCCTGTCTTCCACTGGTGCATCTGAATACTTCCAGTACTCACTCACTCACTGAGCACCCCCTTTGAGTGTTCTGATTCTGGCTTATCTGTTCATTCTGCTTCTCTTTGCTCCTTTGCTATTGAATGTCTGCTTTCTTTTTTAGTAGCAGACTATCTCCAGCTTTTCATGAATTTTTCATGACCAAATATAAAATGATTTTTTCTTCCTCTGATCATTTTTATTGACTAGCTAAGGAATTTAGCTAGTCAATAATCACTTATTGAACAGAAAAATGAAACAAATGTATGAGTTAACCAAATAGCAGCAGGGAGTGAGGTCCACTAAATTATAATAGAAACTGAAATTCCTGCACACTGCGAAAAATACATAGATTTATAAAAGTTTTTTTCTATTACAGCTTATACTGAAAATAATTCTATGCCAATTACCAAACATGAAACTGAGGTTTTAGATTGTCATAAGTCAAAGCCTTCTTATTAAGGCCTAGATAGTAAATATTTTAGCTCTTGTGAACCATTCTATGGCTTCTGTGGCAAACCTTCAACTCAGCCACTGTATCAAGAGTGGAGCCATCAGCCATATAGGAATACATTACTATGGCAACATTCAATAACATGTTATTTACAAAATGAGGCAGCAACCAGATTTGGTCTGCCTGTTGTAGTATACTGATTATTAGCACGGATGGAACCAAACTATGTTCTAAACAAAAACAAGCAGGAATGATCGAATCTGCAGTTGTTAACTGTAGCCTAGTTAACGCTACACCAAGAAGCACGTCTGAGGAACTGGATCAGGCCAGACCAAGGAGGGTACTCAAGGACCAACGCAAGTGACTTAAGCGATGTTTTGAAAACAAAATCACTTTTGTGAAAATCATCCAAATCGAATGCGTCATTTATATCTAAACTACTACATGAGTCATATCATTGGCAGCACCCTGGATTTGTTAGAAATACAAAAGTTCTATTCTCATCATTGCGAATCAGGCATATAAGCTTAAATATCATATGGTTTCTCTTCTATAAGAAACCCAAAGTATAAATAAATTAAAGAGCAAACTAAAAGATAGAGAATAGGAAACAAGGAGATACATCTTTTGTAAGTGGGAAGGGGATCAAGAGGTAGGAGGGGAAGGTAGGATCATAAACACAATTAAGGCAGCTCATGTACATGTACTAACTCCCCCCACTGAATCAGGATTAGCCAAATCTGCATTTCAACAGGGTCCTCAGTTATACTCTATAATGTGAAACCTCAAAATGTGACCTACCAGTCATCTGTCCAAGAATCATATTGCAACTGGACAAGCTGTCAGTTTTGAGTCATTCCCAAACCTACTTCATCAGCATCACCAAAGTGAAGCCCAGCATTGTAGAGACACAGATCTATACTGGAACACTGAAGCCGCTGGTCAAGAGTGACATGATTGTTGCTAGTTGTTTTCATTTTATCTCTTACATCATGACCCCTCAGCTTTGTGTTTTCCTTATCAACTTCATTGACCTTATTTGTTAATTACTTTCCAGTTGTTTTCCTGCTGTAATTTTATTCTTCTTAACACAAAAGTTTTCACCTTTTAAAAGCTTTTTGGTCAGCATTAAACTATACAATGGTATGAAGACTTTCATACTAAATAATGCAAAAGTACTTCTTATTGAGGTTATTCAATGTGTCTGAAAGATGCTTTTAAGAAGAAATTTGGTGTACCCAAGGGTGTAAAGGCAAGTTCAAATAAATAATACAATTAAAATATTTTTTAAGAATAAAGAAGAGACAATTTTATTGTACTTGATGATATGGGCAATTCTATTGAGGATAACAAGAGACATCACAGTAACCATTGTAGATCACTTTGTATTGTGTTTTTTTAAGGAGAAAAAAACAGAAAAAGGATAGAAATATTACAGAATTTCAAAAAAAGATAAACAGTAAGATAAATTACATACTGTTCTTTTAGAAATAGCTTTTCAAATTACAAAATTAAAGCACACAAAGTGGACACTGAAGCAGTGAGAGTGCAAACAGATCTGTTCAACAATCCAAAAAGAACCTAGAAATATGGCTATCAATTATATTGTGGTTTTAAATCATGTACTATGTCCATCCTTTTGTTTTGAATGACCTCATTTTTTTTCTCATTTGGTTTTATTCTTTTCAAAATAAAAATAAAAAAGAATAAAGACTATAGATACTTAAATGTAGTCTTTTTTTTTTTACATCAAAATCAAGCAATTTGTGTTGGTAGCAAATTGCTCTGCCAATCTGCAAACCTCCCCCCCACACTATTCTTCCATACAGTGCTGGCACTGTAGAAGAAATTCAATCTGTTTTATTAAGCGGGACAAAATTTTAGTGGTAAACAAATGTTTCATGGTTGTGGAACGTGTGATGTGAAGCTGCTTCTCCAATACTCTGTGCCTTATTCACTTTCTCATCACTGTGAAACAATACACGACACCCACAGTTTAAAAGAGAATGGTTCACTTGTAACACCTTTAACAACAACAACCTAACAGCAGGCAGTGGGACATGGTGGAGAAAAGCTTCTCATGCCATGGTGTCCAGGAAACAGACAGCAATTGTGGAGGAGATGCACCTTTCTAGGTCCCACGCTGGGTGGCCTGCCTCCAACCAGACTCCACATCTTCACAGCAAGTCACTGGTAGCTCTTTCATAATCCATCAACTTCTCAAATTCTCGCCTCTGCACATAGAAGATTCCTGGTGAGCATCTAAATATAAACCATAGCATCCTACAAACCTCCAGCAACCCTACAACCCTCTGTTGTACTTACTCTACAATTCTTTCTTCTTACTGGATTTTATGGGAGGTGAGGAACATTTTGAGAGACTGAGTGAGGAAGGCAAATGTGAGATGTGCATGTGGTAGAGAAATGCCCAGAGAATGAGAGTTCAGCTGACATCAAGATGATATTAATATTTGATAAGAAATTTGGGCTTTCCCAGGACTTCTGTTATTACATTGCACATTTTAAGACAGAGTTTGCATCAAAATTACCCATTCCTGGACCTACTTTCACAGATTCTTGCTGAATTGGGTGGAGTGAGACTGAGTATTAACTTGTTTTTCAAGGTTCCTTGGAAATAAAAATGTTCAGCCAAGATTGTGAACTAAAGTAGAGAATCCAAACAAATGCAGGAAATATAATGTATTTTTTACTAACAAAGTAAAAATTATCTACAGATGTAAAGTTTCCTATATCTATCCCATACATCTCCCTTTCTTTCATGACTGAGATGATTTTTGAACTATTTTTCAGATACCTTTTACTATATAGCACTTGATAGTGCATTGAGTTCCTAACAAGAAAAGAATAGCATTAAACTAACCATTAAATACAGATTTATCTAAATTATTATAATCTCCTTGCTTCTTGATTAATAAAGAATGTTCATAGATAATATAAATTTAGTAGTAATATATTATAAAGGTATGCGCATCTGATTTGATAGTTATATCAATATGTATAGCCTATATTAGGTTTAAATGACTTTTTTTCCCAAGTTAATAAATTTCTCAGAAACCATCTATTTTCAAATGGCTATTTTACTGTAGTCCAAATTTTAGGGTTCAGGATATTTTGCAACACATAGTATAATAAATATGCTAAATTGCTCTGCAGTACCTCAGAACTGTAAAAATTTGAAATAAAGGGCAGGTGAGAAGGTCAAAGGTCAAAGGTAGGCTGTATGAAAAAACAATTATCCACTGGTAGGAAGGGACTTATAAATGGACTGACTTTTGGGGGATCAGTATTAAGTCAATAAACTATAGTCCGGATTGACCAATTTATCTAAATCAAAAGATTGAGCAGAGTATTAAAGTTGGATTCTTTATAAAACTGTTTTCTCTTAAGTTCTAATATTAGAAAGAAAATTGAAAAATAACCTAAACTCAATTTAGCACAATGTTACTGGCTGGTGACTTGGAAAATTCCAAACAGGCAAGTGTTTACTACAAGCATGTTTTTGCAGGTTTTATTTTTATTGCTGTGGTTGTTTATTAGAGAAAAGACTTCTCTGTATATTTAACTGTTTCATTTTCCCATAATGGTATTGTTTTTTGAACCCATCTCTTTACATAACAATAACCTATAACTGAAAAATTAATACTTTATATTATAATAGTTTCAGAATAAAATACATAGTCATCAGTTCCATTAGCACAGATAATATGCTCAAAAATTTCAAGTTATTTACTTTTATTTTGAACAACTTTATTGAAGTATAATTGACATACACCAAAACTAATCCAATTGCATAATTAAACATGGAGAGTTTGTTGAATGTCAATTACACTTCAATGAAGTATTAGTTTAAGATAATGAGCCATCATGCCTAGTATTTGGTACAGCTACTGAGAAGTGAGTGAGACTGTGTTTTTAAATCCATGACTTTGCACACACTTATACCATACTTTCGTGTAACAGAAGGCAGAAATTGGAAAATCCCTAGAAAATGCCTGCTCAGTTGGAATGTCCATGGGGCCTAGTGAACATCATGACCTCGAAGCGGACATTTATGAACATCTCATCCTGACCAAGAAGATAGTCTTGATGATGGTGATGATAATGATGGAGATGAAGTTAGAATTCCTGATAAATAATAATACTCAATGTAAAGGCAGCTAACATTCTTAGGGTGCTTACTCTGGGGCAGCACCCCACCAAATACTTTATGTACATTGTCTCAGCCTTTGCAAGCCCTGTCAGTATGGTATTGCTATTATCTCCCTTTTACAAAGAATTTTAGTGTAATAAGTTGTGTAGACTGTGAAGCACTTTGCAGTAAAGCTTTGCCCATTTTGTCTTGTCTCACTGTTACTACAAAAAAAATAGAATTTAGCTCTAATAATTATTATTAGCAGAAAAATTGAAGGACAGATAATGGACAATTTGGTGGAGGAAGATCTTGATAGTTCTCAGTCTGGATAACAATCAGTTAATGGATGTAGATATCAGGGAGAAGGGAGAAAACTCTTCAAGCAGCAGATCATTATGCAGAAGCTCAGCATGTTTATTAATCATTGTGCACAATTAAAATGCCATTTCATCCCTCTAATTAAAACAAGTAGTTCCCTGAGGCTAGCACCTGAACTAATGAAGCCTGGTTGCCTAAGGATCTCATTCAGGGAAGGGAATTAAACAATGGAGGAAGCAGTTAAGTTTACCATGTTGTCCAGACAACATCAAACTATGACATCATGAGCGAGTGGACTAGTGGAGGCTCTGAGCTGAAGGAGCCAGGATGTTTCTTTTTTGGGGGGGTGAAGCCTAGGTTTAGTAACTGAAATTATTTTAGTTTTTTAATTGGTCATGTCTCTTCTTTTTTCAACCTATGTACTTTATGATTAACTCTGAGCTTTCTTCATCATTGGTATGTGGAAGAGACATCTTGATGTTTAGAGGGAGTCTCAGGGATTCCATGCTTGGCACTTGCTTACCCATGATGCCTCATGAGTTGATGGAACTATTTGACTCTACAGATACAGTGGTATCAATAGGTTGTGGAAGCACATTTTAAACAGGGGAAATATGAATGGGATAGATAAAAGAAAATCTAGGACTGAAAGACTTTACAAAGGCCCTTAGTTTCTTTATTGTGAAATAGGAAGACTGGAATAGGTAGGAATTTCTTCTACTTCTAAGATTCTATGGTTTGGGGTAATTTGTAATTAGCAAAGTAACTTGAAGGGTTTTCACTGTATACTATTTTCCCTGCGAATATGGCTAAATTAAATCTTGATTGTTCTTCTTTTCAAATTCCTGTTTAATTTACCACCATGTTTGTGTCTGACATAATACTTCACAAAGAACAACCAATCTGTTAAAGATATGGAGAAAACATAATCAGGTGAAATCCCCCCAAATCTGATTTTAGTGCTCTGTTCCAAACGGTTGGTGCTACAAAGAGAGCCACCTTACGTAAGGGATTGCATTTGTCATCTGGGGAATGGCAAACCCAACTTAAGGGAGTTATTTTCATTCTAGCAACTCTGTCAGTTTAGTTCCTTCCAGTTCTGAGTTGATGGTAATGATATCACATTGCCTTCTCCAGTGTTAGCCAAAAAGCCACAGATCATATATTCTGTCTTCTATTTGTTATTCATGATTGGTCCTCATCATTTGTTGATATTCCAGGAAAACCTATGCCTAGAAGTTTAAAACTGTAGGAGCATTGGTTCTTCACCTTTTTTTGTGAGTCACAGAATCCCATGAAAATCTGATAGATTTTAAATAATACAGTATCAAAAAGATATATAGCAAATGTTGCAAACAGCTATGGGATGTGAAGCTTACATACTTCATAACACTAACCTATGGAGTTCAGATTAAGAGTCATTATTTTAAAAGATTTTGTAGGAATTTCTGATAATTCTTTAGATCCTACATTTAGTCCTGTCTTGGTTTCCCCTAGCAAATGAAGAAAGATGGCTATGTCACCATGTAACACAAGAGTTGGTGTTTTTCTTTATATTGTAGCCAGGAGGCTCCAGAATCTGATATGATTTTGGATATTACCTTTCCTAATTTCTTTAATTATAACTAGGCATCTGGCTTCAGTGCCTTTATTTTGAATAAACTAAAACACACACACAAAACAAAACAAACACCAAAACAATGAGGTAGTAGTTATACTAGCAGAAAATAGTAAACCACAGGAAAACAGTATATTTTAATTTTCTCACTCCATACAGACTGTATTTTTAGGGCCAGGAATTTATTGGTAAGTAGAGATTACAAGTTCTGGTCATAGGCTCTAAGGACCTGTTAGGTAATTTTTCTTACATAAACCTAAATTTTTCTTTCCAAGTGGAAGGTTAGTTTCTCTTATACATCATAGTGGGAAATATAACTTGGTCAATAAGACATCCAGAAACTAGCAGAAATCAGCCAATAACTCAGATTAAGTGGCATGATAATTGGGTTTCCTAAGCATTTTTTGGTATTAAAACAAGTTAATCAACCATAAAACACAAACTCATCAGAATCCAAGGTCTCATTCAATTAACTTCTGGCCTTAGACACGTAAGTATGTTTTTTTCTTTCCTTCAAATCATTATGTCATATTTTTCCAAGAAAGAAAGTGTTGTCTGGAGGGGGAAATTCCAGATAGAATAAAAGCCAATTCTTTTAAACTGCATTATTTTGTACATAATTATTATTTTTAGTAAAAATGGAAACAGTAGGATTTTTTTTTCCACAGAAAGGAGATGAAATATTGAATTTACAAGTTAAACCAGAAGGACTAAAGTTTTATAGTTCTTTGTTTGAAATGATTGCCATATTCTTATGTTGTATTTATGCTAAAACACTGGATAAACTAGAAATTTGGAAAACAAAATAATACTTAACATAATACCACCAACATATGATTTTGTATCTTGGTCCTTTATTTTAGACTGATTTTCAACTTCTTAATATATTTTCTTGGTATTATGGTCATAGATTCACACTTAAACTAGGGAAATACAAACTTCCCTTGTTCCTAAATCACGGCTATAGGTTTAGATTTCCTAGATATGAGCCTTTGGAACTGAAGCATAAAATCACAAGTTGCCAAACTATTATCTTACAATTAAAAAAGAAGAAGGATATTTTTAAAATTAAGCTTCAAATAAAACTGGAATAAAAATCTGTATGTCAGGGGTTAGGATGAGTTGGTGGTAGAACACTTCCTTACTATGTTCCAGATCCTGTATTCAATCCCCCACCACAAGACTAATAAACAAAAAACCAAACAATTAGAACTTCTGTCTTATATTTGCTATGTGATATGACCTGAATAAATTACTATTTAATTTCTATCATCCTCATTTCCAGCTATATAAGGAAAATATTCTCATAAATTTGCTAGTAGAGAAAAATGTATAAAAAGTCAATTTTTTGGTTGTCTGAATTAGCACCATATTTGGATAGCACACTATAATTTCAAGGTAGCATAAAAGATGCAGTAATCTCTGGGTCAAGAGTTAAAAGATCAAGAAAAAGAGTGTATCAAAATTTTGGTAGGCAAACTGTGATGTGGAGGCAAATGTAATTGGCTTGGAGATGTGAGACTGGACTGCCCACCAGGAGTCCAGGCAATTCAGGGTTTGCAGTCAAGTTTGGGAAAGAGAAATTCAAGGAGTTGAATATGGTCATGGTTTGTGACATATCAGAACATACTCTAGTCAACCAAAGAAAAGGTACAGAAGTCAAAATTCATTAATTTATTTACTCCAAACTGTATTCTGAAAATCTGCACTGTGTCTAATACTAGAATAGCTTATGGTCTAGACCACTATATCTGGAGGACAGAGATAAGATACACATATATGTTATAGTACACTATAGCAAGAGGTAATGACATTTACACAATTTGAGAACAGAGAAAATCAAAGAGCAGTTATCATTGAAGGAATTGAGACTGCTTTCTGGTCCAGTAAATGTTTATAGAAAAAGGAAGAAACATTTGTGGTAAATGTCAAAGTATGAGTAGCAATTTGCCAAAATGAAGACACAGGATACAAAAGTTCCAGTTTGAGGGAAATAGAATATATAGGCTGAAATTATAAATATCTGATGTATAAAAGGAATGATGCAAAATTCGGCAGAGAACAGAAGCTTGGGCTGGAAAGGAGATGAGCTCAGATTGGGAAAATCCTTACATACTGATTCTGCTTATATTATGTAAGCATATGGGGAGCTACCAGAAATTTACTAAAGTGTTGGATGATATGACAATTTTGTTTTTTTAAGGAAAATAACTAACAACAGATTAAGTGTAGACTAGATGAACAGTTAAGTCACAAAAATATCAAAAAGTTTATTACTGTGGTATTTTATACTTTCTGAGGCATAAGGATAGTTACACAAAGATTTACTAACATCTTAAACTTGGCAGAATTAAACAGCTAATCTTAGAGAAGACAAAAGACTTAAGCATCTTTAGGCAACTAAATGGGAGCTGCACCCACTTAACTCAAATATTTGCTCTCTAGAATCATTGTTTTGTTTTTCTACCATATAGATACTCAGAAGCCAATGAAATTTCCAGTGGAACACAGAAATTACAGTATTGCAAACATAACTGCAAACATTTATCATCTCTAGTCAACACACTTGAGTAATTCCCTTATAATTTGAATCTAGCTTTAGCAGTGCAGTTTACTTTGGTCTGAAAACTTGAAAAGTGCCTGTGCTGGCCCTTTGGTGTTGCTGTTTAGAGTCTAAAGCAACCTAAATAACCCTTGGTTTGCCTGCTGTGTGTCAAGAGACAAGTGGCCAAATTATCCCTATTACTATGGCTGACTTCAAGCCAGGCCCAAGATTTGTGACTAAAGCCATTGTGAGTCATCCAGCTTCAGTTTAGACCAGAAGAATCACTCAAGTGATTCACAGGACGTTTTTATTGGCTGGCATGTCCAAACTGCAGTCTGTGTTTTGTTTGTTTGTTTTGAGTGAAGAGGAATTATCTTGGGCCATATATGAAATATACAATATAATTAATGTTTATAAATAATAAAACTTTCTTTAAAAGTTTTTTATTATAATATTTTAAAAATGTGATTTACTGTCATTGATGGGTTGATGTGAAACTGATATTAAAAACTGTGAGCCATTTTGTTGGACGTATGTGATTAAAAACTTTTAACTTTTGGAATTATTATCCAGAAAATATCAGTCTGATATATGGAATTTTTGCAAGCATGTTTTATGCCTACAGATATTTGAACAAAGAAGAAAAACCATAAAAATCTATTGGAAATATGCTAAAGTTTTATTTCTACCTATTTGAGAACAAATTTTCAAACTTGGTCCTATGAGTTATTTAGGCATTTGTGATAACAAGTCAGATTGTTGAGATTTCCCAGACTCACAAAATCTGAATTTCTGAAGCAAAAGCCTAGAGTTTGCATTTTTCATAATCTCCCAGTAACTTTATAGTCACTAAAATTATAACATAACATTAAAATTATAATTTAAGTAGTGCATTATTTTTCTTACTCTAATATTCCCACATGGGTATCTTTTACTACTTTGATATGTTTTGTGGGGTTTTCAACCCCTATAAAAGAGCAATAATAACTTCAAGCTTTTACACAGTATCGTTTTTGGTTTCTTTGTGTTCATAGCATTAGGAGATACCAGAATTTAAAAAAATAGTGACTCAGCATTAGGTATTATAAAAAATTGACAAAATGCTAACAGTCAAACATTTACTTACATACTGAAATCAAATTACTAGTGACAGAAAATGAAATGAAGGAAAAATGAGGGGGAGTAACAGGTATAGATGTTCTGCTAGATGGGAGGGGATAGCTGTAATCACTGGAAAGTGTATAGTCTCCGAAGCAGAGAGAAAAAGAGGGAGAAGGATCACCAAGAAAAATACAATAGACATGTTGAGGCCTTATCCAATATAGTTTAAAGTTAACTATGTAGCCATCTCAAATTTTCTCTATGGATTTATACAGTGACACAGAGACAGCAAAATTCACAGGGCATAAAAGCACATTACAATGCCTGCTCAAGACTTGGTATCTCCCAACCAAGGTAAATGGAAGTTGAGAGCCAACTCCCAGTGAATGAGAGGCTCCAGTTACACTGGGAGTTCAATTAAGAGAAAATCAACTGCCTCATTATAGTACACAGGACGTTCAGCCTTTTGAATGAAGAGAATGATTGCAACTTGAATAGGAAAGCCATAAACCACTAATCAGAGTATCTCAGATTTGACCTATTCAAGTATATTCCAAATTACTCAGTTAGCTGGATTGCCAATAAGTTTCTTGTCACAGCTATATTGGCCCTGAAGATATCATAATCAGTTGGCTTAAAACTTTGAAAACAAAAATGATGGGCTGAAAATATTCATAACAAGGACTGGGAGGTGAGAGCCTCCACCAGGTCACTGCTGTTGGGCATTCTGATCTGGTAACTATTTCAGAACATGGTGTGAATTTTATTTGGTTTTGTTTTCTTATTTACCACCTCAACCCATTCTCAGGTTATGCTCCTATTTCATAACTTTCTGTCTTTATTTATGGGTATCATTGCTACCCAGGGAACCAAGGTTAAGTTCTTTACAGAACCCACTGGCCCTCTTGAAATATATATTGGTAGCCAAGATTCTTAGCCTGGTTGTTTGCAATGCACTGGATTGGGCTGGATCTGTGATTCCTAAGCTGAAGAAACAGAAAGGGAAGGTCCTCTCCCTTACCTTTCCAAACATTACTGATGAAGCCATGGGTTATTCTTGCTGGGCAGCAGTGGTTTGAGAGCAGAGACTGTTCATCCTTGCCATTCTAGAATACATGCTTGACATGTAATACATACAGTCTGCTCTCTGTATCTTTGGGTTTTGAATCGCTGAATTCAACCAACCAAGGATCACAGATACTCAGAAAAATTGCTGCTGTTCTGAACATTCACAGAATTATTTTTCTTGTCATTATTTCCTAAGTAACACAATAAAGTGACTATTTAGCTTATAGTAAGTGTTATAAGTAATTTAGAAATGATTTAAAGTGTAGTGGAGAAAGGATGCACGTTGCTTATATGCAAATTTTATGCATTTTTTTGCATTTTCAGAGTTTGGTGTTGTTGGAGGGATCTGGGCCAAATTTCTCACTGATGTCTACGGAAAACTGAAGCTACAACATGAATAAGTAGGTATATAAGTGGGGGTAAATGAAGCTTTAGAACAAGAATAACAAATTCAACATGACATTTAAAATAAGTGCAGCCACAGCAAAAGGGAACCCTGTCAGTTTTACTCAGTTTCCCCAGAATCTAGAATAATGTTTTGTTATCAAGAAATATTTCTTGAATGAACAACTATGAGCAGAATTTTCTTGTCTTTCTGGTGAAAATTGTATAAAGACTGAGTTTTCTATATTTGGATTAAGACAAAGATGGAGGTAAAGCAATAGTCATGAACTGCAAAAAGCAGGGATAAGAATTTAGCATTTACTGGAATCTCAGAAATCTTAAAATTGTTCACCCTTTAGGAGTCAAAGGGATCTTGGGAAAGTCTTTGCTATCTCTACTGCAAATGCAATGGAAATCTGAGGCATTGGAACACCACAGATGGACCACTGTGTTACCCAATTAATTAAAGTAGTAACGAGTAATGGTCATACGTAGTGTTACATACAGGAACAAACTTGATCAAACAAATTGACTGAACAGATTGAAGAAGGATCCAAAGACAAGGTTAATTTTATTAAAGATCATCAGCAAATATACATGTAGGAGTTCAAAATTTATGTTGTTTTTTTTTAAAGTCGTGGTTTCTCTAGAAGTAGACCTCAAGATAAGTGGTTTCATTGGAAGGCAGCCCCAGGAAACACTGGTAGGGAAAAGGAGAAGTCACTCAGGAGGGGAAGGAAGCCAGTTACGCAGGATATCAAGCCAGTTACCTGTGTCGGCTGGAGTTTAGGCCCTCTAGAAAACTCTGCTAGGCAATGATAGATTCTCCTTAGGGTTATTTTAACTAAAACACCAAGAAACCACACCATTTATTCACCAAGTCCATGCCACTGGTTGAAGAGTTGCACTATTTCCTCACCTTATAAGTAGGTCAAAAAGACTTTTTATACAGAAAAGCTTCCTGGGAAGAGCATCATGTCATGTGTTAGTCTGCTATAGCATTTACAAAAGCACAATAAAATAAAAATCAATTCAGCAACAAAATGAAACGATTTTGTTTTTTTGCTTTTTTTCAAATACTTCTCTTTTTCCACAGCCTATACAGAGCTCTATAATAAAAAAAAGATCAGGAAAGTGTTGTCCCTTCTGTTCTTGCTCAAATATTCTAAACAGCATTGGAATATTTCCATAAAGCAAAGAAGTTAGATTTCACTGCAGTCAGGGAACATGGAGTTTCCAAGAAGAAATTTCTTTGATATTCTCCAACCCTCCTCTCTCCCTGAATAATCATTTTCCTAGAAAATTGGGAATAAATATATTTTCTTTCATGTCCTCTAACATTTCTGAAACTGTTTCCATATCCAGTACTCTAATCTCTCTCTTCTACTTCTTGTAAATAATGTTGAATATATAAACAACTATATTTTTAACTACTTACAGGAAATGTCTGATTTTTTTGTACCGATGTTATATACATTATTGTCTCTGAGATTTCTTCTGGGATGTGAAAGTGACTACAAATAATGTTGGGTGTATGTTTTAAAACATAATCAGTGCCTGAATTAGTAAGCAAATGATCATTTGCTGTCACCTTTAATAATATTCTTTTAATCAGTTTGGGGTCAATTTGCTTCACTGTCATGAACCTTGTTTATCTTCAGGTTATTCAAATTCTCATCCTAAAAACTTTCTAGAACTCTTTCAAACTCCAGTTTCTATCTTTTTTTCTGCATCCCATCTACTCAGCTCTTCATCTGCTTCCCTGCCCATTGGAATGCAGGTCCTTTCAGAGAAATAAAACATTCATTAGCAATAATCTCTAGCCAACTATCGGTATAACTGTTTTGAGGGATTTTTTCTAGTTCCCTGTTGTATGGAGCATTGTTTTCTCTCTTTTGACTTTTAGTATATGAATTTCCTTTCAAATTAAATGTTTCTAATATACTGCATATTGATAGGTCTTGTTTCTTGATCCACTCTGCCTGAATTTATTTTTATTGGAGAATTGAAGCCATTTATATTTATGTTTATGACTGATATACACTGACTCAGCTCTGCCTTGCTGTTTTTCTGTTGTTGGATCACTACTTTTCCCCTTCATTCAATCTTCCTGCCCTGCTTGACAATCCACCTGTGCTATTGTTCCTAGAACAATGGTCATTTTTATTTCTCTCTAGAATGTCCTTCAGTTTTCTTTTTGACAGTATGATTTTGTTAGTAAAAGAACAACATAATTAATACTTCCTTCTGTATTCTATTTTTGTCTAGAGGAGAGGTAGAGTCACACACACGTGCAGAGAAATATTGGACAGCTCTTTTTTTTTTTTTTTAAACATGTAAGAGGTTTTGGCATTGAGTGACCCATGTCTGGAAAAAGCACAAAGTGTGAGGATTGCAAAAGAAAATGAACCTTTGACATTGAGCCACCTATCTATGCAAAAAGAAATAGTTGGGCTTCCTTTTCTTATTTCTATTTGATAATGTTCTTAAGGTGTCCCTTGGATTGATTCCACTCCAAGGCAGGGGGATGCCATCTAGGGAGAGTAGAAGACAAAATTTGGCCAGCCTGTTCACCCTCAAACTGGTAGACAATTTTATCTTTCCAGGTAGCTTGTCAACTTTGTTTTTTATAAGCCTAATTGTGACAGGGATTTTTGAAGAAGAAAATATAACTTTATAATATACTATTGTTTTTTGTTTATTGGAAGAGATTATGTGTAAATAGAGCACTTCTCTGACTATGCTGTGGAGGAGATTCCCTCTACAAAAAGGTAAATAGACTTGAGGGATTCCACCTTTGGGAAAAGTCTCTGAGGCATTTATGTTCTCTAACTCATCATCTAGGCCACGTTTCTTAGAAGCAGGACATGGCTATACTTTGTTTGAATTTTTATATCTTTGAAGCTCATAGGTTAAACATATTTATCATTCACCAAATACATTTTGCATTTAGTAAAGGCACATCAGCCTTTTATGTACATGGAAAAGAAAAGCTAAAATCTCTTTCTCTCTTTTTTCTAGGTAACATATGTAAGCCAGTGTCATGATTTATGTCAGTGGCCCCCAAGCCTCATACAATTATGGACTCAACAAAGTCTAGCATTTGTGCTTGGGTTGTTGTCTAGCACTTGGATTGGTGGTATGAGTGCTACACCCACCTGGGGGTGGAGCCAGCATACAATGTAATGGTGGGAAGAAGATTAGTCTCTCTCTCTCTTGCTGGTTTGCGCCTTGTTGTTTGCAGTGACCACGAATGGCTGCCTTACCATGCCATGCTGTCTTGAAGCCAACTGAGTATGGACTGAAATCTCCAAGATCTGTAAGAAATAATCCTTTCCTTCCCTAACTTTGAGTATCAGGTATTTTGTCTCAGTGACGAGCACAAAGTAACTAAGACAGCCAGAAATGCAAAACATTTGCTACTAGTTTCTTTGAAATGTAAGCAGTTGTGGTAAGCTGCCTCAGCCTCATTTCTGAAAGAAGTAGTCTAATTGCCTGAAAAGTTTGGTGAACATTTTCAGTTTATTAGCAGAGTGATGTAAGTATGATAAGTAAGTGGAGGTTTTTTTTTTTTCCTGTAGTCTAGAGTCAGTTTCCACAGAAGAGCCTTTGGGTATCCATCAGAGTATGACCCTCAGTCATTCTCAGTTTCCATTGGCCCAAATAGCCCAAGGTCAATCTCTCAGAAGGAATGCAGTTGTCTATCTGGTCAACATGCCATTGGCCATTGGCTTCAGTGGGGATGCCTAAGAGATACTGGGGAAACCTGTCCTCAGCTTTAAAAGTAACATTTAATTAGCTGACTGAATAACTACTGTCTGTATGTGGCAATTCCTATCACAGAGCACTGTACTATCATAACAGTCTGGTACCCTTAGGAATTGATCTCTAAAAAGTAGCAATGGGTTATATACTGAGATAGTGAAATCTTCACTGAGTACCATATGAGTATCATAAAATGGTCCTAAAATGAGTACAAATGGTTCCAAAGTTCTAGATATGAATAGGAGAAGAAAATGAATTGGATAAAACAAGACACTGGTTATTGACAAGAAAGATGTCTGGGATCAGAAAGTCAAGTTTTCAAGAATGAGAATAAGCTCACAAATGATAACCTTAATGATGACACAACTGAGGATAATAACCATGTAGATTAAATGACTTAGTCTCACAGAAAGGAGAACTTGAATGGTGGCTGATGATGGAAAGAAGACAAAATGGGTTTAGGGTTCTTGGAAAGAAGAGAGTTATGAAATTACTAAGGACACAGATTTCTCTAAAAGAATTTCAGTAATTTTATTTTAATGAACTATGAAAAAACCAAAAATTTTTACATGCAAAACTAACTTAATTGGCTTAGCTATGAACACTATCATGCATATCAAAACCTAGCTCATGCATATCAAAACCTAGGGCAAAAATAAATGACACTAGATGTCTTGGTTACTTTTCTCTCATTGTAGAGACAAAATACCTGATGTCCAAAATTAGGGAAGGAAAGATTTATTTATCTTAACAGTTTTGGAGGTTTCAGTCTATAATCAGCTGGCTCCAAGCTGGCTCCAAGCAGGGGGCATGGCACTGGGGCGGGATTTCAACGCAGCAGCCAGAGCAAATGGAGAAAATAAGCTTCTTTTCCTGGCTTATATTGTACACAGGCCACCTCCCCCACTTCCAGGGTGGGTGTAGCTCTCACAAAATCTCCTTGTCCTTTAGACAGGATGCGAATATTTACAAAGAACCCTGGCTCCTTGCTTTCTCTCAGTTAAACTTCTAAACTTCTCAATTTGACAAAATGTATCAACCATAACAATCTACCCCTTGTCAACTTGGCAACCAGACATATTTCTTTAAATCAGCCTCCAGCTACAAGGCATGCTTATTCTTAACATTTTGCAACTTAACAATTCTTAAGAAGCAGCATTAAGTCTAACAATATTGTATTACATTAAAAACATAACATTTTGTCCTTGGACCCCCAAAGACTCAATGCATCCCTTTATGCAAAAGGCATTGAGGCTAACTGCAAGAGTTGCCAAAGTACTAACAGTTTCAGCATTGCTGAAAAGTTTGTCTCAATTCTTCTTCAAGATGAAAAGCAAACTCTTAGCTGCATGCTCTTGTACAAATGAAAACAAAGTTAAACACTTCCAACATGTAAAGGTGCAACATGAACATTCCCATCCCAAAACTTACAAACAGGAAGGAACAAAGGATCGGAACAAAAGCAAGTCCAAAATACATCAGGGCAAACATTAAGTCCTGTAATTCCTTGTGCACTCCTTGAGACAATATATGGCAAATTGTGAGCTCCAAAGGGCTCATGTGACTCCATCCCTATGGCACCTCTGGTGGTTACTGATCCCATGACTTCTCTCTTGGGCTGGCTTTGCTCCCTTATTGCAAATTTCCTTAGATGATCCATGTTCCTGGCTTTTCCAAACCTCTGAGGTTTCCACTTCACCTTTGGTTTCACATTCACAGCTTCACACATTACCTCTGCGGGGGCACACTTCCTGGCCTCCCAGCCTTTCTGAAATCATGGTGGAAGCCTTTTCAACATCAGAACTTGTGCATTCTGTGTGCACTTAAAACCAACACCACACGGATAATACCAAGGTCTGTGGCTAGGTGGAATAGTAGTCAGGCTTTCCTCTCTCTTGGCTAAATCAAACTATAAAATATCTATTTATTAAAAGTCTTCAGAAATTTAATATTGCCCTATTTCAATACTTTCAAGCTCTCATCATTCTACTAAACACACCCATATGCCAGTGCATGTGCACACACACAAAAATGCACATCCTTAAAAAATGAACAACTGAATTTTTTTAAAAGTTTGAACATATTCTTATCAACCTGAACTTTTACCAGTTACTGCTACTGTTGGGAAAGTTTATTTTGTGTCATCACTAGATATATAGTCATTTAAAGTGAGATACAAGGAATTTTATTCAAGAGAAAACAGGCCAATGTTAAATTTTTCAAATAAATTCAATGCTATCAAATATACTATATTTCTATGAAATGTTTTTTGTACATAGACCAACATTACCCAAACATTTTGATCTCAAAATGCTTACACTTTTAAAATGATTGAGGGGTTGGAGATTTAGCTCAGTGTCATAAGCACCTGCATGGCAAGCACGAGATTGTGATAATAAAATAAAATAAAATAAAATAAATAAAATCAGATAAGATAAAATAAAATGATTGGGAATTCCAAAGGTTTTTGATTTATTTGGGTTATAGCTATCAATATTTACCATATTAGAAATTAAAACTGAGAGAAATTTTAAAAACATATTATTCCATATCCAATAAATAGTATTTAATAACACAATGAATTTCATGAAAAAATAATATTTTTAAAATGAAACAATTAGAAAATTATTTTGTCTTACATTTTTGTAAATCTCTTTAGCATTTAGTTTAATAGAAGACAGCTGGATATAAGTTCTGTAATTCAGTCTGCAGTATATGTTGTGTTGGTTGAACTATAAGAAGAAAATATAGCTTTGCATTAAATGGATGGGAAAAGATACTGAAGATGTTCTGAATGAATCTTAAGTACCCTGTGTCAAGGATCTTCATCCCAAACTTGAAAACTCTCCTCTAGGTTAAAAATGAAGTATAAGACTCAAAAAGAGATGGTTGCTGAGATGAATCTTTTCACATGGTTAAAAATCTTACTTTGATAGCATGGAAAGATCTGAGTATTTGGAGTATACAGAGAGGTATTTACACTTTCAGATCTAACATCTACAGTGCAGTGAAGGCACAGTTCCATGATGCCAACTTGGAATGTATTTTTAAAAATAAGATTGAATATGCAAAAGCTCTTGGGCTTACCCAACTGACTAGATTGTATAATGTTGAGTATATTGAACAAATTTGCTTTCATCATGATCAATATGAATGCAAACAAGCCATTTTCAATGCTAAATGCCTGACTTTGGTTAATATAAATATGGCAATTACATCTTGAAGATCACTCAAGGATTATCTCTGGAACATAAACTGCTGATATTAGGAAATTGGGTTTTCTTACTGAAGGAAGATCAGAGGCAGACTATAACACTGTTCTGCATAATACGTTTAAAAATATACTTCAAAATGATTCCGATTCAGACACTGGGTTACCTTTCAGACTGAGTTGGCCAATTGCTTTGGCAAACATTTTTACTGCCCTGATCAGTAGTTTGAATAACTTTACCAAATACTTGTCTTGGCATTTTCTACACTATTACTAAAAGTTTTGACATACAATTCTGATTATATGTGTTGCTTGTTTAAATTTTTTAAAAAGGACTCTCTTTATAATTTACTCCAAAAATCACATGGAAAGTTTAAAAATATATAAAATTCCAGTGGCTACTCAAGCTACCAAATCGAAATTTTATGGAAAATACACATTTTTAACTTTCTGAGCTAGACTTTTATTATTTAAACTATAGATAAAATCTAATCTTTTCAGTGTTAATTATGATTCTTCATGGTTTGTTCCTAAATTTCTAGCTTACATTAGTAGTAAACTCAAACACCTACAGCAGTTAGTTGATATTCCCTAAATGTGTCTCATTTTTTTCTACTTTTTGTCTTTGAACATTATACTTTTAAAAAATGTATCATTTTATTGCACATTTGCAGATATAATGTTCACATTTCTCATGGGGAGTTGGTGCACGTACATAACACATCTCAGTTCTTGGTATTTCTTTTCCTTCCTTCCATCTCACAGTTCCCTTCTCTTTGGTAGATCTCTTTCTCTCTATTTATTATTGTTTACCTTCTATTTGTTCTTTATTTATACTTAGGGTTTCTCATATAAGAAAAACGATGCAATGTTTAAGCTTATGTGTCTGATTTTTTTCACTTAATGGTGTCAAGGTACATTCATTTTCCTGGAAATGGCTCAAATTTACCCTTTATGGGAGAATAGTACATCGATGTGTACAAATGTCATATTTTCTTTATCCCTCTTCTGGTGGGAATGCAGTCTGTGTGCTTTAGCAGGGTCTTTACTCTCAGTCTTGTATACAATTGACCAATTTCTACTCATTTGTGAGGGGTGAGGTCCATTTCATCTCTTCCATGAAGCCTTCCTTGACTTACCTAAGAATTTTGCCTTTCTATGTTTTGAACATTGCTTCTCATACTCTGAATTGTATGATATATTATCATCGTAGATTATGTGTCCAGCTACTTGACCACATCTCTGCTATACTGTTAATTCCTTGGAGATAAAAGCTGTATTTTTACCCATGTAACCCACATGTTTAGCCAAGTGGCTGAAACACTATATATGCTAAATATTGTCTTTGACAATGAAGGAATGATTGGTGTCACTTCTGGGTGTAAATATTTAGTTTGTGGGAAAATGAGCTATATATTTGATGGCAGGTGTATTTTGGAAGAAACACTTTCAAAAATGACTTTGTGTTTTATTGTAATGTACAACTAGCAGCATAAATAGTAAAGGGCAGTGGTAGCTCTAGATAATATAATGGGAAGAAAAAAATTCTGATAACAGCCTTTTGAATTACAGTTTTTATTTCAAAAAATAGTAAAAGTAACTAATTGTTGATCATAAATGCTGCATATATATATATATATATATATATATATATATGTATATATGGTTTGCACATAAGTATGTTTGTGAAATCGTCATTACCATCAAGGCTATAAACATGTCTATCTGCTCTCAAAGTTTCATTCCATCTCTTTCCAATTGTTGCTTTAATTTTCAAAATAAATTTTTTCTAGTTGTAGAGGCAAAATGTTAGAGAAAAACATGAAAGCCACACACACATACATATATACACACAGTTGCATACAAGTACAGAGGTCATTTTATGCAAAATTGGCTAATGTAAACCAACTTTATGCAAATAACATGAAGTTTTGAGAAAATAGGGTTTGTCACATACCTTTAAGGCAGAAAACCTCATTATTATCCAGCAAAATAAACAATGGATTCCAAATTTAAACTTCAAACAGTAATAAATTAGAGCAATAAGATGAAAAATGAAGGGAGCAGCCGCAGCCATGGCTCTTAGCATGCACACCTGCTTGTGAGACAAAGAAATCTAGGGAGATGCTTGGGAAAAAATTTTCAGTGCTGAGACCAAGAGCAAATATAGTATCTTGAAAAGGGCAAGAAAGGAAGCAGGAATTTAGAATCCTTTAAATGTTCCAAGGTCAGAACCCTTTGTCACTGATAAATGACCTGCAAGTGGTACTTTGAAGAGGCAAGTTGATCAGCACATTGAAGTTCTATAATGGAACTGGCTTACTGCTTGACTGTTCCTCCAGGTTGATTGATTATCTTGTGAACCATGATCATTAAGGGAATAGTTGGAATTATACTTGAAAAAAAACACCAAGTGCATGTCAGAAATTCTAGATCTTTGGTACCAATGGATAGACCAAATCTGCTGACTATATAAGGCTCCAGACTATATTATTCTGCTTTCTGTCACTGTGGACCACAATACCTGAGAAAAACAACTTTAGGAGGAAAGTTTTGTTTTGACTCATGTTTTCAGAAGCTTCAGTCAGTGATCAGTTGGCTCCACTGCTTTAAGGACTGTTATGAAGCAGAGACATGAAGAAAAGGCATGGCAGGGAAAAGCTCCTTACCTCAGGACAGTCAGAAGAGGAGACACTGCCTCTCCTGGAGGACTTCGACCTGCTTCTACTTTTGTTCCATTCACACTCCCAGCTTGTTGGCGGGGCCACTTCATTCAGGGTAGGTCTCCCCCTCAGTTGGCTGTCCCAGGAAACACCCTCACAGACCCACCAGAGGTGTGCTTTACTGATTTCCAGTGTGCTTCTCAACCCAATCAAGTTAACAAGAAAGATTAACCTCTGTTTCTAGTTTACCTGTGGGTGGTTGGCTTGACCCTCCTGATGGATAGTGTATTTCTGTTTTGTAAACACAAGCAACATGGAGCCACAGAAAACTCACTCCTTGTTACTCCTAATCTGGAGATAAAACATGTTACATGAATGTTATATTAGGTGTTTATCAATCAATAAAACTCATAGTTTTAATAGTTCAATAATTAATCTCATGTTAAAAGGAGTCACATTTTTAATAAAATGTAGATTATGGTTCAAATAAATATTATGATGTTATTTAAAAACATACTTTATAGGTAATCAATGGTTGACCTTCAACAAGGTAACCATATTTGTAAAATATTCTATTGTCTGATAACCTCACACTAAGGTCAAACCAAACTTTTATTTTGAACTCATTTTCCTTTTCAAAGAGGTTTAATAATGAATAACATGATCATTTTTGCAGTTTACATTGTGTTGAAGACTTTCTCTTGTTTCAGTAAGCATATAACATGATAAGACATTTACTATATAGCATGAAAAATATATAGTATATGTAGTAGAAGTATATAATATAGTATAGGGTTACGAAAAATAACATTTGCTATGGAATTACTATAATAGCAGATGCAGTGATGTTCTTATCCCCATATGTACAGGGCAGTGAAGGTATAACCGTAGCAGTGTGCTATGAGAAATGAACCTGGTATACTCTCAGACAATTTGGATATATGGTTTTCTCATAATATAATTTCTTTGGTTGCTACTTTCATGTAAGAGTCAGCCTAGAGCATATGTCTTATTTCTCTGTCATCTTTTTTTTAATGAGCTGTTTCCTAATCACTACTGATGAATTTTGTCTGTATTGCAAAGAGTATTTCAAAATCTACTGAGATACATTAATATTCTTGACTCTTTGCTTTTTCTGTCTGGCTGATCTAATACAATCTTGACCTCACCTCCTTGCACCTCACTGTCACTTTTCTGATCTCTCAGTCCTTTGATAAGGCCCAATTTGTAAAAATGACAGCAACAATAACACTACAAATTGGATCATAATGCATTATTTAGTTGCAGGCAATTTTCAAATAACAAAACATAAACAAATGTGAAATGAACTGAGTCTCTTCTCTGTGGTGATTAAACTTAGCTGTCAGGGATTTCCTATGTAGTAACCACAGTGCTAGAAAATAAAGTACAAGAGCAAAACATAAATATAAAAAAATTACTTAATGAATATTGTGAAGAAGCTGAAGCATCAGCTGAATCAGGAGAAAGTGTTGCAGATTGCAAATCATTAGACTGCGATTCAGCTGAGAAAATTATTATACAAGTCATAACTCAGCATAGGGAGTACCTGCAACCACCCAGCTCCACGCGAAGCAAAAATGCTGAGGTTTCAGAGGTACATGTATCACCTGAAGAATATCCAGCTATAGTTAAGCAATGCAATATACATGTGAATGTATTTTTGCACATGCTGTATGTACTTAAAGTGTTACACTCATCCCTGCATTACATAGAACACTGCATGGTTCTTTTAAAGGAAAGTTGAATATTGTTTCTGAAACAACATTTAATAATTATTGACAATAAATTTCTGCTTTCATAGTTGATCTTTACTTTTAATTTAAAAAGTAAGATTTAAAGTAAAAATTAAGACCAGTAGTGAGTGAATTAAAGAACACTTCCTAAACAAGTCAAAATGACAGAAATTTTTTTTTGTTTTAAAGACGAAATTTCTAATTCTGTTTGAGTTTCACCCCATGTTATAACTTCTCTATAAGTTTCAACTCTTCACAGGGAGTGTTTACTCTGCTACTCAAAAGTACTGAGTAGAAAGGAAAGAACCTTAAGAAAGGAAGACGGTGCATCTCTTGTCCCAACTAAGAATAACATTAGGCATGCCTCCTGTGTACTTCCCAGACCTTAGTGGGACTCTAATCTTAGGACTGTTTAATTCCCCAAGCATGTATGATCATAATGTGATATGTGTAATATGAGAAAGGAGTTATCATTGGGCCAAATACATAAATGAATACATAATGGAAATTAAAATAAGTAACTTTTAGAAAGCTCCTTAAATTCTTTCTTGGAAAGTGAGACTTAACAGTGGTAAACAGAGTGTGCATTGGCTCTTGTTGGGTAGATGGGAGACATATGCTATCCATACCTTTTCAAGTTGAATCCATCTGGTCATGTGGTGAAGTTTAATGGGGGACTTGGAAAAGGCAAAGTAGGAATATTTAGACATGCCAAACAGAGTCTCTCTTGTTACACTTTTTTTGGTCAGAGGGAGGAAACAAGAGCAGGTGTGTCAGTTCAGCCACACACAAGATCTGTGCCTGGAGAAAGTCATCTCTGGCAGATTTGGATTATGTCTTTTTACTTGTAAAAGCCTATATTTATTAAGTGCTCGCTGTGCACCAAGAAACATGTTTATTTAACACTTAGAAGAAATATATCCTCTAATATAGAACTATCCTGATGTGGGTACTGTTATCATTTTTCCTTCTTAGGAAAAAAGCAACTAATCCAGCGTGCTGTTAGAGTGGGGCTGTGCACAGAAGCAGTTTGATCTTACAGCCTATTCACATAAGCAACAAACTATTCTGCTTTCCAGAGTAGTGTAGGTACTACTACCATTTTTGTGGTTTTGATGGTTGTGATCTTGGGTTAGAGAGTACAGTAAATAAATATAGGGTGCCATTATCTTATCTCTTGTTTAGTAATTATGAAGCTTTGCCCTATTTATGCCTCTAGGTATACCATTATTGTTTTTCCACATTTTGTTAATTTTAGTAGAGTTTATAATGAGCTCATGTTTAAGGTTGCATAAGCAAAAAATATGTGTGCACAAGAGATTTGGCAGATGGCTGTAAAATGGAAAGATGCTCTGGGAGGATCATTCAGAAGAAAAGAAAACCTGTAGAATAGTGTAAAAAGGAAGAACTCTTGTGAAACAGGAAAAAAAAAGGGTATACCAAAAACCAAGAACGTATTCCTAAATAAGCAGAGTAGATGAAAGCCTATCAAAGGGGAGAAGGGCAGTATGGTCCCATCATCACTTAGATCTAAAATATACCACAAAAGCCTCTGGTTCAGATTTGGGTTTTTGAAAGATGATTAGATAACAATGGAACTAAATGTACTTTTAGGAGGTAGAGCCTGGTCATGCAAGGCAGGTCACTTATGGGCACAAAGGAAAAGGGTATATTCTAGCTCCAAGTTCCTCCTCATCTTTCTCCTTTCTAGTCACTGTGATGTGAGCAGGTTTTCTGTACCAGGCTCTTCCACCATGTGGTTTCTGCCATGGGGGCAGCTGACCATGAACTGAATCTACTAAAACTGTGAGCCAAAATAAAATTTTTCTTTCAGTTGTGGGTATCTATCAGGACAGGAAAGCAACTAATAAAATTCCTATTATAGTATCAAAAAGTAGATATCTGCCTGATAATCCACATCACATGCATTACCTTAATACTAATCACCTATTATTGCAGCCCAACAACAGATATTTGTCTCTTCTTTCCTTGATATAGAATAATTCACTATTGTAAGTCAATTTGGAAAGGAAAAGATATCTTGAGTTCATAGACTGGGAGAAATAATATTGTTAAGATGTCCATAACATTCAAAGCAATATATAGATTCATAAAATCCTCTGGCAAAATTCTAATGACATTCTTCACAGAAATAGAAAAAATGACCCTAAAATTTGTATGGAGCCACAAAATTCCCATGTACCTAAAGAGATCAAAGTTAGAAGCATCATGTATCCTGATTCAAAATTATATTACAAAGCTATGGAAATCAAAATAGTGTGGTACCAACACAAAAATAGAAACATGTCTACTCTGGAACAGAATAGAGAATCCAGAAATAAATCAAAACATATAGAGTCAAATAAACTTTTACACTGGGAACATAATGAAGGAAAGAATAGTTTATTTAGTAAATACTCCTGAAAAAAACAGAATATTCACAAGAAAAAAACTGATATTAGACCCTTACATCATACACAAAAATTATTCAAAATGACAAAATACCTAAATGTAAGATCTGAAAGCAAAAAACTCCTAGTACAGAAAATAGTGGGAAATCACTTTCACATTAGCCTTGGCAATGACATTTTTTTGGATATTACACCAAAAGTTCAGGAAAAGAAAAATAAACTTGATAAACCAAACTAAAAATAAATGTTTTGTACATCATAGGAAACAATTAACAACACAAACTCCATAGAGCAGGAAAAATATTTGCAACACACATGCTTGATAATTTCCCAAATATTCAAAAATGTATAAAGAATTCTTAAAATTCAAAAACCAACAACATATCAAGAGATATTATGGTAGCCAATGTTGATCTCTGTTGTCTTGCTTTGAAATCTGTGTCACTTACATTGTTTTCTTCTGATCTGTTTTGTTCTATTTTGTTCTATTTTATTTTATTCTCTCTAAAATAAAAAAAAACTGACAACATGATCAATGGGTTCATATGGAAATTACTTCAAAGCTGATTTTGAGATGAATAGGAAAAGATGCACAACATCACTGATTATCAGAGATATGCAAATTAAAACCACTATGAGATACCATTTTATTCACATTGTAATGTTATTATCAAAAAGACAAGTTAAGGGAGTGGAGAAAGGGAATCCTAGTACACTGTTGGTGGAACTGTAAATTGTGATGGGCATTATGGCAAACAAGGAGGAGTTTCCTAAAGAAATTAAAAAAGAGCCACCACAGCAAATCTTTTCTGATTATATATTTATTTTAGATATTTATGTAGATTGCACTGAATAATGATAATTTCAAACATTCAAAATAATTTTAAAATATTATGTGTGAATTTCTCCTTGCCCATCTAAATTGACATATGGTGTACATAAACATAATAGATCCTCTTGGAACTCTAACAGTTCTTTTCTATAGTCACTATTGGTACTAAAATTATCGTGAATAGGTAATGATTCATCTTGGTTCTAATTTTATTAATTATCTAAATCTGTTAGTCCCATCTTGATCTCAATTGCAGTGAAGTAGTCTATTTTGAGCAAAATACTTGTGGGGCTACTTAAACTGTGGTCCATTAGCCATGGTTCATTAGTTCTCACGTGCTAAGTTTTAATATATTTAACATGATCCTGAGATGTATGTTGAAAATTAAATCTTGAGCATAATATAAAACACTAAAAATGGTTAAGGGTATTAAGAAATATATGTTCCTATATATAGTTTAGAAAACTCTCATCTTGATTTTGATCCTAACACATGCTAGTTTGTAGAGAAATACATGTAAGGAGAAAGTGTGAAATTAGTCTTTGTCTCTAACTAGAAGATACTTGTGATTGACTTTGAAGAGTCTCCACAATAAGCAGATAGAATTCAGTTATTCTAATCTAACTACTATATATTTTAAAGATTTCAGACTTAGAGTAAAATGTGTAAAAGACAGTTACTAGAAGTGGTTTAAAATCTCATATAGAAATCAATTTTTAAAACAAAGTCCAGCAACTGAACATTGTAATTATTGAAGTGTGAAAATCATTTGTTTGCAAAGTCCCCCCTCCCTTCTGTCGAGTGTGTGTGTGTGTGTGTGTGTGTGTGTGTGTGTGTGTGTGTGTATGAGCCCTTCCGCCCATGTGTCTGCTATGCACTCAGGTAGAAGGCTGGTGGACTGGGGTGGGGATGACTGTTTAGCAATGGTGCCAGTCTTCCAAGTGGGTTAGATACATCCTTCACTCTTACTAACTGCCTCTTCTCTTCCTCCCCCACCCCGCCAAGATTATGAAAGAAAAAAAGATGAGGTAGGTGAAACAGGAACTATGATTCATGTTAACTGTATAAAAAATGCTGGAATAAAATGAGCATTCAAATTTCTATGACTGGATTTGATCTTTCATTCAACTCATTCAGAGAGGAAATCTGTCTCCAAATGGTTCATATTGCAGAATATGATGACTCTAGTGACCTCTCCTAGACTTTACATTTGCTATAAAGAGTATTGTGGCATGATGAAAGATGATGGTTTACTCCCATAGTCTGCCTGGGAGTCAAGTGCCAATAATTCCAGACTCTTGATGATTCAGTACTAACTTTATATTCTAAACAATCACAACCTATTTTTACCTACTTGGTGTTTTTAAGGCTTAGAAATCATTCTTTTCGTAACTGTAATTTATTGTATCTTTAAAAGATTTTTGATTTGCAGACTTGAACTGAATTAAGGAAAGAAAATTGTTTCTATCACCTCTCTTGATAAATAAACATAGTATTTTTAATAGATGGAGAGTTCTCAAGGAAATGGTACCTTTGGCAACTTTTGGAGTTTTAACTCATGAACAAAATCTGTGGGAATGTGTATAAATTTCAGGAAAGAAGGGACTCCCAAGTAAACCTTTAAATAAGAACAAAGTGGTGGTAAATGTATATTTTAGTGATTTCATATTTAGAATAACTTCTAGTGCCTTCTTCAAAATACTGGTCCTACAGAATCTATGAAAATAGCATTTCTCTTACTTTTGACATTTAATGATTACCTTATAAATTTTGCCTGTTATAACTGTTATTATTTGGAAATTAATTCAAATCTCAAACTTTTCCTTTCAGTAAATTTACATAGAGGAAATTTTATATCAGAATTATAAATAAAAACCAATTCAACAACCATAAATAAAAGGTAATTTTTAAAAAGAAAATCAATGCTATTAATTCTCACTGGATTTTATTCCTACTAGAGTGAGTCATAAAAATAGACATTAGGATTGTTAGAAAGACATTTAACACATACTTACTAAATTTTATCCTTGAAAATTCAGAAGGAATGGAAGATACTTGAAAAGTATTAATATTGTCATATCATTTAGTATAAGAAGCAATCATACTAGTGCTGTATCTCCTTTGCTGTGGAAATGCCACATTAAAACAGTTCTTTGTGACTATACCATTGGGATGTTCTGTCCATGTTTTATCAAAGTTTGGTGAGATCTAAAAATACTAATGTTTCCCTTTTTTCAATATATCAGTTCCAACAATGCATTACAAATTGTATTTGGATATTCTACCAGAAACATATGTATTTATTTATGAGTAAGCTGTTGTTACCAATAAATTGATTTCTATGCATTCTTAAGTAGTCTTGTTATTTTGGGCAGCTCTATGTACATTTTTCAGGTTTAGCAAACTATGTGTATAAATAATTTTTTTCTACTTTAGTGATGTTAGTTAGTTACATCAAAGGTACCCATGAGCCCTTTTCAGCTTTTAAAAATACTCTTACATGAAGTCTTTACCATATAATTCTTTCCACTTTTTGGTTTTAATAATGTTTCATAATAAAAGCCCGGGGGTAGGGGGATTTATACTATACGACACCAAAATCATATACCTTCAAATTTACTGAAATTTGAAAATGATTTAAAAAAGTAGAATAAGTCAGATAACTGAGAATATTACTAAATTTTCTTTAGCTGAATTGTGTACTCTGAAAAGTCATGTTTTAAGAAAGCTAGAAAACGCAAAGTAAGATCACAAATTCTTTGAGGAAGTGCAAGCACTGATAAATGAAAATATTTTGTTCACTTCCTCCTCCAAGATAAGAGCAAAGTCATGCATTAAACCTTTTCATCTATGATCTGTTGCATTTTTATTGTAACAAAATACTCCCATCCATTAGTATTAAGAAGCTAGGAAAAATAATATAGATGTAAGAAGGGTACAAACTTGAACTATTGTGCCAGCATCCTTTTCTGGTCATTTAGCCTTCATTTTTATATGGGTTTACAAAGAAACATTCATCTTTCTTTAATTACTTGTTAAATTTCTACATAATTTACAAAGTAAAATGTACACCTGAGGATTTATACATCACTGCTTATGTGGAGGGCACTTATAAATTTTAATGATTTTTTGACATGTTTTCATTGAGATATGGAATAAGAAATATTGTGAATTCAAAGTAATAGATATGACAGTTCTTGGTGTGAAATTCTTCATTAGCTTTCAGCAAATAATAGCGACTCTGACAATAAAAAATTAATGATTTTAATGAAGACTCATGGAGACTTGCTGTTACTATACAAAGATATATACATAGATTGATACCCATAGTAATATCCTCTGAAATATGACTGCATTAAGTCTTTCCTCTTCTCAATTGATTATACATGCTATAATAAAGCTTTTACTGTTATTCAATATCAGCAATGACATTAGCAATATAATTTGAGTTGTTTGGTGGAGAAGCAGCCAAAACAAAGATTATAGGATATTGTTTTTTGATCTTGAGTTATAAGATCTTAACTATATTCAGCTTGGTTACATTAAGATTCCTAATAGAAGAAAAAGACATGAATACACATAAAGAAACAATATATGAAATAAACTGTTTCATTTTTATACTTACAGCAGTTTTGCCAAATAAAATCTGAATTAATTGTTTACAATGGCATGAGCTCGAAATACTCTATGGCAAATGTTTTAATTCTTGGACTGAAATATGCTGTTCAAACAGGCAGACTGTGCAATATGTCTCAAAGTCAATTTCATAATTTCTTGATTGCAATGATTAATCTCAATTTACTGTTAAAAATCTCCACACTGACTCTTCTATCTAACATCCAGCACCTTAACTCAGCATTGCATAATATATTTAACTAAGGATTGCAAATGTTTTTTGGGATAACATGTCCTTCCTCACCCCTGAAATGTCTGATAGTTGACCTCCAACGTAATATTATCCATTGTCCACCTGGCATATGGATTGTGCCATTTTTTAAGCCTTAAAGTTCCATAGAATTAGCTTAACCCACAAAGGTTCTGGAATGTTTACACTCCAGCCAACATCATTGAGGATGGATAATTTCATAGAAGAATCAGCACGGATATCTTGATACATTGTATTTACCTGTGCCATTTGCCTTTTGAAAAGTTATCATTAATTGAGAAAACTCAGGCCATATAATCTATGGGTCACTTAGGTTAAATTTATTTACTGCTGTTGTTATTTTATCCTTAGCCCAGTTTGACTTCCTTAAATAACTTGATATATTCTTTACATTAAGGAGATTTAATGTTAAATGCTATTAGTAATCTTTGAAATTCTTATGCCAATTTGAGGATTATATTGCACCGCATGATTGAATTACTTATAACCTTTGTAATGAAAGTGGGTTGTTATCATATAACCGAAAGCATAGAAGTGTAGAGGAAAAACAAAAGTATAGAGAAAAAATAGAAAATTTGCAAGGCCAAAGAGACTTAGCATAGAATTCCAGAGTCATAGAATTGAAATATGTATGATATAAATAAATAAGAATGATACCTGAATTTGATCACTTTATCCAATCAACAACATTTATTAAACTTCCATTGTATGCCAGATGCTGATGGTGAAACAGACAGAGAAGCTATGTTCTGTAAGTGAGCGCAGGACCAAGAGGCAGACACACACATACAGAGACCTCGCAAGGGATTTGGGTGCACAAGGAGACAGACTGCAAATCTGTAAGGACTGGAAGACACTGCTTCCCCTGGGTATTTTGTTTCCTTCTTAGAGTTGTCTCTAAATGTTACTTATGTCTCCTTACTCCTTATATGATTGTAGGTGGTTGGTAATGCTATTGGATAAGAGTTTCTAATGAGGGAAGTAAATATTTCTTACCATTAGAGAATTCACATTAAAGCACATGCATGATACATTTTGACAAAGAATGTACAAAGGATTAAAATGTTCATATTCTATTTAATATGATGATTCTTTAGAGTCGGACTACTAGTCCTCAATCTTGATTGTAAGTCATATTTTTAATTGAAGATCATGAAAAAATGTACTGTTTGCATACCACCCCAGAAATCTAATTCAATTAGTCTGTGTTACTCTGAGGGAATCAGTACTTTAACATAGTTCTTTAGTTGATTTTGTTTTTTCAATAGCTGAGACTCTTTACTTTGGATTAGTGGATATTTCAATTTTCTGTATTTTAAATTTGAGAAAAATTTTGTATTTTTAAGTACTGCATTCAGCAAGGCAGTATATACTAAGAAGCACAAAAGCATGAATTTACTTTCTTCTTCTTTTTCTGGAACTTCAGAGGAGATGATGTATTGGATTTCCTGTCACTGGAAAACAACATTAAAGACTCAAATTTAAAGAAGGAGAGCTTTAATTTGGCTTGTGGGTTCAAGGGGATTCAGTTCATAGTTGGCTGGTTCAAAGGAAAAAACTTCATGGCAGTAGGAAATGATGGATCAAAGATGTTTAGTTTATGCTGACCAAGAAGAGCTGGAAACCAGTTCCAAGAAAGAAAGGACAAGGGGTCTGACACAGACCCTAAAGCCTTCATGAAACTCTCAGGTGTACTCAGAAGTATGTCCCACCAAGTTCCTGAAAATCTCTTAAGCAAATCAAGTTGTCACTGCATCCTAAACCACTACATCCCAGTCTCTCTTTCTCTTTCTTTTTCTCTTTGCTATGTTAGTAAACATATTAAGATTTTTTTTAAACATTAGGACCCTAAAGTATCAAAATACCTGTTGCTACATTACTTCATCTAAATAGTGTATCTTGAGGAACCTCAATATTTTGAAGTAATCTTATAAATCACAGTTTTAAATCACCACATGGTATTCCACTGAATTCGTAACTTTTTAAAAATAGCTTCCTATTTGGAACATTGAGATTCATATCATTCTTTACTTCAGAAAAATTTGTAGCTGGATTTTGTCTCCAAATGCCAGCTTAAAATCTTTGGAAATTTCTTTTCATTTCTTTACTTTATGGAAAAAATATAATTTCAAAGAAAAATAATAGAAGAATGACAATAGTTAATACTTTGTGTATTGTACCTTCAAAGTAGTTGCTCAGAGTATAAAATATGGGCATGAAAAATTCTCCTAATATTATTTTCAATGTATGAAGAAAAACTAGTAGTATAACTATCTTAACTGTCTTGTATTTTTCCCTTTTCCTTTCCCTCCATTTACTTTTGCCCCACCCTAGTTCCTCTTTTGTTTTGAACAGTATTTTCCTCTTTTACAATATGTGTTGTACATTTTGGACATTATTTACTGCTCCAGTTTCTCATACTAGGGAGAAAATATGATCTTTGCACATGTGAGTGTGATTTATTTCACCTATTGGTCCCATGTTACACCCATTTACCTATAAAAATCTCAAGTTTATCTTTCTTTATGGCTGAGTAGTACTCCATTGTATAGATATACCACATCTTTTTGTTTATCTATCCCTTTGTTGATTGTCCTTTGGGTTGTTTCCAATATTTAGCTATTACAAATGGTGCTACTATAAACATGGGTGTGGATAGATTGCTGTGGTATAATGTTTTTAATTCTTCCTGGGATATAACCAGAAAAGTAATAACTGGGTTGGATGAGACTGCTAGAATTACTTTTTTGAGGAATATTTATACTGATTTCCACAGTGTGTCACCAGTCTACATGCCCACCAACAATGGGGAAGCATTCTTTTTCCCCACAACCACTCCAGCATTTTTTATAGGTTGATTTCTTGATGATAATCATTCTTTCAGGAATGAGATGGACCCTCAGTGTTGTTTTAATTTGCATGTAATAAATGATCAGTGATGTTGAACATTTTTGTCATATATGTATTTGCTATTTTTATTTCTTTATCTGAGAAGTACGTACTCATCTCAGATGCTCATTTTTGGATTGGGTCTTTGAATTTGGAAGGTCTGATTTTTTTTCATTTCTTTATATGTTCTAGATATAAGTTCCTTGCCTGAGGGACAACTGACTAAATTTTCCCCCACTCTGTAGGATGTCTTTTCACTTTGTTGGTGATTTCTTTTGTGTGCAAAAGCTTTTTCATAGGATGAGATCTCAAGTTTATTCTTTGTCATATTCCCCGTATGATCTGAGTTTTGTTCTTAAAGCCTCTGCCTGCAACTGTGTTTCTAAGATTTTTACCTATTTTTCTCTTCCAGTAGATTTAGTGTTTCTTTTTATTATTTATATCTTTGATCCATTTTGACTTTAGTTTAGTGCATGGTAATTGCCACAGATCTAGTTTTAGTCTTCAGCACTTGGAAGGACAGTTTTTCCTGCACCATTTATTAAAGAGGCTATCTTTCTTCCAGTGTACATATTTGAACCCTATGTCAAAAATAAAACAGCTGAATGTGTTTGGAGTTGTGTTTGCATCTTCTAATCTGTTCCACTGGACCTTATGTCTCCTTTTGGCCCGTGTCATGCCAATTTTATCACAGTAGCTTTGTAGTATAATTTCAAGTCAGAGATTGTGATGCCCTGATTTGCCTTTGTTTCCCAGAATTGACTTTAGTATTCTAGGATTCTAGGTATCTTCTGTTTCCAAATACATTTTAGAAATTATTTCTGTAATTTTTGTTGTATGGTCATGGTATTATGATTGGGATTGCATTAAGTCTGTATAATAATTTTGAGAATAGGGCCATTTTCACAACAATGATTCTTCCTGTTCATTAGTAAGAGACACCTTTCCATTTTCTGATTTCCTCTTTGATCTCCTTTTCAGAGTATTATAATTTTCAATGTGTAGAATGTTTACTTCCTTTGTTAGATTGATTCCAAAGTATTTGAATTTTTAATGCTATTGTGATGGATGTGGTGATGGATGTGGTTTCCCGAATTTCTCTCTCAGTGAGTTTGTTGTTTGTGCACAGGGATCCTATTGAGGTTTGAGTGTTGACTTTGTATCCAGCTACACTACTGAATTTGGTTATTAAATTTACAGGCCTTTTGGTAGAGTTTGGGGGTCTTCTATATAGAGCATCACATCATCCTCAAATAGTACTGAAACTTCTTTCTTTCCTATCCTAAATGCTTTTATTTCTTTCTTGTCTAATTGTTCTAGCTAATATTTCCAGAACTATATTGAATATAAGTGGTGATAGTGGACATCCTTGTCTTGTTCCTGATTTTAGAGTGAAAACTTTCAGTTTTTGACCATTTAGTATGACGTGAGCTATTGGTTCCATTAATGAGTTAAATATTTCATGACTTTATTTATCTTGCATGTCATTGCATGCTTTCATCCTGTTTTTGAAAAGTCTTTTTTCTTGCTCCTTGTTCTTCTTGATAATCATTTCATGAGGGTTGATTGAAAAAGATTCATTTTCTTAGAAGCACACTTTTTAAAAAAAGTGAAAATCATAAATTATAAAACCATATAATGTTATTAATGGTAGAAATTTTCATTATTTCTTTCAAAATGAATCTTTCCATACTTAAAAAGATTTTATTGTTTATGGAAATATGTTTCTGATATTTATGCTACAGTGTATGCACTGTAATAACCTGAATGGTTTCATCTCAAAATGCATATATTGAAGGACTAATCCTCTTACCTCAGAATGCTACAGAGTTAGGGCCTTAAAATGGGACAATGGAGTTTTGTATTTATCAAAAGAAATCATTAGTACACAAATACAAATATAAGGATGACTATGTGAAGACATGAGAAGACAGTCATCTATAAGAAGAGATTTACAAGAAACCAGTCTTACAGATGTGGGTCTGTATATGTGTTTCTGTTTGAAAACTTTTCTTGAAGGTATTCATTCTGAGGCACATTGGTACAGTAACTCTAGTTAACTACAGATATAATGTCTAATATTTGTCTTCTATGGGATTTAAAAATTTTATTAACCAGGCATTTGAAGACATTATCATTTTGTGTTTTGCTAAAATATCAGCTCTCGTAATTACTTTTCATACATTCTGGGGTTTTTTTTCGTATTATGGAAAAATTCTAAAGATGAAAGAATAAAAATAATAATATCCAACTATTTGTTTTTTTAAAAGTCTTTTTTTTTTTTAGTCTTTGATTTTTTTTCTTGGTCTTTCTGTGCTTTTTCCAAAGTATATGTGCACTAAAAAGTTTGTTCCAAGGTTTTCATTGTAAGTTTACCTTTCTTGTTATCCTGAAGAGGATGAATCCCAAAGTATTTGAAGTATGTGCTTGAGTGGATTCATTTTATGTTTTGGTCTTTTCTAAGAGTTTCTTTTTTGTTTTTTTCTCTTACAACTACACTAATCTACAGTTAAGCTCTCAGTAGCGCTTACATCTTTGAGTGAAAGTTCAGAAGAAAATCAGACATGGTGCTGAAGTTGCACTTACTCAAAGTCAAAATCCTTGATCAGGAATCATATCTGAGCAAGTTTAAGTCTTACTTGGGCAAAGTAGAGTGACCTGGTCTCAGAATTAAAAAAAAAAACTTAAAAAGACTGACACTGTTGCTCAGTGCAAAGTCTTTGGATAATTATCTGTTTGTTCAGAGTTCTAGAAATGACTTGAATTTTTGTGTTTTCACGGCCTCAATTCAGTTAGCAGCTTCTGAAATATAAACCCCACTTATTTGCTTACTTGTCTATATTTTAATGTAACAAAGAGAATAAGAGAATCACTTTCTGTTATTATTAAAAAATCATTGATGAGACTTGAAAATAAATAATTCAGAATACAACGTGTCCATTAGTATCTTTTTTTTTTCTTTTTTTGCTGGTTGAAACATATGCCAACTCTGGGTGGTATTTTCTTTAAGAAAAAACTGGCAATCATTAGATAATGCCTCTCTTTGTATAATTGTTGGCTACACTAAAATGGGGTGGGACGTATTCTTGAAAGTTTCAGGCTTAAAAGTTATTCTCTTAGAACAACAAAAGGATGCAAATTTAAATGTTCATATTTGAAGATGTTCTCCAAGATTGTGTTTCGAAGTAAGTGTAGGATAATCACACCAGATGTTACTACAAGAGAAGATTTTATCCATTTTCCAAGGCTTTAGAGAATTTAATGAGAGCATTTTAGGTAAATTTTTATCTATAGAACTTCAAAAAAAATCATAGACAGTGATTTCATAACCAATCATAAATATAGTATCATTCCATGGTCTGTATTTTAATCAGGGGAAAAGGATTGGAAAACAATATATTCCTAGAATCTTAACAATGTTAAATAATAAAATAGATTCAGGAGCAATTGGTCCCATACTTTATGTGTTAAGGAGATCCAAGTTCCTGAGCATGAATATATATTATTTTACTTTTCTCCTCCTGCCTTCCAAACCCAAGATGATTATTTTTAATTTTTGTTTTGGCATAAAAGCATTTCTGAGTGAAAATTAATATCCCAAATTTAACTCCAGTTTCTTATCAATACCATGCATATACATCCTTCCCCTTAAGTGCATTCTTATCACTGTAGGCTCTGCAGTTGGTATGCACTTTTGCCTTATCAAGATTTAACAGTCTGCTCAACTTCTTTATCAGCATTAAGCTTACCAGGTTCTGGGATACTATCATTGCTGGGTCATTAGATGCTTTTCCTATAGTGTAAATTAAGTCACAAAATTCAGCCATAGTCATTTCCTGCAGGAAAGAGGTGATTAAATCATGTAGATCCAACTGGTAATGACTTCACAATTGCAGAAAAACCTCAGACCACAGTGTTCCATATACATGATCATGGCAGACCAGCATAACCTTTCAGATAGAAGCCTGTGCTTAAAAGAGGCAAAATAAATGTCTGTACCTGGCTATCTCAGTTTAACTTATGGCTGTTGACATTAAAATTCTCTTTGTTAAATTCACCAGCAAGGCTCCACTTCACTTCAACACTATGAAATATTTTAATTTTAACCACATATTGATTCATCTCATTTTATACTTGAATAGTCATAATTTATCAAACTTATAGAGTTCTAGAGGTTTTGTTCCTGTGGTTTGTTTCATAGTTTAATTCTTTTCCTCTTTCTGAATGAGGTATCCCACTAAAACCTGTTAATATGTCCCAACTCTGCCACAGACTGTTCTGCGTACAATAGCTTTGAATAGTTTCAATTTAATCAAGAAGATGAAAGTGGGTTTCTTTCAACTGCTCAGCTCTTTCACCATCCATCTTAGTCAGTGTGTGGCTACTCAGGACACAGCATTAATGATAGCTGTCAAAATAATAGTCTGCAGGGTAGAGGTCAAGAAAAATATGTAAAAGACTTAAGGGTGAACCAGATGATAAAGTAACTCATTTAGTCATTTAAATGCTAACCTAGCATGGCCTTGGTGGGATCAGGGGTTAGTGGAAGCAAGACGAATAAATGGGGACATCTCCAAGTAGTTTACTCTTGTTAAAAGGGGAAAAAGGATGATAATAGCATTAGCAAACAAGCGTACCAGAGGCAATTTTCTTAATGATAGTGCTGACCCAGCAAAGCGCAGAGTGGTCTTGCTATCAGCATGAAAGCCTTTGCTTTCAAGCAGTATTAACCCTTCTTGTTACTGTATGTCTTAAATAAGAATTCCTGGAAATGCTGCCAATGCTACCAATTGAATGTTTTCACTGGTAGTTTGTAAGCTTGAGACAGAAGGGAGTGAAGGTTCCAGTACAAAGTCCAAAACAAGTTATTTTGTCTGAAAGGCTTTTTCATTGAGTCTAGGGGAAAACTCACACTATATTGTTTTATTGAATTAATTGCTTAATATATGTATATATAGAGAGAGAGACAGAGAGAGAGAGAGAGAGAGAGAATGATTTATCCTGGTTCCACAAAATCACCTAATATAGTAAAAACCACATTAGATGATCCATCCAAAAATATATCACTTGATTTTAAGTATGGCCATGGTGTTAGTTCAGGCTGCAATGATAAAACACCAAAGGTGTGGTAGCATAAATACTCATTTCTTACAGTTCTGGAGCATGGGAAATCTAAGATGAAGACATAAAAGTTTGGTGTGTGGTGAGAGCTGGCTTCCAGGCTTGTAGACAACTACATTGTAACTGTATCCTAGGTATTTTCAATCTGTTATTATGATGGCCTGTAGACCTCACTTGCTTCTCATTTGTAAAAATAAGGATACTAATATCAAGGACTACATCTTCATGCCCTGCCTATCAACTAAAGAGTCTACCTACAAGTGCTGACACATTGAGGACTGGGCTTCAACATAGGAACTTTTGTGGGATATACTTCGTCTTTAGCAGCCACATGTAAGCATTCATACATTCACAGTTCAACTGAATATAATTAAGTGTAGTAATTCTTATGTATTGCAGAGTTGGACATCTAAATCCACAGTATCTGCATTTGAAGAGTCAGTCAACTACAGATGGAAAATATTTTTAAAGGAATTGTTTCTATGCTGAAAACATACAGACCTTTTTCTTGTTACTCTTCTCTAAACAGTATGGTGTAATAACTATTTACATAGCATTTACACTGTGTTACATCTCATACAAGTGATTTGAACATTTATGGAGTTTTATTCATGGGATTAGGATCCTGGAAAAAGTTCCTGTGGATATTGAGAAACAACTATATATAAAAGTACTATAGCAATTATTTGGAGTCATTATACAGGCAGCCACAACTGTGACATCTGAAAAACCCTGAATCAGTATAATTTTTGGTCAATCTTACATTTCTATGCTATTGTAGGGGTCTAAGAAGGAGACTTTTTCATGGAATAAGTATAATTAATTTGCTTTCATTTGAAGATTTATTGTTGAGAGAGATCTGTGATATACAATGTGGACTCAAAGTATGTTTCTCTCTCTCTCTCTCTCTCTCTCTCTCTCTCTCTCTCTCTCTCTCTCTCTCTCAGTAAAATATGTGACTCATATTTTACTGAGAATTAAACCAAGGGCTTTTATACTGACTTACATCGCAAGATTTTTATTCTATCTTTTTTATTTTGAGACAGAGTCAGTCATTAAGTTGCCCAGGCTGGACTACAACTTTTGAACCTCCAGTTTTAGCCTCCCAGAGTGCTGGGACGACAGGTGTGTTTTACTATGCCCGAATTGTTTTCCTGATTTCTTAAGATGAAAATGTGAAATGTATGGAACCTCTGAAAGATAACTCATATTTCAGTAAAGTAACAGGCACATGAAGAAACAAGCAAATGAGAAAAGAGAATATTATAGAATACTATTTGTGAATTTGAACGCCTAAATGTTCTACATCCGGTATTTGTGCATCAACAACCTGAGGAAAATGTCTAAATCTTCATATTACTTGGCTCTGCTTAGAAAGTGAGAGAGTTAAAAAAAATCCTATGGACCAATTTACAGACACTGAACTCTTTTTACATTTGTATTATGTTCTTTAGATTAGTTTCTTTAAATTTCTATTATCCTATACAGATGATTTGTTATACCTATGCTATTTTTGTTTCAAGCATATCTTTAAATATTCAAATTTTGTACATCAAATACCTTAGTAAACTTTTCTTTAAAACTCATGCCATAAGATTGTGCAACAATGTGTAAGTGTATCAGTTATTTTAAAATGTGTCACATAAAAAAGATGCTTACTATATAAAATGATACTTTCTATTTTTTTGGTACCGGGAATCAAACTCATGACCTCATGCTTGCCAGGAAGGGACTGTGCTGCTGAACTGTATCCCTGGCCCTGAAACAATGCATTTTTAACTTCACATGAAATGTTTTCCTTTTGGTAATTGTTCTCAAGGGGTAATTAGGTTCTATTATTGTTTTGTGAGTTTCCTCTTAGCAATTCCTTCTTTCAAGGATTTATTTGTTGCCGCTGATTTTCCACAATCTTTTCATTAAGACATCTGAACCTTTGGAAACTGCATTCATCTTTAATTTTCCAGTGATCTCAGAAGTGAGTAATACCTACAGATTTTAACTGATAGTGGTGAAAATTTCTCCTTTAGTGTAAATATATTCACAAAACAAACAAAATCAAAGAAGTAACTCATAAGTAATAAGATAAGCTCTAAGATGTGCGGTTTGTCCATATTCTAGAAAAATCTTGTCAGTAAAAATAGTTTACAGGACATAGGAAAAATTCTATAAAAATTCATTCTTTTTGAAATCAAAATAAAATGAACAATGTAACTGTCAACTACATTCAGTTATAGTCTTTTAAAATATTAACAATTATTTCTAAATTTTTTTCTTTCCTAGAATGTGCAGTTTTACAGCATCTTACAGTATCAGAATTTCAAAGCAGGGAGGAGCAATTTAAGTAGATGTGATTATTATTAGCATTTTAAAAATGAATATTATAAGAATGTATTAAATGTAAAACAATAATAGTATCATCAAAGAAAATAATGATCTAAATTAATCCAGGGTATAATTGAGTTATTTGAACAATATCAAAAAGAAAACATTGTTCTCTTTCTATGAAACATATGGCAAAGTAGTCAAAATAGGCAAAAAGAATATTTCATTGGGATATAATGATGTGAAATGAAATTATAGTAGAATGGGATGGAATATAAAAATGATGGAGTACAACATGGCTTAGAAATGTTTAAAAAAATCATACTAAATTTGTAGTTACTAGTAAAGGTCATCATTCTGTTCCTCAAACATGTATACTTTTTTTATCTATTCAGCAAGAAAGTGTGGAAAATTTACTATATTTTAAACCTTTATATATTTGGGGAAATGCTATATGTTTATAATTATCAGGGTCCCAATTATTCCTAAAATCCTTATTGAAATAGAAAAAAGGAGAAATAAATATTGCAGCAATAAAAATATAAAGGATAGTTCACAGTTAACTGATATATTAAAATAGGTTCCAGAGCAAGGAATAACCTCCAGGATCTAAGTTTTCTTCTGTAAAATGAGATTGAACCATCTGATCTTTGCTACTTTGGTACGCTATGGATGACTTGATGGTAGGCTGACATTCTTTGTGAAATTTCTAATTCTTCAGTTTGATAATCAAATTATGTTGCCACATGTCTACTGCTCCGTGGAAATGCAAGGATAGCCATTCTCTTCAATCTTAGAACAATATTCAGAAACCTTGACAGAAGTCATACCTCTTCCAAAATGCTATTTGCCAGACTGATGAGTTTTAATCTGTCCCAACATAGGAAAGGATTCAAGGACATAAGTAGTTTTCTTTTGCATCCAAAATCCCCAGGAAACACAATGAATCTGTGTATAAACAAATCTGGATGCCAGGGGGGGCAGCCACTCACTTTTCTGGCTTCATTTTAGAGAAAGTCTAAAACACAACTAAATGGCTCTGGGAACGAGCACACACCCTGATGAGGAAAAACATACAAAATAAAGAGACTGTGACTGTATATGAGAAATGAACTTATTAGGGCTAAATTAAATTGATAGGTCTATTAAGCAACTGTCGATTTTCTTTTTTAAATTATGAGTTGCTATGAAATGCTATTATTTTATAAGAGAACATGGTATTAAAAATGCAGATTCATCATCCTTCAAGGTCTGTATTAGTGAACTTTCTTGTTACTGGCACCAATCCTGTGAAACTCATAACTCAAAACTGGAGAGGTTTAATTTATCTTGCATTTTTGAGGGGTTCAGTCCATGGTGATCAGGCTCCAAGTCAGGGATATCACAGCAAAACGTCACTGTGAGGCAAGATACTGAGTTCATGGAGGCCACGAAAAAGAGCAGGAGAGGGGAAAGAAAAAGAGGGGGAAAGGACTAGATTGGTGTCCAAGGTCAAGCTTCTGTGATCCAGTCATCACACTCTAAAGTATGTTCCATCAATCTCCTGGGTGACACCTAAGCTAATCAAGCTTAGCTATTGGAAGGTCTCAAATAGAATTCTCTTTAAAGAACTAAATCTTTTTCTCTGAATAAAAACTATGACAATATATACCTTGTGACTTGTGTACCTGGAATTGTCCCTTAAGATTATGCTTTTATCTCTTCCAGTCCATTTTTTTTTTTCTGGTGGCTCTCAGAAAAAGTCCTTTACATGTTTTCACTGGGACTCTCTCCATGCCTTGTGAAATACAGATGCATCGTTACAGAGATGGTGGATGATACATCATTCCTCATTACATACATCTTCTTACACTGAGGAAAACAGATCCATATTGCAGAGGTGGTGAGAGAGTGAGCACGATGCTGTTTTAAAGGATGGGACATCAGCGAGTACTGAATACAGACAATGTGTGCAGTGATACAGGGAGATGGAGCAGAGCAGATGTCATCTCAGCCCTCCACAATAAGATAGAGAGTTTAAAAGCAGCCACATCAAACAGCCCCTCTTGTACTTCCAATCTGCTCACTTGACATGGAGATAAGATCTTGACCTGACTTCTGCCTGCCCCGACCCTCCCCAGATGTGGTCTATTGCATTTAGTGATTCATAGCCCATAAAATAATGGTATAAGAAGACATTATAAAAATATTTCATAGAAGCTGGTTAAGAGAAAACATCTGAGTAGGATCCCAGAGATAGTTTCAAGCAAAATCACTACTAAATTTCAAGTTTCAGATACAGCTCTTCTCTGACATCAGGACAGTTCAGAAAACTGTAATGGTTGAACCCTGGATTAACTTTTCAGATCTGCCATATCAAAGTACTACAAACTGTCCCTTAGACAGCAGAGACATCTTATCTCACAGTTTTAGAGGCTAAAAGTCCAAAATTAAGATCTTAGCAGGGCTAGTCTCCTTACCTGTTCCTGGTCGGTGAATGGAATTTCCTGGTGTTCCTGTCTGGTAGCTTCATTACTCTCATGTCTGCCTCTGCTGACACATGATGTCCTTCTGGGTGACTCTTTTTACGTCATCTTCCCTCTTAAAAGGATACCAGTCAGAGTAAATGAAGGTCCTATTCTACTCGAGTAGACTCAACTTACTACATCTGTGGTGATCTTATTCCCAGGTAAGGTCGCTTTCAGAGGTACTGGGTGTTAGGAAATTAACATAGTTTTAGGAAAGGAAAGTTTATATAATTTGACTCACAATGCATCCTATGGTTGTAGACTTGACACCTACAGAGTCCCAAGAGAGACCAGTAAAGCGAGCTCTTCCCAGTCTTCCTCAGTTGCTCCTTCTGGCTATCTGAAATTTAGCTTGTGTTGCCTCAATAAAAATGGAGGAGCTTTGTGACCATGAAAGGAGTAGGCATGCTTTTTACATTTATTTCTTCTCTCTTCCCACAATAGCATGAGAAAGCTTGGCCCTCCCTCTCCTCCAATATTTGGTCATTTCTTTCTGTCTCACTCTCAAGAAAAAAAAAAAAATGTTCACCTCCCTGGCCTGGCCTGGCCTGATTCACAGCTATCACTTGCTGACCATGCAGAGAGGATCACAATGGCTAATGGAAACTTTCTCCTCAGTATACACTGTACAGTTCTCTAATTTGTTTAGCTAAACTGCATTAGTCATACTGAAAGTTTTATTATCAGAGTCAAATACAGGAAGCTGGAGCGGACATGCTATATTTTAAAAAATTAAAGCATTTTTAAAAATAAGGTTGGCATATTGATTAGGTAATTTTCTAAACAAGAGGCTCATTCCTTTTAATCCCTGGCATTACTGTAAATTCCATTTCCGCCTGTGGGTCATACTGTTCAAAATGAGATTTAAAATGTACATGTATTTCATGTTAGTTTTTCCTTTAAGACCACCTTTGGTAAGACATTACTGAGGAAAGTGAAAGATGTGTGATCCTTAGTTTCTATAGACTTTTGCCACTGATAATTTGGAAAAACCAATCAATTGCAACTCTTTGCATGATTTAAAAGTAAAACTCTACCTTCATATATATGATTTTTGCATATGATTTAAATCAAACAACTGTGGGCAATTATTGTCTTATGTATGTGGCGGTCACTTCATTTGGCCTGATTTTTATATCTTCTAGTCTTCTGTAAGAGTGGGCCTTTAATCATTTATTTTTGCCTTTTTATTGTTAATTTATAAAAAATAAAGACACATATGCAGGATTCAGTCAGTGCTACTGGTTAAGTCACATTATCATTGTGTGAGGCATGTTACTAGTGGGTTAGATTTCATAACCATGAGACATGGTATGAGTAGTACACAGATCTTCAGGATACTGATTGTATAAAGCTGTTCTAATGTGTTACCATTTGAACACTTTGGTCACAGTCTTCATATTTTGAGATTTGCTACTGTGGTTGTTAGTGCCTAGTTTGGTGCTCAGAGGTCTTAATAATCTGCTGAATGAAGAACAAGTGGGAAATCTTTTAATATACATTTAAAAAAGACTGTGCTATTGTTCATTCTGAATTAAGCCACTCCTACAATAAAGGTTTACTGTAGTCCTGTATTGATTAGAACTTCTCCAATTACAATAATAAAGGTGACATTCATGATATGAAAATTCTCAGATAAACCTCTCACAGGTAAATGTTTTAGATTCAGTAAATTCAGTATATACCAACCAGAAAGAAATTAACTTGCAAGGAAATGTTAGAAAGGTTTATGCATCTGTCCCCAAAGTTTAACTAAAGTAATTAAATTAAGAAACCAAGCACTTTATGTTTGCTCCTGTAGTTTATTTGGAATAAGCAGTTTATTTAGTGTATTGTGAAGTGCCAAGTTAATTTTTTATGACATTTGCAAATGGATTAGATGATGTAACATTACCTCCTTTCCCTTGTAAAAGGAAAAGAAAAAGTTGTAACAACAATAAATGTTCTAGGCATGGCTCTCACATCATTCACATTACCCAATTCAATGTTTGAAGCCAATCTAAATGGCCTTACCCACCCCTAGCACCACCCTCCCACACTGGAAATATGCCCCCTGTGAAATGTCTTCATGATGAATGAGCTAATGTTTAGGAAGCACTTAGAGATCCTTGGGAAAGACACTATCTAATTACAAAGTATGCTTCTCATTATTAAATGGAAGCTATTTTCCCCATGTTTTTTGTTATCCCTGCCATTTCTGTGCCATACCCACCTCATAGTTTCCTTTACAAAGTGAAATCAGCTTCTTAAAAATGAGGGCAGATGAGGGGATGGGGGCGATGGGAAAGCTTAATAATTTTAAGTCACAGTGCATTGCACATGCCCAGAAAAGCCTAGATCACTTCCAAATTCAAGGACTAATAAAAATTGGAAGCACTCCAGTAATTTTAAATTGCTTTGCACATTGAAGAGTGATTTAAAATCATTGAAGTGATTCAATTTTTTATATATATCCACTTCAATTTAGAAGTGAGTCAGACAGACAGCATCATAACGGAGAAGTCCAAGACATTGAATTAATGTTTAAAAAGTTAAGAATTAGACTAAAACATAACTGGATGAACCAAGATCAGGCAATCAACAGAGTAGATTGGGCCGTTAAGTTGAAGAACCATAGTGAATTTCTGAGCACATTTGCTAGGTCCTGTCCCAACCTTGGCCATTCGCATCACTTTTTCTTCTGACCTAGCAGTATTTAGGTATTTCCTGCTAATCAATAAAAGTATATGTGTTCCTTTTAATGTTGCTCAAGGTTACTTTTCAAAATTGTTTATTATTTCCCTTGGAGCCTTTTCCTGTGGGTGAATTTTTAGTAGACGTAGAACATGAGTCACAAATGCAGTCAACATATGTAATGTAAAATTTTCTAGAGTCACATGAAAAAGAAAAACCAAAAATGTTAAATTAATTTTACTAATACACTTAACATATCAAAATACACTTTCCATTTATAATTAATATACAAAGTTATTGAGCTATTTCGCCTTTGTGTTAAAGTCTTTACAATCTGGTGTGTGCATTACACTCCCAGAATATCTTCCTTTAGAGTCAATGTACTACAGCACTCAATAGCAACCCATGAGTAGTGTCACTAGTGCACATTGGTGCTACATACTATAAATAGTTTAAAATTGTGAACTGTGTTTTCTACTTTGCAACATTAGTTATATTCAGGGCTTGCATTTCTCATTGCTTTAGCCCTTTATTTTACTTTGTAACTATCATAGCCAACAATACAGGCTGATTAGCATAAAAACAAAGCAAAGCAAAGCAAAACCAAACAGCTCAGTGATCATTCTTTAGGCCACATGCAGTTTGACAGCACATATTCTACCTGAGTTGCATAGGATTGAAATAGAAAGCTGACATATGGAGTTTCTAAAAGGCCTAAGGCTGAATTTCAGCATCTATGCATTTATGCATAAAATTCAAATATGGTCATGGGAAAAAGCCTCTCTATTACCCATGACAGAAGGAAGAAAAATAAAACACAAGAAAAAATTTTTGGCGTAAGAGTTTATTTAAGTTAAAAAAAAAATAGAGTGTCATTTTCCTAATAAAGACCCTGGCTACTGAGTGACACCTAACTCAACTCTTTGCCAGAAAAGGCATGCTATGCTCTGGGGACAGATTTTTCAGAGTCTCCCAGACAAAAGCATGAGGAGATGAGTCAATGCAAAAAAGATGGCACCACACAGTGGATTCATTGTCGGGAAAGCAAATGATTTTACGTGACTCAGAGCAAAGAAAGGATGTACAAGGCTACAAATGACAGTTTGATGGATAGAGATGGATGGCCAGAGAGAAACCCTCACTTAAAATTCTTCCTTTGAACGCTCCTCCACTGAAGGAGTCAGAGAAGAGCACTGAGTTTTTTTTTTTCAACCTTTTAATTATTTATTTGCTTGATTCTAAATGCAGTGTTCACTTTTTGTTTTGGAAAAACGAAGGATAATGTAAAACGATATTTATTCTCTCCATCCAGAGGAGATCATTAATGTTTTCTCTTCTTGCTTTCTAGTCTTCCTTTTTATGAATTTTATACAGTTTAGATTGTATTGGACCATCTTGATTTTACATTTTAATATGAACATTTTCCTATATCATTGCTTTGTTACCTCAAAAGCACTGTTTACAACATAATTGGTGCTGCAGAGGAACACATCTTACCTGAATCCTCTTTGCATTTCAAACTGTACATGTAAAATAGGTTACAAAGGAAATTACTAAAGGTAAATTTTTATAAGGACTTTGAAGTTATACTGTTATCTTCAAAAAAGACTGTGTGGTACGTCTACCATGTTGAGCACACAGTGAAAGAAAAAAATAAAACGCAATTAATTTTAACTTGTGTATCTAGTCTTGTTCCAAAAGCATTATTTGAATCCCCTTTATATGTTCTGCTTAATAATAGTCCATAAGTCTGCAAGCTGTTGTCAATAACCTAGAGTGACAGCCCCACTCCAGAAACACCTGGTTTTAGTATTCAATCAAACTATTTGCAAACAGACAAAAAAGGAGGAAAAGACTTTAGAAATATGTGCCTAAAAATGAATTTATTATTGCTTTAATTTCGGTAAAATACTTTAATGAATGAGCCTCTACTATATATTCTACAGAGCACTTTTGTGGCCTAGCAGATTTACCATCTCTTAAGATTTTTAGTAACCTGATTTTATTAAGAAATTTCCAATATAATTTCTCAAACCCTTTATACTTCAGAACTTATCATTTCACACACAATAATTCTATGGAGAAGACACCATTATGAGTTCCCTTTTGCTGTTTACAGATTTGAATTTTAAATATGTCATTCAAGTTGTGCTGCTATTTTAAATAGTAGACTGAGGATTCAAACTAGAAACCAGAGTTTAAGAATTGCCCGGTTTTAATGACTATGGCTTTGCAGCCTCAAATATAAACCACCTTTTACAAAAAAAAAAAAAAAAATTCTGATCATTTTCATGTAGGATTTACCTCTGCCTTTCTTCTATGTCCATTGTGTGTAATACTCTCTATTATCTTTTTTTCCGGTACCATTCTCTTCTTTGTTTTTCCATTCAAGAGCCATATCACTCAGCTATATCTCCAATACCCTTCTGCTTTTTTTTTTGTCTCTAATGATTCGTGGCACATACCTGATTGTAAACAATGTAAGGACTAGCTGGTGCCTATTCAACCTTGTTGACTGCATAACAGAGCCTGGAAACTCAGAGGTGCTCAAGAAAACTTCTACTGAGTTAAATTACATGAGTAAAAATTCTGGAAAGAGTCTCGAAATGACACTTTGCAATCTTATCCTTCCTATGGAATTTCTCCATAGTACATGGTTTTGTTCTTCTGAGTACAATTTAAATAATAACCCAAAGAAGAGACAGAACCTTTTGTACTATGAGAAGTTTTGGCTACTACAATGACATTTAGCTTACTCTAGGTTGTATTTGGCTTGTAATACAGAACAAAATTTCAGTCAACACTTTTTAAAGATTTTTAAAATCTTTTAAAAGATTTTCTAACTATTGTAAACCAGCAGCCCCTTTTAAAAATGAGTTTAAATTAATGTGAAATAATTTAGAAGTCACGTGAAACTTGATAGTTTCAATTGTTGTGCTTTGATATTTTTGGGTATCTAGTCTGTATGGACGACACAAGTCAAACCAAAAAGGTGGAGAGGGTTTCACAGTCTTTGGAAACCGAGGGGTTTATTATTCACAGCTTTATTCAGCAAATTCATCCAGGGGCCAAATACACAGTATTGCAATCTAGCATATTAAGAAAAACGATGACTTCTCAGTCTGTTGGAATAAAATGTTTAAAAACTAAACAGCAAGGAAATAATTCACTGACTCTTGTGTGTGTTTATGATTTTTGTGTGTTTATGACTTCTCTCTGTGTGTGCGTGTCTTTAAGCAAGGATGGATATGTTCTTTGTAGAGAAAAGAAGTTGTGTGAAACTTTAGATTCTCAGTCAGTATCCAATGATGATAAAATGTCTTTCTAACAGAACATTCTAACACTTAAAGAAAATTAACCACAATAATTGAGAAATTCCCAACAGTCTGTATCATGCCATTTTAGGTGGAATTCTGTCTCTTTAGTAGTGTGTCTATTTTATGCTTGTGTTTGTGTAACATATATGGAGCACTTTGAGATTTTGTACACACTGTCTTTGACTTGATACCTATTTCCTAGATAGATCTTGGCACTATTTTTTATTCTTAGTTATTTTTACTAAAGCCTAGTTAACTACAAGTGAAATTAATATATGACAAGATATCTGAACATGGAAACGAAATTTTAGTGGTATAGTTAGAAGCTTTGAGCATATATATATATATCTACATATGTATGCATGCATACTATAGGTGTATACACCTAATATATGTATTAGGTCTCTTCTAGATGCATATAGATGTGTATTCGGCTTAACTGAAAGTGTACTTACACAAATTTTCTAAATCACCTCCCCACATAGAATTTCTTCCTTCCTCTTTTATATTCTTACTATGCCCTATACTTTCTAAGAAGTATAAACTATTTTCAAAGTATACTTAGAGAGTACGTTTTCTCTCATATTTTCTCTGAGTGCTAATGATTGCAAAAAAAAAGGAAAGAAAGAAAGAAAGGAAGGAAGAGAAAGAAAGAAAGAAAGAAAGAAAGAAAGAAAGAAAGAGAGAGAGAGAGAAAGAAAGAGAAAGTGAAAGAGAAAGAGAAAGAGGAGAAAGAGAGAAAGAGAAAGCAAGCAAGCACCAGGTTGCATCAGCTTTCCCAGAAGCCTGAAATGTCTTTCTGACAATTCATGCTCCCCAATGACAGTAATGCACTTTGAGTGCTGGGTGTGTCTCAAGCTGGTGACTGATCAGAGACCAGGAATGCTGGATTAATGCTAGATAAAAAGTAAGTGGCCAATGACAAACTCTGAGACTAAGCCACGAACCTTCAGAAGAGTGGAAACTGGCATCAAAAGTTCATGAAGATATTCTGAAGATTTTAGTTCAGTGATTAAATTGAAAAGACAGAGCTTCTCATTGTTAAATATTGGGCAAATAGCTTCAGGTACTTAGTGACAGTTTTTTCCTAACAACTTTCTGGAGTTCTTCCATTTCTTTTACCCAGCTTTCAATACTTATTATTGGTTTAAATCCCACATATGTTAAATTTGGGTTGCAATATAAACTCTTTCCAAATCAACCACATATTGGAGTTCTATTTGGTGCCACCAGAAGTCTTGTTCAAGTCAGCTCCTGTCTGGTTTTCAACAGAGACTAGGATTACACCTGGAAGCTGATGGGTGTTGTGGACAAAGTGGATTAGAGCAGCTGGAAATCAAACTCCAAGGCAAAAAGCCATGAGTTGCTTCACTGTAGTGAAGCAAATGATTTCTAGGTAACAATCTGCTCTTCGGGGGTAGGACAGATAAATCAGAGATGGTTTTATCAGACTTGGTCTTCCATCTAAGGAAGCATTGTTTGTGACTGGTAAACATTCACCAGCGTTCATCTGCTAAAAGGGGAAGCAGTATGGTCACTTGGAAATTTGAGAATTTCACCAAACCTGGAGATTCTCAGGGATAGGCCAGGAAATACAATAGTAAGGGTGGAATGATGCAAGAAGGAAGAAAAACAAGAGGAAGTACTCCAGACTCTCGACTTCTACTTTAACTGTGTAATCCTACATAGTATTTCACTTCAATACTTTTAAGACCTCTGTTTTAGATGATTATCAATGTGCACACAGGTAGTACCACATTACTGATAATAAAAGTCATCATTACACCATTGCTGTCATGGTTTATGTCAGTGGTCCCCAAGCCTCATGCCATTATGGATGCGACCAAATCTAGCATTTGTGATTGGTTCCTTGTCTAGTGCTTGGATTGGTGGAGTGTTTCCACTTAGGGGTGGAGCCAGGATACAATATAATGATGGGAAGAAAATGTCTCCTTTCTTGCTAGTTTGTGCTTTGCTATTTTTAGGCTTCCATGAATGGCGGCCCCTGCCATGCCACCCATCCCACCCTGCCACTTGGAGCCAGCTGAGTGTGGACTGAAACCTCCAAGAACTATAAGATATAAACCTTTCCTTCTCTAACTTTAGAAGTCAGGTATTTTTTCTCAACAATGAGTAAAAAGTAACTAAGACAAGGCATCATTACACCATTGGTTTAAAATAGTATATGTCTGTTGTAGAATTCAAGACAGAGGAGCACTTTCTGTCATGAATGCACAGGATTGACCTAGGGCAACAGATTTGGTGGACCTAATATCATTTGCATAAGGAGCTGGGACACATTTTGGGTTAAAATGGAGTGATAGTGAAAGTCATGAAAGGAGGCAATGGTTACTGAGAACCACATATGCTACAGAAGTTGTAAGTGATGAAGAGCAAGCTGTGAGGTCTGGCTGTTACCCCAACATGCTAGGTAGTTCTAGATGGCCCTATACAGGGGTTCTAATCATCTTATAGCACTGAGCTAAGTGAGGATATCTGGATCTCTATTGCACAGTGATATCCTCTAGGAATGCAAAGTAAGGCAAATGCAATTCCTCAAACTTTTTTTACACTTAGAAAGTGTTGCTTCAGCTTTCCAGAAACAATTAGTAGTGTGTGAATGCAAAATAAAATAGGTCAAAATGTTACAAGTACACAATAAATTTTTGTGCAGGTATAAATAAAGAAAACCCTATACTGGAACCTCTGGGAGCAGCTGGGATTGTGGCATCACAAGATCTAAATATGACTTTTAATATCAACTTACTCCCAGGTTTATGCATCTTGAATTATTCAGGGGATGTCTAATCCTGGAGTGTTGAACAACGAATTTACTGGATTGATATACTTTGTTTCCAAGAGACTGGGTCAGAGACTTTTGTTGCTGTTCTCCATGACATGCCTTAATCAAGAACTGACTGTTCCGTTTCTGTTCACTGGTGAAGTGGTCAGAAATAGCCAAAATCATTGTAGACCATGTTTGTGTTTGTGTTTCAGAAGGCTGATCTTTTACATTTTATTATTAAGTGTTTAGTAAAAAGCATGAAAATAGTTCATACTATTCATAGGTAATTTCCTTGTTCATATTTTTATTTATTCCCCAAATGTCTTCAATAACATTTTTCATCAGTAATACCATAAAATCATAGTTTTAAGCTTCCCTTTTAACTTAGATTTTAAACAGAACTTGGGTCTTACCCCAACATGCTAGGCTAATACAGGAAAGTTTGTTACCTAAAATAGTAAATTTTGTAGAAGCAGAGAATAAAAGGGTGATTTCCAGAGGCTGACAGGGGAAAGTGAGAAATGAGAAGCTACTAATGAATAGGTACAATGATACCACTATGCAAGGTAAATAACTTCTAACGATTTGCTGCAAACATTTGTGCCTAGAGATAACTATACTGTATTGTTTGTGACTGGTAAACATTCACCAGCGTTCATCTGCTGTATTGCAAACTTAAAGCTTAATGAAAGGATAGAGCCCATGGTAATTTTAATACAAAGAAAGAAGAAGAAGAAGAAAGAAAGAAAAAGAAAGAAAGAAAAAAGAGGAAGAAAAAAAAGAAAGAAAGAAAGAAAGGAGAGAGAGAGCAAGAAAGAAAGAGGAAGGAAGAAAAAAGAAAGAAAGAAAGAAAGAAAGAAAGAAAGAAAGAAAGAAGAAAGAAAGAAGAAAGAAAGAAAGAAAGAAAGAAAGAAAGAAGAAAGAAAGAAGAAAGAAAGAAAGAAAGAAAGAAAGAAAGAAAGAAAGAAAGAAAGAAAGAGAAAATCGAGCTTCCCTCTATGACAATTACCTGAACAAGGAGACTTAGAAATGTTGGATAATTCCCATGGAAGTTTTCAAGGTACTCTAAGAAATCAAGCACAGATATGGGTCACTGGCTATAAATAATTTATTTTCCTGAGGTAGGGGTTGTTTCTGTTTGCTGTAATCCAACTTTTTTTGGCAAAAGAAACAGTCGTTTGTAAACAGATCAAAGCAGTTGTGAGTTAGATGGAAGTGGGCAGATATTCTTAGGATAATATCATGGGTAGTGTGATACAGAAACTAGAAAGTGACTTGCTTAGTACCGTGTCATTGAGTAGTAAAGTTAAAGACACCCTTAACAATATCTCACCAGTCGTAAACAGGTACATGTTTTTTGTGAGCTGAAAAACCACAGCTAGACTGCAGGTGGAGTTAGCACTGACACCATATCAAGGAATTCTGAAGTCCACTACAAAGCAGGCACTGAGAAAAATGAAAGTATTATATGCAGGCCTAAGAAGATGAAAGCATGGCTTATTTTCAGGAGTACATCACCAAATTCTGCCACATCAGATCCTCTTCCATAGAATTAGTGTTCATTCTTCTAATGCACAGCAAATTTTGCCCAATGGTACTTACTTCTGCCCTGGAACACTGCTTGCCTTCCAGCACTTAAAATACACACATGCTCAAGTTTCATTGAGTTAAAGAACTTTTGATGAGGGCACAGTGAACACTGCTATGTCTCAGGTAACTACTCCTGTGTACATTAAACATTGTTGTATATTTCATGTCACTTTCAAAATCCCTAAGGCTTTGGAGATACCTTTTCTTCATTTACATCATATTACAAACGAATTGCCTCTTAAATATCATTATAATTATTGACTTCCATAATGGCCACTTTAATTGAAATCATCTGGGATTTCCCAAAGGTAGACACTTGAGTGCCATATAAGAGAATGACCTATTAGCAGTTTTAGAATGCTACACATTACTAACAAGGGGAATTCCCTCATCTATCTTCTACCCCAAGGATTAAATAATTTCAACAGGAAGAAATCTGTTTCTTTTCAAGATCTCATCCACTAACACTTGAGCTTACCTACAACACATCTTATTAATACATATTTCATGCCAGTCTTATTATTAATACAGAGAGTTTATATAGGAGTTTTGTTAGCATCCATGATAAAATTAATTTTTCTAAGAATTAGAGGTTATTAATGAACCTTAAGATTCTATCTGAATCCCTTATTTGGCAGACATCCTAATGAATTTGCAAGAAATGTCATCCTAAATGATAAGTTATAAAAAACATTCCTTCTTTGGTAAGGAGAATTTAGAATCAATTGCTTTAAAATATCTTTAAGTGGAACTTTATTAAAAAATTTGATAATTAGCTATTTTTATAGCTCATTTATATGGATAAACTGTCTCTATTCTTTTAACATATTCATTGAAGTGTATGTCATGTATAAAATATTACTCTAGATTAGAAAATCGGACTTTTAAATAAAGAAATAATTTCATCTTATGTTCTAATAAATTAGATTGGTACAGCTTTTTTTTTTAATTGGCAACAATGTTTAAATGGAAAGTGATTTCTCTGACTTAGTGGCAACAATAACAACACAATTAACCAGTATTGCAGTGATCAAAAAACTCTATTTTTGATTATTATTTTACTTTTTTTTGCCTTCAAAGAATCTAAAGTAATTTGTGAGATAATCTAAGCAACTAAAGAAATGACATAGATACAGTGAAGTAAGTATGTGCTATAACGTGCTATTCACACCTTATCTCCTTTCTTCTAAGGATGGAGATTTCCTAATATTAAAAACATGCCACTTGTTGTCTATTTCAAGGATCATTTACCTTATTGCCGCAAAGTCTTTATATGCTAAACCTATACTGCTTGCTATATGTGAGACAAAACTTTCTAGAGATCCTGCAAGGTACTAAACTTCACAGCAAACTAAGGGAATATCTTAGACACTTACTGGTATATGTTCAGTAGAACTTAGCATTCAGTCACTCTGAAATTGCAAATAATGTGAATTTATCACCATTACCACCTTTACAATAAGTAATTGACTAATTTTAACCAATTCGACCAATGTTTTTAAATTAGTGAAGATGTGTTCTCAACTGTTCAAGTCTACATCATAATCTGTTGTTCAAATTTTCTAAATTTTCAGACACATTTGCCAGGCAGATAAGAATAGAAAACTTAAAAATATTTTATGATTTTTGAGAAGTTAACAAAAATTTATAATCGTATTTCAGTTTTATTTTTCTGGATTTGAAACATATTAATTTTAGCTACTTAAGGTTGGAACAGTGTTCCTTGTCTGATCTTTTTGCTTGTTTTTTATATTGTTTTATGTTAATGAGAAAAATGATAAAAATTATACAGAATTTTAAAACAAGCTAATAGGGAAGTAACAATGATTAATATATTGTGTATTGTTATCTTCAAAGTAGTCGCTCAGATTACAAGATATAAACATGAAAAATTGGTCCAACAACATAAGAACAAACCTTTCTTTTCAATGAACTAATAGAAGTTAGTAGTATAATTGTCTTAGTTGTCATATATACATATATGTTTTGCTTTTAGTCCCTTTTCTCCTTTCCCCATCTCAGCTGTTTTTTTACTTTTAAAGAGTTTCTTCCCCTTTCGCAATATCTTTTGTACATTTTAGATCTTGCTTATTCTTTCAGTTTCTTACACTAGGGAGAAAATATGATGTTTACACATGCGAGCTTGATTTATTTCACTTATGAGTGTGGTCTCAATTTATCTAGTTTGTCCTTCTTTATAGCTGAGTAGTACTCTATTGTGTAAAAATACCACATCTTTTTTATCCATTCCTCAGTAAATGAGTGTTTTTTAACAAAGCTAATAGGTGACAGATTTTTTCACATAGTAAAGGAGCACATTAAACTTAACATTATCACATTGGACTATTACCTTGTTATCCATCAGTAGCATTTCTTGGTCATTTGGCTTCTGATTATTCTTATCAAATGCATAGATGTATGCTTAGTTTTTTGGCAGTGTGGGTAATGAACAATGGATTTATTTACCACTAAATGAAGACATTATGGGTTGTACAAGTCATTACATCCATGCTAATTTTATATGAGCTCAAGCTTTTCAACTATTTTTTAGTTCCAATATTAGTCCTGTTTTCTTATTTGGGGCAGGTTGAGAGTGATAGATAGAAATTTCTTCAAATGGGAAATATAAGACTTCCAAAGACTTTCTTCCTGGAAATGTTGAGACACTCCACAAGCCAAGAGAAGACTTTGTCCTTTGTAAATTGGATCAGAAAATGTTCATCCCATTCCAAAATAAGCTCTTACATTTGGAAAGAAGGATGATCATCCGAAATTAACATGAAGCTTCTTTCAAAATGTCAGTTATGTGCCAAAGAATAATATAAGAAGGGTCAATTGAATAATAGAGAGTAAGGACATTTAGTTTTTGTATGAAATGCAGCGTTCAAAAACAGTTTATAGTCAGAGGACACAGTACATCCAATTCAAGTTGAAGGGATTTGACTTAAGAAAATTGACACTGTTTGAAGTCTCCCTGTCTCTCTGTCTCTGCCTCTCTCTCTCTCTTTTTCTCTCTCTCTCATCCCAAATACAAACAAAACCACACACCTGTGCCTTGAGCATTACTCTAAGGAACTGAGACTCTCATGGATTTTGTGCTGCAAATGTGTGGGTGAAGAGGCCAGGTAGGAAGAAGATCTTGGGTGACCTAAAAGGTGAAACCGATAGTATTCAATGCCATGGATGAAACAGATGAAATCACCCTCAGAAAGAGAAACACCAGTGCTGAGTGGCTGAACACTGACACGCATCTTAGCCTGGATGGCTCACTGCATCATCTACAGAAGATGGGCTTAAGAGTGAACAGGAGCTGGAGCTGAAGCCTCAGAAATATTGCGTTGGGGAGTCATTGTCATAAAAGATATGGCTCCTGGAGATGTGTCATTGAAGAGAATGAATAAAGTAGGAGAAAACAGACACTGCTGAGAAGGGGAAGGTTCTAAGCTAAAATTTATAATGCATATACAATAGTAATAAATATCTTTTAGTAAAATAAATAAAAATACAAGTGGTAGGCTATTTTAATACTCCATTTGTACATTCATGTCTAGGGCATTAAAATACAAGTAAGAGTATAGCAGAACTATTCACTATAACCAGTGCAGTAGATCTTTTGGAAATAGGTTCAATACTACTGCCTGATAAGGGAAACTGTCTTTTAATGACCAGGACATGTAGAATATTGAGAATAATTGATCATATTAATATATAATTAAGAAAATTTTATGAATTACAACACATAAATATTTAAGACAACCTTCTTATTATTTTAATGAAATAAAATCAAAAATTAAAAATATAGATTACAACTGATTTTACCTGGAATTAAAAAATATTTATCTCTAGATTTTCAATAGTTTATTGAAACTATTGAAAATCTAGAGAAAGAAAAATGAAGTAAACAAAAAGAAGCACAATGAGAGAATTAGTACAGATTAAAACAGAAAACAATGTAGTAGAACATAGTAAATTAGGTCAATTTAATATAGTTGTATTTCTTGTAACTTTGATCCATAGGTCCAACATCAATAAGAATAAAAATTAAAAATGTGACAAATTGATGTCACTTACAAATATTGGTTTAAAATGTTCTTAATAAAATATTAGCAAGTAAAAATTAACAATTATTTCATAATGACAAAGTGTTATAAAAGAAATTTTTTTGTGTGCTAGGAATTAAACTCAGGACCTTGCTCTTGCCAGGCAGTGATTATGCTCCAGAGATATATCACTGGCCCCTGAAATTTTTTATAAGAGTAGATTTCTTAAACTTTATTAAGTCTGACCATTTTGGTAAAATTAAGAAGCAGAATTGCTTTACTGGTTTTGTTATTGTTTGTGGATGTCAAAAAAAAACTGAGAAAATGAAATACCAACATTTAATTTGAAAAATAATCTTGAGAATAAAAGAATATGTGACTACCTTATATAAAACATACCCTTCAATGAATAAGGCAGTATATTACTTACAGGAAGTTAGGAAAAGAATTTACATTAAGATAAGAAATAAACTAGTATGTCCGCTGTCTCCACTACACTTAATTTTATCCTGTGTTTACCAGTCATTGTAATCAGACAAGAGAAAGAACTCATAAGCTTGCAAGTTGGTAAAGAAAAAGTGAAACAACCTTTATTTACAGATGAAATGATGGCAAAACTGTTGGAAAACCTTACATAACTAATGATAAAACTAGCTAAACAATAAAGTAATCCATCACTGAAGCCGGCAATAAACAAACATGCAAAAATCATTAGTCTTTGTGTAGACTAACAATAACTAGCTAGAAAATACAATGGAAGAAGAAAAGTCTATTATTCTGGCAGTAATGACAATAGATATACTGAAATATAGACTTAATAAAATAATAGGCAAAACATGGGGAAAATTATAAAATATACCTGAAAGACAAAATAACACACTTGAACAAATAAAAAATGTGTCTCAGTATCAACAAGGTGTCATCTCTTCACATGCATAAATTTAATGTGTTTCAAATCCAGTAAGCTTTGTACATAGAACTAAAATATTGATTCTAAGTTTCTTTATAAATAACTGAAGATGGGAAAGAGTAAGGAAAGCCCTAAAATGACAATTTTGGGAGGTGATTTTCCCTGAGTACCCCTCCAGACATTAAAGTGTAGTACAAAACCTTTACAATTAAAGCAGTGTGCCATAGGTATTTGAACAGACCAACAGATCAGTGAAGTAGAGGAGAATATCCAGAGATAAATACATGTATATGTGGCAATTTGTTACACAATAAAGGAATCTTGAATCAGGAATAAAAGTGGACTCTTAGATAAATGATGTTGGCATAACTAGATATCTATTTGAATAAAGAGTTTTTTTTTTTAAAAAAAAGCCACTCCTGAAACCATACAGCATAAACAGGTAGATGAGATATTTAGACATTAATAATAAAATCATACAAATTCTGGATAAAGCAGTGATGGTAACTTTACAATCTAAATTTAAGGTAAAAGCTTGAAGTATGATTCAAAATTTGGAAGCAATACGAGATTAACAGATTTTATTTCCTGAATATAAGTAAAAAATTTGCACGCATTTCTGTAAAGACAAATGGCAAATTGAGACACAAGATTCACAAGTTGGTACTTAGCTACAGGTAAAGTGCTATTGTTTAAATAAATAAAGAAATCTTTGTGATTGCAGAAAAAAGACTAAATTCAGAATGAACAAAGCACCTAACCAAATATTTTTATTGAAGTGAAAATGACCTTCAAATCTGTTAAAAGGTGTTCTATTTCATTTACAAAAGAAAACTAAAATTTAAATATAGTGGATACTGTTAAATTTACATTTACATTTTAAGACACTAGATTCTATATTTCTCACTACTTTCACTGAGAAAAATTCAAGAGGGTGACAATGTAGTGTGGGCAATGTTGTTGAAAAACGGGCATTTTCATTCATTTTTGGTGGCAATCCAAAACATGCCCATTTTTGAAGGGGAATTGGTAGATAAAACTACCATCTAATAAAACACAATGTATTTGGTTCAGAAATTCCACTTGTAGCAATTTAGCCTGAAAATTTGTCTCTAACAAGCATTACTTGTGATCACAAAAAGTGCCCAAGCAAAGAACATTGAATAAATTGTGGTATACACATAACATGGAGTATTATGTTATTATAAAGGAAGACTGAAAAAGATATCTATGAATTGATAGAGATTGTTTATAATACGGATTGCTAAGGGAGAACACAAAATGGAAAGAAGTGTATCTAATAGGTTACTCTGTATGCAAGAAAGGAGAAATTAGGGAACTCACTTCTTATTATAATAATAAACAAAGGAAAGGATGCACCAGAAAGTTATAAAATTGACTTTTTATGGGAGAAAGCTCAGGCTGGAACTTATAGTGCATAGAGTAATTTTCCATGACTATGGTTTATTGGGGGTGTAATTTTAACTTTGGAATCATATCTATTCTGCGAACTTAATTAAATAAGACAGCAGTGTGGAGAAAAAAAGTTCAAGCTCAGTGCAAAAAGAAGTGAAAGTGTTCAACTGATTTCAAACAAAATAGCTACACTTAATGGGGAAAAAGACTAATGCAAGCAATGAATGGGATATTTTCATACATCAGATATTTTGTCTTTTAAAAAAAGAAAAAGTAATATGAGTAAATGCTGAATGCTTTGTATTAGGGATATTTGTTGCAGTGTTGGTTTAACCAAAAAATAGTAATTAATGTTCCAATAAAGAGCATGCTATGTCCCTCCTTGTGTAATAATGTGGGATAAAAGCTGAGCTGAACTAGTATCCTGGCCAGATGTTTAACCTGACCCTAATAAGGAAGCAGTATAATAATCAAGTAAGAGGATTTTTATAAAACAACCCATCTGTATTTTTTTAATTATGTCAATGACATAAAAGACAAAGAAATTTTGATGAGTTGTTTCATATTAAAAGACACTGAAGAGATCCTGGCTTGCATCTTGTGCTGAGAAAAAATTACTATAAAGGAGATTATTGGGACAGTGGAAGAAACAGAATATGAACTATAAATTTTATAATATTAAATCCATGTTAAATGTTCTGAAATTTAAAACTTGACTTACACATGACCTCTTATCCGCTTTCTGCCTTAATGTTCTTTCATGTAAAATGGGCTTGCATAGTTTCCTGTCTGTTATAGTGTACTTTTCTTTTGTAAATTTCCAAGTGCATAGCATTAAGTTGTAAAACAATTTGAGAGATAATTTTGAAAAACATATGTGGGATTTCCCTCTTTTCTAAGTTTTGAAAGTAAAAGACATCTTAGAAAATTCTGAAAACATAAAGTTAAAAAAAAAAACAAGAAAAATCACCCACTGATGATTTAAAGAAGATAGTTCAAATGTTTGAAGTTTTGGGACTAAAGCATCAGAATCATTAGCCAGCAAACAAACAAACACACAAACAAAAAGGAAAGACTAAAGGAAGAGAGAATATGGGTAGATGACACTGTTGATTTATTGATAAATCCACTGCATTCCCAAATTAGCAAATTTCCATTTGAATTCAGTAAGTTTTCCTTACAGAAAGTGATCACCCTTTTAAAGAAAGAAAAACTATTTGCTGATATTCATTCTCATTAGGTAGATAAATCAATAACTATATATAGTCTGAGTAGCTTGTTGGCACAAACTTGCATGACATTGTTTTCACTTAAATCTATCAAGATTTGTCCTGGAATTTAAAAAAAAAAACACTTTTAAATTGTCAACTGAAAAATCTATATAGACAAGTGAAAAATGAACTTATTCACCTTTTATGCATAGAATTGTAGAAGGGCACGGTACAAAAAGGAATAGAAAATGAGACATAGATTAGACATTTCCAGCAAGAATTTCAAATGTGAAGAGGGTTGTGACTGAGGAAAATCAAAATTGGAGAAAAACCACCACCACCACCACCAACAAAACCCCAAAACCCACACTACTATGTAAAGATCTAAAACAGTACCTTAGCCTAAAACAGCTCTCAGGCTAGCTGTGGGTTTAACTGTAAAACAGCGAGGTCACTGTCCCCAGTGTGAGGTCCTTTACCATTAGATGTTTTCCCTGTGTTTGTGCTTGTACTCCACATGGGATGAGATGGAGAGAGATACACCTTGCCTGTCCAGGGTCTCCCAAGTGGTACATTTTTCAGGTAATGTTTGTTTTACTCCTATTCATTCTAACTGGCAGGCAGTTGTTATTAGAATGAAAAATTAAGCCATTATGCCATAGAAGCCTCACTGGCTCTTTTGAATTTATGGAGTTAATACAGTAAAATTATGTTTTAGAGCCGATAAAAATAGCTGTATACATGTAGACTGCTGGCTTCTTCTTCAGCTTGAAGAAACACAAAATGGCAACCATGAAGGGAAGGCTACCCCCAAAATGGAGGCATCAATGGCCTTCAGCAACATCTGACAAGAGATGCCATAAGTAACTGTATTACATCCTGATAGAAACTTTTATTTTTATTAGTTTTCTTCTCTGAAGGAAATAAACCCATATGTTGTAGTTTCTAAAAATCATACCTTCTGGTTTTCTAAAAACAACCATGTGCACTTCTTATGTACTATTGTTACTTATAGTTCTGCCATTTTTCCATTATTTAGTGAATGTTTCAATTAACATTTGTGAGTTAAAAATATACATGTAGCAATTCCAGCTTTTCAAAAACCAATGAATTGCTACTATAACTATTCTCTATTTATAAACTACTTTGGGATATCTTTGGAAACTACTCATCTCTTGTAAAAGATTTGAGTCATAAAAATTGCAAAGCACAATAAATACTGATGTGCTTTTTTCTTTTTTCTGATGTGGTTTTTAATCCAAGAGCTTTATAGTGATAACTCATCAGGCCACTCTGCAAATTTTACAGTGTTAGACCAGAGCAGTAGTGTATCCTTGGGAGGGCTCCATGTCTCTAGGGAATGCAGGTTAACACTGAGGCATTTTTCAAACCCATTATTCAATATTTTCTTATCAAACATAGTGATATCCAAAATGCCAAAAAATATTTTTAATTTTATCTTAAAATCTTAGGTTAACAGTGTCATAGATTTTGCTCATATCCATATAAGTAAAACGTATGTGTACTGATTTTTATTGTTTGCTGTGTTTCTTAATGTTTTGGATTGTTTTCTTTCAATGTTCTACAAGAATTGTTTCACTGTAACAGTTCTTTGCTCGATTTCAAAACTTTCCAATTTTCATATGTTCTAACTTTTTCAAGGTAATGTATATTAACAACAATTTTTACTTTACCACTGATATAAGAGCTAAAAACTAAATATACTGATTCAATTACTAAGACTAGAGCTATACTAATCTAATGACTTGCCTTTCTTTAAGAAATAATAGATTTGGCTCAGTAAGAATAAGATTTCAAGAGTAGGGCCATGGAGAAGGGAGGGGTTTTGTGGTTTTTATTTTGTTTTTTCTTCAAAGATTAATTTACTACAGGAAAAGAAATGAATGAACTGCAGTGCTCAAATGAGATTCAGATCCAAGCAGTCTGGCAACCAGAGACCTCAACCCTCAACCCAAACACTGTGTGAAGTTGGTTTCCCACCACCAGAAAAGCTCCAAAATTGTGCTCACACCTTGAGTGGCCAGCTGACAGCCAAATATCCTAATAAGGATCATGGGCTGTGGTTTTAGGAAGGGGTTGGCCCTGTACGCTCTGCTTTGGTTTTCTATTTCCCCTCTCTAGCTCTTCCAGTAAAGCCCTGCAGTACTACAGGAGAAGCTTTCCCGTGTGGCTTTTACTTTATATGGAGTGTGTTTTGCCTTAGATTTGCGGCTGCTTTTCTTCCTTCAAGGACTAGCATGATGCAACACTTTACTGAATTAATTTCTTTGCTGCATAATCTCACCTCTCATGAGCTTGCAAACTTCACCATAAATGTAAGTGTTAAGGCCATATAAAGCAGTGATAATGTCAAAAGAATTCCCTTTCAAAATTATTTTATGATTAATTGTTGAAATTATAAAGAGATCTGTAATAGTTTATAGAGTATTTATAGTCAAAGATTATGAGACTATGTTTTTCTTAATTAGATATTTTAATTCTGCTCATGTCACTTTCTAGATCCTTAACTTCAAACAAATTATGTAATTTTTAAGCCCTTGTTTTATATGTGAAAGTCAGGATGATAATTACTTCATAGTCATAATGAGAATTTAGTTATAATCCCTACTATAAGATAGGCATTAGGTAAATAGTAGTTCTTTTCCCTCAAGTAACCCTAAAATGGATACATATGTATAGATATGAAATCCTCATAGATACGAAAGAAGAAAAATTTTAAATCTAGACATACATTCTCAGCTGGCTTATGAATTATCAAGGGCTTTTCTATCCAGTGTGGGAATATATTATTGAGCAAGTACGGGGAGGAGAATCATATAAGAAATCTTCTGAAATTTTTATTCATATTAGAAAATTCCAGCAAAAAATTGAAACGTGGTTTTAAAACTTAATATTTAAAAAACTGAGATAGCCTTCCCTAAAATAGGTAATGGTTTTTACTTTAAATCAAATATAGTTGGATTCAACCTAACATTCTTCAATGGGTGTCGACTAAAAACAAGATGTTGCGAGGAAAAATATTTACATGAAATGAGAGAAGTCTATTCACACTATCCCTGTAATGACTAACAGAAGTAAATGGTAGTGATATATTATTTTTATAAAATATAGAAACAGTTAAAGTGAAAAGGAACACTATTAAATTTAACCAACATTCTATGGACTACTGAAAGATTTTTATGCTAACATAATACATAATCTACAGAAAACTTAGCTTTTGCTTCCAAAAAACTAATGTGTACGTAGATATAGACACTCCACACCCTCTGTGAATTGAAGGTTAGATTAAAATCCTCAAAAATTTTAAGTACTTAGGTGTTAGAAAAATTTGTTTGAAAGATAGAAAATTTAAACACTAAAGGTAGTAATTTATGAAATGGTTCTCTTTTCAGATAAAATCGACTTTCTGGGGCTGGGGATATAGCTTAGTGGCACAGTGCCTGCCTGGCAAGTGCAAGGCTGTGGGTTTGATTCCTGGTACCAAAAAAAAACCAAACCAAAACAAACAAACAACAAATAAAGCCTTTCTGAATTTAGCTGAAAGCCATTTTGATTTTGCTTAAAAAGGTGAGTTTAATTATTGTAAAGTATCCAGGTCATAGTATTACCAAATATTTCTACTTGGCAACTTTATTTTCATTATGTATTCATAAGTATAAATAAGTGTATGCATCTGTACCTGCATTCATTCCGTACTTTCTTTCTGCTCATAATATAGAGTAATTTTTGCTGACACCAAGCATCAATGCAAAGTGATTTTAAAAGGAAACTTTGACACTGCTCCTTGGTTATAGGGCAGAAATGGATAGTTTCATTTCTACATCAATCCTATGGAGAGATTCTGTATTGTAAGCAGCGCTTATATATGCCTTGGAAGTTTTGTCCACGTTTCATAAACTTTATCATATATCAAAATATTCCAAATATGTCCAAATATTCCAAATATGTCCAAATCTTCAGCCAGAAGTCTAAAAGATCCTTTGTGCCCTAATTGCAGAACAATATTCTATCTTGGTCCATCGGTACCTCGACTCTCCTTTCCCTCTTCAGGCCTTTGGTGAGTGACATCTATTGGTGTTAGAAAGAATTTTCTCTGAACAAGTTTCAGACTATAATCTGGAATTAGATTATTAAATTGTTTGGATGATAGTTAAAATGACCCTCATGGCTTTTTTTTTCTTTAATAATGGCAATATTGCAAAGCAAGGGAAACCTAAGAAACTTCTAAGTGAATGTCACTCTCAGGAATGTGGGAAGGCTCATAAATCCCCTTGGCTCATGTTACCCCTGACTAAACACCATTGGGCTCCATGCTCTAGTCTGATGTTCTCCCCCACCCACTATTTGCAGCTATTAATCTCATTGTGCGTCTCTGACTTGACACTAAACTACTCAAAATTTAACAAAACATTACCCGGACTCTGGAAACACAGATTCTTTGTGTTTTTGTGTGAAAGCTTTTTTATCTAGACATTTCCTTTACAAGCACTTAAAACTGAGATAGAATTACGACCTTCTGTTGGATTGCTTTAGAGGCTCTGATGTTCTATAATTCTTGCAAGACTTCTAGCCACATACAAGTTTGGCGTTTCAATAACACCTTTTCTTGTACCTGCAATGTAATTACCTAAGTCCCAAGTAGGACGCTCGGATAGCAGCCTGTTTCTTATTAATCCCTTCCACACCATGTCTGGAGTCAGCATCTATGTCTCTCTTTTTGCTATTTCCTGTTTCTTGAATTCTCAAGAAGAGCTTGATTGTCCCATATAGTCTGTCTTAATTTGTCTTTAATTTTGTTTATGAAATTCACTTAAGTAGTAGGATAGTGAAACTAAAGAAGACTGATACAAAGGACCTTAATGTTGGCAAAACAAACAAACAACAAACAAACAAAACTGAGGTCCTTTATACATTCCCTCATTCAACAGATATGCATTGAGCTTTTACAGTGATAATTAAGACAGCTTCCCCATTCTGCTAGGTTTTAAGAGTTCGGGGGATAGGGATCACTAGTAAACATGTGTACTCATAATATGAAGACAACAAAACTAATGTGGCCATTAGGAGTCAGGGTTTAGGGGACAACAGTTAAGTATTAGATAGAATCCTTAAAAAAGACATGCTGAGAATTTGACTTTTGAGTTGAATGCTAAAGAGCTAGCTGTGTAAGAGTGTGGGAATTCTTTAGCAGCTAGAAAGAAGGTCAGAATTCAGAAATTTGCTTGAAGCCTTAGAGAGAGTATTCTAAAATGCAGTGTGGCTGGTGCTCCATGCGCTCTAGCATGACCGGCTTGGTGTTTCTGTGGATGCATCTTTGTTTTTAAGGAGCCTGGGCACCTCTTAACTCCCTATATAGTGTGGCCCTGACACAGCCAACCCAGAGCCCATGTATTGCATTTCTCTGATTACTGCCCCCGACATCTCACACATGAATGGATCATCTAGAAAATCAGAATCAACACTCATGTTCTCCAAGATACAATCTGTGAGTTAGAAGTAAATGGCTCATTTATCTCTTATAGTAAATTACCAATTAATCGTTGAAAGGAAGGGAACCAACTTTTTAGAGTTTTTTTCTGTCTTTCCCATCCCATTCTATCCCATCCATCTCCAAATCTCTGTCCTCTATTAATTTTTTTGGTCACAATTTGCTGCCTTCTTCTGCAATCAAGACTGATTTTCACTTAAATAATTTCTACTGATATGAAATGATTGAGTTAATAAAGTTAATTTTATTATAGTCTATTGGGGTCCTCGACATTCCTAGCTGTGGGCCCAAATTTGGGAACATGTGGATGACTCCTATTGATTCAGACTTTGATAAAAATTGGGAAAGTATTGTGATTTTAAAATTTTATTATTGTTGCTTTCTTTGTCCTTTCATTGGAGGCCTCCACGATGTCCGAGCCTGAGCTCCATGCAGAGGAATGGCCACATCTCGGTCCTGTCCCTGTGGCTCCCATAGTGCACAGCAACTGTACCCGGAGGCACGTTTGAAGTCACTGGGCAGCTGGAAGTCCCTAGGGCAAGGTAAATTAGAGAGAAAATGTTAGAGAGTAGCAGAATGGGTGTGCAGGCTGCGACTCCCCAGAATTTGTGGTTCTGCCTCACTTCCGGGTGTGCAATGTTAGATCCAATCTTACAGAGTAGAATTCTGGGAAGAAGACACTGCTCCTCAAGTATTTGCCTGAAAGTCTAATCAGACATGTAATTACTGCTCTGGAATTCTCGAATGAGCTGTGGCTGTAGTTACTCAATTACTAGTTTCAACACGAGCAATGACAATAGTTTATAATGCTGTAGTCCTTCAATATGAAGCCTGGCTCCAGATGATGACAAAAATAGATGTTGCAAGTTTTATTATCTTGGTTTCCTGATTGAACAGTCAAGGACAGGTGAGGAAAGATACCCCAAGATTTAGTTGATGTTTGTGATGGGCAATGGAAACACTGATGCTGGGAACTGAAAAGGCAGTTGTAGACAAGGTTTCTACAGGCCCAGGGTGGAAAAAAGCCAGGAACTTGTTTAAATCCATTTCATTCAGTATTTGTTTTCACCTGAGGACTTGACTTGAGGAATGAATGACAGAAAGTTTCATCTGGTTAATGCAGACAGATTTCACAGTCTTGTGTTTATATTAGTGAACTAGTAGGATAAAGTTAGTGATATCCATGCATATGGGTCCTCTAGTTTCTCTCTGTGTCTGTCTCTGCCTTTTTTGTCTGTCCACCTCTGTCTGTCTCTGTTTCTGCCTATCTCTCTCTGTCTGTCTCTGTCTCTGTCTTTGTGTCTTCTTTATCTGTCTCTTTCTATTATACACACACAGTCTTGTTAAAAGCTTTATTCTAATACATTGTACTATGTTCAATATGTCAGTTCCTAGGAGAAGCAGTGAATAAGAAAACTTGTTCCTGTGTGTAACTACAGCCTTTGAAAACAAACATTAATGAAGAAAACTTGTACCTAAAAAAGGTATTGTTTTACTCAGGAATTCTAGTTGTGAGAATGTAGCCATGGGGAGTTTTAGGTGTGTGGGATAGATTCAATTGCAATATTGTTAATGGAAACATTAACAATAGGAAAAACTGAAAATCAAATATTCAGTAAAGGGGGATTGATTCATGGATTTTCTTTCCTCTACATGATCAAAAACTGTGCAACAATTAAAGTAATTTTCAGTGGAAACTTTTTTTTATTTAAAAAGTAAACATAAAAAAGGACAGAATTTCAAAAATAATAGGAAATTAACACTAGTTAATATATTGCATGTTATTAACTTAGAAGTAGTTGTTCAGGTTACAAGATCTAGACATAAAAAACAATCAAACAATCAAACAGTGACAGCACAAACTGTTCTTTTTGGTGAATTAACAGAGATTAATAGTATAGTTATCTATTTTGCATCCATATAAATACATTTATATATGTAAATCTACATACATATACTTTTTTCTTTTCTTCCTATTCTTCTTCCCCTATTGCACTTGTTCTTTCTTTTTGAGCACTTTCTTATCCTGTCATTATTACAATATGTATTGTAAATTTTGGATCCTATAATTCTTTCCATTTTTTATTTTTGTTATTTTTTTACACCAAGGAGACAATATGATATTCACAAATGTGAGTCCGATTTATTTCACTCATGAATAGGGTCTCAAGTTGCCTTCATCTACCCATAAAAGCCTCAAGACTATCCTATTTAATAGCTTAGTAATATTCTCAATGGAAATATATTCTTAAGGAAAAAATAAAAAAGTATGAATAGATGGAACTATCTGAAATTATTTTTAAGTCAATGTGGTTTAATATCAGAAATTTATTACAAAAGATTCATCCTATTTTTGCATGTAATAATAAATAGAACAACTATGTTGATGTATTTCCAGACTCTGAAACTATGGTTTGCAATAGTTGTCTTTAAGATTATCTGTTTAACATGTCTATCACTATTATCATTATTACCATAATTTTCTTTTATTCTTTCATCAAGAGTTAGCCCAGTCTCCTATTTTATTTAAAATGATCATGATTATGCATAAACAAAGTACAAACTCTTCCATTATCAAGGAAAAATTAGATTGTCTTCACTTGACTCTTCAATGAAGTAATAAACTCATATTACAGAAACTTTTCTGAAAATATAAACCAAAATATTTTATTGTAATTTAAATAACAACTATCTCTCAACTATATGGGAAGATTGGCTGGGCCTTGTATAAATCTCAGTTGTTTCATTGATTTCTACAAAAGTCCTTTCCTACCTATCATTTCATAATAGGAGTTGTCTTTACTCAAGATATGTTTGCACTGTAACCTTTCTGTTTTCTTCAAATGGAACCTAACATCTTTTTCTTATTCCAGAAGTTCTCACATTTTTACATATATACTAATCACTTGTGAAGTGCAGATTAAGAAGGTTCATATCTAAAAGAAACCCTCTGAGAGGCTAAGACAAGAGAAGCACAAATTTAATCTGAGGAAAGATAATTTAATGATTTAGTGATATCCATATTCTGTTTTATTTTATTTTTAAATTTTCCTTTTAAAGAGAATAAAGCCAAGCAAAATAAAACAGAACAAAGCCAATGAAAACAAACCAATGTAAGTGACACAGGACTTCAAAAAATAGGAAATCAACAATAGTGCCTCCTGCTATGTTCAAAATAGTTTCAGATAACTTCAGACAGTAAAAATCAAACAGAACAGCATAGAGCCAATAAAAACAAAACAATGAAGGCAATGAAGGATTTCAAAACAAGGTAATAGTAAATCCAAAATGGCTACCATAATATGTCTTGTTTTCTTGGAAATAGCTGCCCATGCCATCAAATACAATAAAATCAAACAAAACAAAACCCAACCCAACAAAACAATGAAAATGATACAGGACTGCAAAACAAGACAGTAGGGAATCAACAATGGCCACCACCCTCAGAAGGAGATCCTCCATAGATGCTACAATGTGTACTGTTATCCTCTGAATAGACTATCAGACTCCTGGCTTTAGACCTGCAAAGTCAGTGAAACACTAAACACTACAAGCATTAAATTGTATTCCACCTCAACAGCCATCAGCGTAGCCTGTGTTTCTCCAGATCAGCCAGTCACTTATGACAGGGGCGAGGGCTGGCTCTTCTTGCTTTTCAGCGCACATGCTGGAAGGGGCTGGCATCTGCTCTCCTCCCAGCAGCCCATGCATGGCACCAATTCCTAGGGAGGGCTTGCTTCTTGGTGACTTGTTCTCTTCCCCCACAGTCAGTGAATGGTACTGACTCCCGGGAAAAGGCTGGCATCTGGCTCTTCTCCCAGTGGATCACACTTGGTGCCGACTCTCAGGGAGGGCTTGCTTCTTGCTGACTTCTTGTTCTCTTCCCCCACAGTTTGCAAATGGCACTGATTCATGGGAGAAGGCTGGTATGTGGCTCGTCCCTGAGCAGCCCATGCATGGTCCTCCTCACATGGAGGGATTGCTTTTTGTGACTTCTTGTTCTCTTCCCCTGCAGTCTGTGAATCCCATATCCTGTTTTAAAATAGCAACAATAACAACAAAGCCTGGGGATGTAGCTCAGTGTAAAGGTCCTAGCTTCAATTCCTGATTCTGTGCTCAGTCAATCCATAAATCAGTCAATCAGACAATGGAGTCATGTCTTAAAATTTTGGCCCAGTAAGTACAGCACAATACTGAAAAATTACAATTTTTATCAACATCTCAGAAAATTTCATTCACTATCAAATTGGGAAAGAATGCTTGCAGTTCTTTCACTACTAAAGAGTCAGATGGTATTTTTCTTTCGTTCTTTACCTTTCATCCACAAAAATTTCAGCCTTTCTAAATCTATTGGAATCTCAGATATCTCTCCAAGCCCATGATTAAATTCTTCATTTTGTTATGCAGGATAATCTCTTGATCATTTTTGGCTGTCTGAGAGTTTGGGGAAGGCATTTACACCACTATTCCAATAATTTTAAAAGACAAATTTTTTAACAAGTGAATAATCTGTTGGAAGTTAGCCAACAGGTTAATATATATTTTAATTCAATTAGTAATTGGCATATTTGGAATTTTTAGGATCAAGACTAATTTTAGTGAGCTCCACTATTAGCTGTGAGTAGATCTAGTTTTAGAGACCAAAGATAACTTTCATGGTATTGTGGTTTGTGTCTAGATGTCCCCACAAGGCATGAGCAGTTGTACAAGTTTGTTTGGAGGTGGTTTAACCTAGAGTGTAATTGATTTGTCATGCAATGCTGGGTGGGATTAAAGGTGGGTGACTGCTGAATTAGTCCATTGATTGGATTGGTACCACCCTAATCCCAGTAGACTGGATATAATATATGGGAGAGAGAAAGACTTGTCTTACTCTCTTGTTGCTTTTCCTGTCTTCTGCTCCTTTGCCATGAGCCACCCTGCCTTGGAGCCAGCTATGGATTGAAACCTCTGAAAACTGTGAGCTAAATAAACCTTTTCTCTTTTAACTTTCTACGTCAGGCATTTTGTATAAGTAATGAGAGAAAAGTAACTAAGACACATAATTTTAGTATGCATATTTTCCCATCCATATTTAGTTTAAGAAATAAAAAGATAATATCAGCTATCTAAATTCTCTATTTTTTAAAATGAATTTTAGGACATAATATTAGTGGCAATTTTTCCACCTGAAGCTATTGCTTTATAAAGAATGTTGTTCTATGTGTAAAAACTGGAGAAAATAGGGTATACCTGCTTCCATCTTCAAGTCAAATAATCTCTCTGCTTAGGCTGAGGTACAAACTTTCCAGGTTCCCAGGATTTAGGGATCCCTGGCTCAGTGCTTATATGCAGTCTCAAAACAAAAAACATATGGAGAGATGATATGAACAGTTCTTCTTTCTTATTTATGTTTGAAGGCTGAAGTAGTGTTTATGGAATGAGGAATTTGTTTAAGTTAATGTCCGAAGATTATGAATTCCTTGTCACACTTTATCTGGCTTCACAGTTGATGTAGTGAACCAAGATGTCTATACACATGCTTACATTCACACACACACACACACACACACACACACACACACACACACACACACATGTACAGTCACAAAGAGAGAGAGAGGGAGAGAGAGAGAGAGAGATTGTATTCTATGTTAGAGAAATCACTGAACCAATTTAAGTGACTACATACTACATTAACTTTTGTGAAGTCCCAGGGCTGATTGGAAGGATCAAATGTGAATATAATATAGAAGTAATATTTATCACAATATCCTGGTTATTAGGAACCTTGTGATCTTTGAATAGAGTTTACAATTTGAAATTAATATCCCATAATTAAGTAACTTTCTTTTTAATCTACTTTTTTTTTTGATATCATGAATTGAACTCATGGCCTCACATTTGCTAGGAGGCAGGTACTGTACCACTGAGCTATATTCCTGGCCAGTAATTTTTTTTTTCTAAATGAGCTATAATCTCATAAATTTGTTACCCAAACAGATGACAAAAGGCAACTCACAACATTTTATCAACTTTAAAATTATTATTGCAAGGGAGACTCTGTGCAGAGAAACTGCAATTAATCTAAACGAAAATATAAATATCTAGTTTCATATTATCAGAAAACATGAACGACATGCGATTTTCACCTGATTCTTTCTCTGATCTTTGATATATCAAAGAACTAAGGGTTTTCTGCAAACTATATCTTTAGTCTTTGAATAATTCAAAATTATTTGTTCAGAGAAATACAGTAATATTCTGATTGTATCCTAAATGAAGTTTGGAAAATCAGAAGCCTGAGAGACACTGTGGTCTTTGATCAACATTCTCTATGATTAACTTTTGAAGGACCTACATGTTTTGGGCATACTGGATGGTGCAAGAGTTATATTTAAAGGACAAATCCTCAGTTCTCAAGAGTCGCAGAGCTAATATTTTATTTCTTATGAACCCCCTCATATTTATTTATATTTCTTCCTGCTTACATTTTAAAAACTAATTGAAATCATTCTAAGTAAAAGCTTTTTAAAATTGAATTTATCAAAAAGCTAACTAAACACTTTCTTAAATATCCATGGAACTTAAATTCAGTATTTTACATGATATTAAAGCTCCAAAATCCAGCTCCTTTCATGTCTTCTGAGTGTCCTTGTTCATCTGTTTAAATTCACAAACATACACCTATCTCTGTGTGGAAGAATATGTGAACACTTTATACTAATATAACTGAAATAAAATTAGAAAAAAACTCCTCATTTTGTTTTTCCACTTAAAGTTTTCTTTTAAATACTGACTACTAGCTGTATTTATGGATTAACTTATTCCAAGTTCTGTGTTTTATTTTGCTTTAATAATCATTGCTATGTGAGGATCTAGAATATTGAAGGCATCCAACATATTTGTGTTATATAAATAATTAATAGCAAAGAATTAAGATTGTATTTTATAAAAATAAAATGGTAAAGAATTTGATTCTTTATCATACAGGTATTTAAGGGGCTACTTTTAAAAAACCATAATTAAGTTGGAGTAGGTATACATACATGATAACACTGTATGTGTCTAACATCATTAAAGACCATAGCATAAGGTAAAATATTTGTAAAAGTACTTTTACTTGTCAAGGTCAGCCTGGAAGAATGCAATGAAATGTGATAATTATCTGTGGTGTCAACTTGACTATGAAAGGCCTAACTGACTAGGTTAACACCGTTGGAGGTGTATGTGGGTGACTGACCAATTGAAGAGGGAAGGTCTACAGCCGGTGTGGGTGACATCAATCAATAAGCACCAATCAGGAGCTCCAGTCCTCTCTGTCACCTTTGGTCATCTGTTCTCAGGGTTCCAGTGCAGACTGTTTAACCTCCCAGCAGAGACCCTGTGGCTTCCTGACTCAGGCTTCCATGGGGCCCTGGGCTGAGTTTCAGGGGTTTAGTTTTTGACTGGACCCTCTGCAATGTGCAGATGGCCTTTTACATGGTTCCACACCTGACACTGCAGGTGGCCATTGTAAGTCTACCTTGTAAATCCTATTACAATATACTATTTATACACTTTACATTAAAAGTGTATAACTTATAATGTATATATTAAATATGTTTAATCTGTTTTTTCAGTGAACCCTAATTGATAAATCAAGTATCCGATAAACGGTATAATACATTTAAAAGATGGAAAATTCAGGACACAGTGAAGATTTTGCTTCCATTAATATGTATAAAACTCACCTTGGGTGCTTGAAATGCAGAAAAAAATGCTGTTGAAAAATCCAGATGAGGGCATCAGAGGCAGAATAGAATTGTTAATACTCAGGAGATTGAAACTATATCTTTTTATGGTTGAAAATGAATCCTGATTTGAAATTTTTTGTTTTTGGTTGTGATAGAGTAACAGGGACTAAATTTACCTACCTAACTGGAGTAATAATAATAATAATGATAAGGACAAAATATTTTGTATTGTGATTTCAAGACAATGATTTGAGGGACAAGGTACTTAAGAGAAACACGAAGGGTGAGATCTAGGATTGCCCAGCTTAATGCCTTCAGAGAATTCCTGGGCTCTGGTTTAAGAAGAAAAATCTGAGGCAGCACCTACTGGATTTTCCAAGTTGGGGCAACAGAGCTGAGAGCTCATAGACAAAATATTAGATCAGAAGAATCTAGAGCTTCAGTGAAGACACCCTCAAGTGTGCTGCTGTGCAATGATCCCCCACATGTGTGTAAAAGCCTAAAGCTTGGGAAGACACCTGGGAGGGGGTGAAAGAGCTAGTACCTAAAGATCACACGGAGCCAAATTATAACCTCTTTCCACCAGCAAGATTGGAGAGACTCACAGGTCATTTGGAAGCCTCCTGAGAAAGGTCTTGTCTCAGCAGTGAGGAATTATTCGTTCTATAAAATGCATTACTCTGAGTCTGCCTAATAAATCTGAGGTGTAATTCTTAAATGATCAGGCTGTTTTTAAGTAAATTAACTGTACCCCATACCAAAGTCCAAAGGTATCTATAAATGTTAAAAAAATATACACCATACAATTAGGTAACATTTACAATGGCTGGTAGCCAATCAAAAATTTCTAGACATGGAAAGAAGCAGAAAAAAGAAAAGAAAAGAAAAGAAAGAAAAGAAAAGAAAAGAAAAACAGCAACAAAAACAAATGCCTAAATTAGAATAGAACAAAGATCTAAAATCAATAATTTCAATTTCCACTGTAAAAGAGCAGGAACGAAGATCAAATTCAACCCAAAGTAAGCAGAAAATAGGAACAGGAGATGATGTAGGTCAGAACAGAAGTCAACAAAATAGGAAACATTAAAAGCAGTTGTGGAAAATTGATGAAGTCCAAAGCTTGCTCTTTGAGACCATCAATAAAATTAATAAAAGTCTAGCAAACTGATTAGGAAAAAGGAGAGAAGTTATAAGTGGGAGAAGTATCATAATTTTATAGGTATCAAAAAGACACATTTTGAACATCTTTATGCTGATACATTAGACAGTACAAGGGAAATGGAAAAATTCTTTAATGCCATAATCAAAGCTTCTTTAAGAAAAAATACATTGCATTATTAGCTAGCATCATTAGAGAAATTAAATTTGTACTTTCAATAAAGAAATTTATAATTCCAGATGGGTTCACTCATGAGTTACATTGATTCATATTTAAGGAAAATATGATACTAATATTTAAGGAAAGCATGATACTATTTTTTGTTAATTCCTCTATGAAATTGAAAAGAAGGGAATAATCTTTAATGCTTTTAATGAGACTTACTTAACATCACAGTGGCAAAATATATTATAAGAAATCTCTAAATTAGATGCAGATATTTTGGACAAAGTTAGAGCAAATTAAACCAAATAACAGAAGTGTAAAATGTTATGGTCAAATGCAGTCCAACCTGAGAATAAAAGGTTGACTGTACATTTAAAATTCTGTCAGTATAATTAACCATATTAACAAACTGAACATGAAGTAGACACATAATTATCTCAATGAAGTCAAATCCGTCGATAAAAATACACCATCTATACCAGTTAATAAAGTCAAATCCTTTGATAAAATACACCATCTATTGCAGTTAAAAAAGCTCAGTAAAATAAAATAAAACTTTCTTAATCTAATAAAATATATCTGTAATACAAGTACAGAAAAACTATCATGCATAAAGTTTGAAAGACCGAATATTTTTGCCCAAACACTAGTAATAGGAGAAAGATCAACATCATTACCACTATGAGACTATATTTTAAGTGGATCGTTGGTTTGAGTCTTCATATGTCAACAGTGTTAGTTGGGCATGGAGGTGCACAGCTGCAATCCCAGCAGTCTGGGAAAATGTTTCACAAATCTGTGCCCTGTCTGGGTAACTAAGCCAGAACTTGGTTCAAAATAAAAAATAAAAAGTGCCTTGGAATATAGCTTAGCATGAGGCCTTAGGTTCAGTCTCTAGTATTGCAAAAACATAATTGAACAGGCTTCTGAAAAATATCTATTTAACTTTGATAAGTTTATCAACTTGTTTTTTATAGGTTCCAATTTTTTTTTTGTACTGGCGATTGAACTCATGACCGCGTGATAACCAGGCAAGCACTTGAGCCACTAAGATAAATCCCCAGCCCCTAGATTCCAATTTTTATGGTATATAATCTTACCGTTTTTTTTTAACCTAACTCCACATCAGTGCTATCTTATATTTTCTAAAAGCTGTATAATTTTAAGTTTTATATTTATAAATTATAAATCTATGCTCCATTTGGGACTCATGTTTTACAGTGAGAAGTAGCAATTAACTCTTCTTGTCAATGCATAACTCATTATTCTACCACAATTTGTTGAAAAATCTACTGTTTCTTGACTTTTTATCTTTTTCCATGTATATGTGACTGTTTTTTGAATTTCATTGTGTCTCATTGTTATATTCATCTATCTTGATGTTGTTACACTTACTGTAACACTTTTATAATGAATCTGTAAAATATGACTTTATTTTCTTTCTACATTTCTTTAGTCATTCTATGTCTTTTACATTCTATATGGATTTTATTATCAGATTCTCCATTGTATCAAAAATCTGCTGAAATTTCAATTGATATTGCATTTTAGATTGATTTGCAAAGGTTGATATTATAACAATATTGAAACTTCCTAGTAATGAAGGTGGTATATGTCTCCATTTATTTAGGTCTTATTTAACTTTTTCAGCAATATTTTCTAGCTTTTAATATTCAAGACTTTCATAACTTTTGTTAGCTTCATGCTTAAATGTTTTATAAACTTTTGCTATTGCAAGTGGTATTATTTTTAATTCCAACTTTTGATGGTTACCAGTGCATTAAAATACACCTGATTTTTGTTACAGATCATGTATTATACAATGTAGCTATACTGTTTTTATTGTCAGCCTTTTTGTAAATTTGGTCAGGTTTTCTACATAATGATATCTACAAATACAATTTTACTTCTTTTCCAGTAGTGCTATATTTTATTTCTTTTCTTGTACTGTGCTGTCTAGAACCTCCAGTACAATGTTCAACAGATGTGGTAAAAGGATTCAGTCTATTTCCCTTACCTCAGATTAAGAGTGTTCAGTCTATCACCACTGACTGTGATGTTAACACTAAGTTTCCATAGATGTCTTTATAACCTTGGGGAATTTTCCTTTATTCCTATTCTGTCATAGATTGCTTTTCCATTAAAGGATCTGTTCAATGCCCTTCTTGGATCTATTGAGATGAGTTTGTATTTTTCATTTTGGGCTTGTTCCAATATGATGAATTATAGTATTTGATTTTTGAATAATCCCATTCCTGAGATAAACTCTATTTGGTCATGTTTGTCAGTTCCTTTAAAAGTTAGAACTATATAATCTAGCCACTCAACCTTTAGTTATATGCCCAAGTGAAGTGAATGCATGTGTCCATACAAATCATATTTCCAACAACAGATTTGAACCCAGAATATACAAAATACTATCAAAATTAAACAATATAGAAACAGCTACTACTAAAGAACTAAATAGATTACTTCATTGAAGAAGATTGACAGCAAATAAATATATCAAAACATAGTTAACCCTTAGGAAAAGGCAAATTAAAGCCATGCTGAGGAAATGCTACACATTATTATAATAGCAAAAAAGAAAAGAAAAAATTCAATATCATGTACCAATGGGGAGAAAAAGCCATGGGAAAATCCATACATGACTGATGGAAATATAAAATTTACAGGCATTATAGAAAAAAATTTTGGCATCTTGCTTTTAGAGAGCTAAACATATAGTTATCATGCTACCCAGAATTTCCACTCCTATTTACTTAGGGAAAATACAAAAAACAAAACAAAAAAAAAAAAACACTTATGTACACATACACAGACACCCACACACAGTTGATGTAAATGCTTAGCCATAATTTATGATAATGGGAAATAGATTTGATATCTTTCAATTGGTGAATAGAGATATAATGAATGTATTCAGTGGAATATTAAATGTTCAGCAATAAAAAGGGACCAACATAGATTTCCAAACTCTGTTGTTGAATCTCAAATTTATGTTGCTTAGTGAAAGAAATGAGGCCCCAAAGGTTACAGATCAGCCAATTTCACGACGTTCTGAAAAAGGCATTGTGACGTTACAGAGCAGTGAAGAAGCTGGCTACAGAGGAGACGCTTCAGGAAAGTTTGAAGGTCACAGAACTGTGGGCTTCCATTTCTTCGCCTCTACAGCTTCATCAACATATTTATCTGATTTTTTGTTTGTAGCCATCTTAGTGGTATCCTGTGATTTCTTGTACAGTGCTATGTTGTTCCATTACTGGGGACTGAATGAATCCTCACACTGAACTACATCCTCAGCTATTTTTATTTTTTGTTTTGAGATAGTGTCTCATTAATCCATTAAATATTCACTAAGTTTCCCAGGTTGGGTTTAAACTTGGAATTCTCCTGCTTCAGCTTCCCAGGAGGCTCACAGTACAGGCACGTGCCACCATGCACAGTGTCATTGTGATGCTGATGCGTAGTATTCTCACAATAGTGTCAAGAGTCTTCATATGCTTGTTAGTTATTTGCGCATGTGAAAAATGTATTTTTGAAGGTCATTTTTTGTTTTTGTTTTGTTTTTCCCACTGGGGATTCAACCCAGGGCTGTTGCACTGACCTATGTCCCCAGACCTTCTTTTATTATTTTATTTTGAGACATGGTCCTGTTTCATTGCTGTGTTTCCCTGACTGGATTTGAATTTGTGATTCTCCTGCCTCAGCCTCTCAAGGTGCTAGGATGACAAGTTGAGCCACTGTGCTTGACTAGGTATGTGATTTTAGGTAATAATAAACTTCTTCCCTCCTCTAACTAAACCACTTCTCATCATGACAATAAAAATACAGTAAGAATACAGTCAAAAGGAATCACATGCCCATTTGATGTTAGAGCTGGCCCAGGCTATACAGTGAGTTCAAGGCCAGTCTGAAAAACAGTGACATATTCATTCAGATAAGCACAGTCTTCCAAAAAGTTATTGGACAACATTTTAAATAAAAGTATATAGGAGGGAAAAGCTATATACAAAAGCAACAAATCGCATCAGAAGACATAAAAAACAGTATCCTTTGTTTTCAGATCTTGTTACATGACACAAAATAGCTATTCAATAATCTAAGAAGCATTTATGCTATTGCAGGCACTTTATTCAAATATTAATTCTTCCTTAGGATAATATTTACTTACTTATCCATCATATGTAGAGTAGTTGGAGGTCTCAATTTTTTATTGAGATCTGAAGAGTCTCCAGACAGACAAAGATTCAATGAGGTTTGCTTTATTCCAGTAAAACCTTATTTGCACAACACACATTTTCTTATGTCTCCTCTAGATTCTTTTCTTTGAGACAGTATTTAAAAATGGTGTCTTCAGCTTTTAATACAGAGAAAAAAATCAATCAGTCATTCAAATCATATAATATTCTCAGTTTCCAATGCAGATGAAAGATGGGAAGAAAATCAAATAACTCCAAAAAAGTGTTATGATCGAATTCCTTTTCCTCCTCACAATGTAAATATAAAATCTTTGTAAAAGAGGGGAGAAGATCCAGCAGGGTTGGAGTTTAGTGTGCACAGAACACTTAATGCCAAAATGAACAAATAGCATTTGTGGAATGTGAGGGTTAGCTCTTCACACATTTTGACTAAACAAAGGCTTAAAGGTTATACTAAGGTGTCTGACGTATTTATCTTCTTTGTAAAAGGAAATGCAAGTAGAAGCTTACTGGCAAATAAATAGGTATATTCTTTCCAGGAGCATGTACCCTGTGGTTAATCGCATTTTGGTATGTCCTAATGAGTGGCACCATATTTTGTGGGCATCTTTGTAGTTGAAATTTCTATGTTTCTATGTATTAATGGATCACAAAAGATAGAGTGAATATTTAATTTTTTATTTAAAAAAACAAAACAAAGCAAAAGAATAAAAATGATACAGAATTTCAAAGCAAAATGATAGGAAATTAACACTGGTTAATATATTGCATATGGGTATCTTCAAAGTAGTTGTTCAGATTACCAGATTTAGGCATGAAAAAATGATGAATATTTAAATTTTAAAAATATTAATGTGAAGGAAGCACTGGCATCCACCAAAATGTGCCCACTCACTTTGAACATATTCATCTCATTTTTCTTGCCACTTTCTTTAGCAGTTCTGGAAATCCTCTTTAATGAGTGTCGTTATGAAGTGCAACTTAAGAAATACGGTGGATGCTGTTCCCGTCCAAGAGGAAGGCAGGTCTTCTGTGTTTGGATTTTCTGTATATAAATATTATCTGAAATTTATTATAAAGTCTTATTTGTTCTTTTTAGTCCTTGGACAGTATATATGTATGAATCTATGAATTGGTATTGTATTACTGCATTGGTTAGAACTTCTAGTGCAATTTTGCACAGAGCAGCAAAAAGATACATCCTTTTCTGACTCCCAAAATAATAAAGATAGTATTTTGCTATCAAATTGTTATGTTTTACAGGAATCATTATAGGTTTATGACAAACCTTGTACTTGGATAAGAGTTATTTTAAAAGCATTAAATTTTACTAATTGCTTTCACCTTTTTAAGCACATGGTTTTTCTGCTTTGATTATATTCTTTTACTTTGTTCCACTTTTTTAGTTTTAAAAATTTGCATTCCTAGAAAAACACTCCAACTCATTCATCATGTTAAGTTTATAAAAATATTTTTTGGAACTGATTTGCTAAAATTTAGTTAATTGGTGAGACAGATTTCTCATATGTCCTTTCAGCATCCTTTAAAAAGACAGTGTCAGGATCATTACTGACTTACAAAATGTTAAGTGTATCTGCTATTTTTGTTCCATCTTGAAGATTTTGTACAGTTGGAGTTCTTTTTATTAAATAATAGGAGTGACTAGGGAAGCTATTGTGGTCTAGAGTTTACTTTGGGATAAGATTTTAATTAATAACTGTTTATTTAGTTTTGATAGGATTATTGGATAGGATTATTTAATTTTGATATTTCTCCTATATTATATTTTCAGAAAATTTGTTAATTTCACCTTATTATATTTCCACATACAGTTTATGTATCTATATATTAATTTTAAATATGTATAGAATCTGTTGTAATGTCTCCCTATGCATTCTTGATATTAGGTAATTGTGCCTTCCTTCTTTTCATTTTCATTAGTCAATAACTTTTTATGTCTTCACATAATAATCATATAACTATATAGATTCTTTCTATTACATATTTGTTCTTGTATATTGATTGATTCTTTTTTTTATACTTTTGATCAGATTTTATAACTTCTGAGACAGGTCATTAATTTAACTCTTTATCTTTACTATATATGTTGAAGGATACAAAATTGCCTTCAAGTGTAATATTAGTTGAATATTACAAGTTCTGATATGTATTGCATTTTATCAACATTTTTATTATTTTAATTTTTAAACATATAGAAACTTCCATTTGCCTTTTTATCCCTGATTTCCTGGTTCATGCAATAGTTAGTGTCAGTCCTGTGAAACATACTAATTTTGTCAATCAATATCTGGTATACTTTTGTATATGTGTACTTAAAAATGTTTATTCTTGTACTTGTTGCAGAGAAGTTTTTTAAAAAATCAATGATTTTGAAATGATCTGCATTGAAGAGCCGGCTCTCTGAATTTCAAATGTATCATGAATGGTATATTTTGCAAAATTCAATGAAAATAATTTACTGGAAAAATAAAATAGAAAAAGGCATACTTCACTTTCTGCATTCATAGAAGAAGTTGTGGGCCTGTCCCAACCTGATACAGAGACCACTTACAATAATTTGACCACTCTGCAAATGTGATTGTGGGTTTTGATACTCCGTAGCCAGTTCTGTGTCTCTGTACTTATGACTGTGCACATTGAAAATTATTACTGTTTTTAAAGTCAAATTTTGTTTAGCTGTACACATGCTGTTACTATTTTATTTTCTCCTTATTCACTCCTATTTTATAACCTTCGCTATACTGCAATTTACTTTTTTCTTGCAGAACATTTTATGGAATTTTATTTATTACAGGTCAGCAATAGAAACTCATACAGTTACTTTTGTATTTCATCTTCATGACTGAAGACTTTTACAAGTGTGTTGTTTTTCTCTTAATGAAGATGATATTCTGCTACTGTGTTCTGTCTTCCATATTGCTAAATTATCAGCTCTCTGTTACCAGGGGGGCACTTTTACAGCTGCACTTTTTTCCCTTGATGGCTTTTAATATGTTCTCTTTGTCTTGTTTTCTGCTTTTTTACTTTGATACATTTTTCTGCAAATCTCTTTTGCATTTATCTTGCTTGCAAGTCACTGTGATTCTTGCACTTGTGTATTGATCTTTTAAATCAATTCTAGAAAGTTCCTTTTACTTCTTTTTTATGGGATTGCAATCATATGATTATTTGGATTTTCTACTTGAATTTTTTTATTTTTCTATTAATGAGTCTCTGCATTTCTTTCTGATGTCTTCTTTTCAACTGTATGTTTCAACCAGATGTTTTCTTCAATTGTTTGTTAAATAGATTCTAATCTATTTGGAGACTTTTAGCTTTAAATTTTATTTTTAACTATATTATGCCTATATATATGATATAGGATACATATATACATATGTATACATATACATATATCACATATATATATGTATATATATATATACACACATATTTCTGCCACCTCCCCAAATATTGTTCAAACATAGCCTTCATTTTTTTACCTAATAAGTATATTTATTTTACATTATATATCTAATTCCAGGTTCGGTATTTCTTTGTGGATCTTTCTGTTACATTCTTATTTGGTATTGTCTCCACAAGAATCTTATAATCTCTGAATTTGTGGAGAAAATAATGAAATAACTATATGTAGAATAATATAAAGACTAAATGACATCACTTCCCTTTGCTCTTTTCAGGTTGTTGAGAGCTCAAAGAAAGCAAATTTTTTTTCATTTAAGTTTAGGACAGCCTAGAAGGCACAAAGAAATTAAATTCCCTATTGTCACACAAGTTATAAGTGGAATTTTCAGGCTATCAACCCAATCCTGCCTGATTCTACAGTACAAGTTCCTAGGTGCTACAATCAGTTTCCTACTTCTGATCTTAGGGCATCTGAACCAAGTGTGAACCTCTGGAGTGACTGCTGGCTTTCTCTGAGGGTCAGGCAACCAGCCTCACAGTTACAATCACATAATGGAGCAGTGAGTCCAGCAGCTGTCATTATTAACTACATCTCTTTCATCTTTTTCTTGAAGCCATCTTTGGTTTCCAAGTCTCTGTGCAACCCTCCCCACATATGACAGAACATTGTAGAGGTACATTTACGCTCACAAAATCTTCCTGGTTTGGATTTTGTTGTTTAGATATTAGAATTGCTGTTTATGCGATTTTGCTTTAAAGAGTTCAGCTAAACAAAACCTTCTTTTGAGCGAACCCAGAAAGCAAATCTCTGATACCATTTCCCTTTGGCTGCGAAAATTAACCAGTCAGCGACTCAGAAGATGGAACACATTTTACAACAGACCCTGAGCAAGCTGCCACCCAAATTCAACCTTTTCCTCCGTCTTCCGTGTGAGGACTTTCCTTTCTAATCACACTGAAACTTCGGCAGACAGAGAATAAGATTAAAAATAAAATCAGACTTGTTTAACACAGGCTCACTCTTGAAATAGGTCAAATTAGAAGTAGTCTTAGTTAATAATACCATTTGAGTGGGTGGCTTGCTAAGGCTTGGCTTCCACACAGCACAATAGCTTGATGATTTGAAAAAAGGCCTTTCAATTTGACCACACAATCATTATAATTACCATTTGACACATAACCTCATGCTCTTCTTCATGCTACAATTTGACCTTTCTCTGTATTTTGGGCCCTGAAATCCTGAAATTCTAACCTGAATACGTGAGAGAATTCATCATGGAGTTTGTTTCTCTTTGACTTCATGTGGTCAAAATAAATCTATAAGTGTAATCATAGCTATGGGTTTGATTGCTGAACATTAATGATGCAGTATCTTATGCCTTGTTTCACAGCATCGTGAAGCAGAGCTAGCCAGAAGCCACCATAGCTCAGCTCAGAACCTGTGGGGTGCTGGTCATTTAGACATCTTCCCCTCTTTTTGTCCCTCATATAATGGGTCATCCTTGGCAGAAGGAAAAATTATTGCCAAAAATTGAATCAAAACATTTGAAAATAAATATGACTAACAATGTTAGAGTGGAAACAACTTTAAGAGCTTTAAGGATTGAGACCTTATCAGTAGCAGAGATTTATTAATAAACAATAGCTTTTACCTTCCTGTAAAAAAAAGGAAATGAGGAAATTATTATTAACAGTAAAATCCCCAAAATAAAGGCAATTCAAATGTAAACCATCTGTCAAATATAATGTTTTCATAAGATGATCAATTTTAACATAAGAGATGTAGACCTTAGATGTGGACTTCTAAAAATATAGGGTAATAGAAAACTCTGGGCTTTAATCTGATCCTAAATACTAGAAAGTAGCTGCTTTAAGTAATCTATAAATTAAGGTGATACACTTTCTTCAGCTTTGAGGTTAATTTTGTTGATCTTATTATGAGTAATGACTCTACACATGTTAAAAGGTATCTGCTGCTTTTTGGTCATGATTTGCAGAACAGAGTCCTCTTTCTTTGGAAAAGTAACTATCTATAAAAGTTATAAGTGTTTTTAACTGACGGGTAGGCCAATCTAAGACGGCCTGCTGTAAGAGTGGAGTGTGTTGTTGTTGTTGTTGTTGACGAGCTATGAATGCAGTTTAATGGATACACACATATGCCGCAAATACACGATTATTTTGGAATCTCCTATTAAAATTCTCTTAGAGTGAACAGATTTAGTTGGATAACATAATCATCATCACATGTTGGATTTTGCTGATTAAAAAGTGTGGCAGATGCGGAAGCTGGAAAATAAAAGAGAATAATAAAGAAATAAATTATTCTCTATGATAAAAATATAAATTTTGAATACTTGTCACCTTGAGATGGAAAAAGAGGTTAGCAAGAATAGTAAGAAGCTGAATTGATGAGGGAAAGTGAACAAGGAGGAGAGAAACAAGAGAATGTCCTGGAGATATTTTTACTAGGAGATAGTGTCAAGAGACTTAAGATTATATTAGAGATTAAATACTTTTTGTCGCTGCTTTAATGAGTGGAACATCTCTGGCATCGCTCCCCCCACACACACACACCCCACACACACCCCACACACACGCCTAGCTTTTACCTCTGCAATAAACCTGCTCTGATCCGGAGGAATTCCCGGGAAAGTAGGTCTGAACTTGGAGCAGGTCTTCCAAGCTGCTCTGTAATGTAACACAAAGGACAGACTGTGAGGGCAGCGCAGTGGAAACGGTCAGTCTGAGCCAGGGATAACCACGTGGTACAGACTCTCCATCACAATGCCTTGGAGGATTTGGCAGAGGATTGGTGGATGTACTGTGAGTTCTAGATGAATCACAAGCAAATCGTAGTAAGAACGACTTGGACTATAGGATTTGTGATGGTTTTGGAAGGGAGAAGGGCAGTCTTAAAAGTTCATAATTTTTTATTCTAATTCTCTGGAACTATGTTTGAATTTTTGATGCTCTTTTCATTATGTATACCACGCTTTGGTTTAACTTACTATTTGTCATTCGATGAACATTCAACATTAATTGGTGACAATAAAGTTGATTCCAAAATAATCATGTATTTGTGGGCAGATACATGTATACGTTAAACTGCACGTGGAGCTGTGATAGAAATGGGGCTAAAACACCTAATTAAGGAAATACATTGCTGTTTTTACACGAGGAAGGTTTGCACAGTAAAGATTCCTACTTGGTATATGAGGACACATTCTGGGGTAATAAATATACACAAAAGAGATAGGAATCAGTATCTGGGTCTCTCATAATAGGAGCAAAAAATTTAACTCATAAAGAATGTTTTCACATATAAGTTTGACAAAGATCAAAAATATATTTGGTTAAAACACATTGTAATAGTTTGGGGCAAATGGCACTCTCCTTCTATGCTGCTGGAAGTGTACAGTGATACAGCTTCTGTGGAAGACAGTCTGTCCATGTTGGCATTAAATGCTTATTTACCTTAACCCTATAATTTTGCTCTTGGTATATCTTGCACATATACTCACAGGTAGGTATAATTATTTATATATATATATATATATGGATGATTAGTACTATATTGTTATAAACCAAAACTAAAAAGAAAGAACTAAATTATTTGCTACTAAAAGACAATCAGTAAAACAAGTCATGGAAAATTTAAATGATATAAAATGAGTTAAGTGTTTAAAACAATAAGCTAATTACATGCACCAAAATGAAAAAATTAGATTCTAGAGATTTCTTTAAGTAAAAGTGTACCAAATTGGATATAATTGTAATTTATGTAAAATATACATCACATTTTGTAAAAGTAACAGTTATATGTTGACAGAGTACTGTTCATACACAGGTATGTAAGAAAATCACTATGATCATGATCTTAGGAATGGGAGTTATTTTTACTATTTAGAATTATTAAAAGTATATATGATTTGCATGCTTTATCTGTCTGTCTATCTATCCAACTAAAAGAATTACAAGTCACAGAACAGAAGAGTGAGTCAGTTGTGGCCTGGTTGTCATGGAAACAATCTACCCATCTCATTGTTATGGTAGTTATTTTGTGTTGAGAATATTTCACCATTGCCCTCAGTATATTAAAATATATGTATACACTATAGTTGAATATCTGAAAGAAAGGCGATTATGTAAATGATACCAAAAAATTAACCACGAATGAATTAGGACAATTAAAATCAGTACAAATTGCCCAGTTTTTTGAAACAGAATACAGGATTTTTCCATGGCAGAAATCCTCACATAACCAGATAAAAATTTCAGAAAAACAATCACAAAAGCATTCAAACAGCTATCTTTCCAAAACTTCATATTCAAGGAAAGCTATTAGTCCTTAGTATAAAATCAGAGTGGTTTTCAATATGTCTTGAAATTACACCGCTTAAAAGTGCTGAAGAGGATGGGTTACCAATCAGACACAGGGATACCGTCACTGAGATGCGCAGGAAGCCCGGGGATCAAAATGGACATTGGTGTTGACGTCTAACAGGAGAACTTGGTCATGAATTTAAATCACACTGCTGAAGAATTGGTATATAATTCCTTGGAAATGTTTGCTTGTGGAGAAAATGACAGTGTCCTGTTTTTGTTTTATTTTTCTTAAAGTTTTCATGAACAGCTTTTGTTGTTTCTCTTATAGTGCATTTACTCCCTGAGGCCCCCATAAGTAAGCAACACTCCTTGTGGGGTCAGTACTGAGTGACTTGTGAGCCTTCCTCACCAACTGAAAGCAAATCCTTGAACTTCTGCATATTCTCTGGCTTCCTGCACATTTGGGTAAGAGTTTTGGTCTCCAATTTTACCTTCCTCACCTAACTGTTGTATAAATCTCATCTTTTCTTTTGTATTTTCTTAGTAGTTCTTGGACTTAGCGTAGCTTCAGACTCAAACCCACCATTTCTTTGCCACCACAGAGGTAGAGAACAGACCTCAAATCTTTTAATGTCTTCAGAAAACCAGACTGCTGTACTTACAACTAAAAATAAAATGGAAAAATGTTGGTAAGACCTGTGTTACAGATCCAGTGAGATTGCAACAGTGCAAATGAGGAGCAAAAGTGGATGGATGTAGAGAGGAAAAGACTTGGGGAAAAACCCACATTCACAGGACACCTCAGGAAGGATTTCCTCTCAATCTTGTCTTTTTAGCTAATAATTTGTTATCACCAAAGATGCTGTTATATTGTTATATTTCTTGCCTTAACTCTCCCAGAAGTCCCTGAATTCATTTCTCTTTCTCAATAGAAATCCTTAGAAGTATGTAAACTCATATTAACCTTCTTTTATTCAACCTTTTACTGAAAATCTCCATTAAATTTTATCAAATAAGTCAAAGAATGTCTTTCTTTATTGGTTCATAATGCCTCAAATAACCTATAGAAATGGTTTCTTTTTTAAAATTGTGCTGTAGTGTCCCTAAAGCTAGTGTCTAAGATAGAAAATCTTTTGGAAGCAAATGACTTAGTACAAAGTGTCCTGTTACTAAGAAGCAGGAAATTTTGAAAATATTATGTACCATATATCTTCACTGAAAAACAAGGAAAATTTACTCCTTACATCCAATGGCAAACAGTAGAGAAAAAAATTTTAAATTTATTAATAAACCTTTTTATTATTAATTTTATTATTAATAAAAAGGTTTATTTTTTAAAAATTTTATTTAAAGAAAAAAGCAAAACAAAAGGAAGAAACAATACAGAATTTCAAAAAAAGTAAACAGTAAGAAATCACTAGTTGATAAATTGCATATTGTCTTCTTAGATACAGTTGTTCAAGTTACAAAATTAAAGCATGTAAAGTGGACATTCAAACAGTGAGGCTGCAAACAGTTCTGTTCAACAATCCAATAATAATTTAGCAACATCGTTATCAATCCTACACACTTAAACATACATGCAGTTATATCCCCTAGAGCACTTTCTTTTCCTCCTATTGCTTTTTAAAATCCATTATCTATTTAGTTATATCATGTTTCAGCTTGCTCAGTTTTTTTACTGGTCTGTTGTGTTGTTATTTACTTTTTTATATTTATTTATATATTTATTTCTTTATTTTTAAAGTAGTAAAATACCACAGAACAAGACAGTGCAAAGCCAATTGAGACAGTGTAGTGAAATTGGTACAGAACTTCACAGTAGGTTACTGTGATAACAGTAATAGGTACCATATTGTATCTCGTTTTCTTCACAATAGTTGTTCTTTCAGTCAGATATAGAAAAATCAAAGGAATTACAGAACGTTATAGAAGTTATCAAAACAGAATATTGAATAGAGCAGTACCATTAATCAGAACAAAGTAAAACAGTGATAAAAAATATTTGCCTTCAAAGAGATGGTAGAAGGAAATCCCCCTTATTTGCTATATTGCATATACTCAACCTTGCAAGAGATGCTCAGATCTCAGATTTGCAAATGGGGCGGGGGAGAGATAGGTGCTTGAATCTCAGCCCGCACGCAGGTGGGCTCATAGCCGCTTACCAGGGCGGCGAGCTGATTGCTTGGTTTCCCAGTGCCCTAAGTTCCAACATGACGCAGATCTCAGGAGATGATGATGGTTTATTAATAATAATTTAATATTAAATGATTTATCACATGTATTATTAATAATTTAATATTAATAAAAATATTAATAAACAACTCAATATTTTATATGATAGAAAAAGCAAAACATTTCTCTGACACTATTTGTACTTTAATTTTGACCTTTTTTTAATGGAGATACTTGCCATGACCCTTGGGAGGTAGTAGGTGATATTAGTAGTTTGCATGTCTCCCATGGAATGGTTACTTGATGGATGAGAGCTCTAGAGCATTCCACTGGACTTAGAGCTGAATATTCACTGTTTAAAGAGAATTCTCAGTGTACTCCTAGGAATTGTGACTCCATGCTTTTTCCTTTAAAACAAACTCCTTCTGCTCTCTCTCTCTAGAACTTGTACCTGTTTTTATTTACTTAGGCCTAAAGCTATGTTTTTGTTAGTTGGTTTTATTTAAAGAGAAGAAATAATAGAAAAGTCAAGAAGCAAACAAATAAAAAAAACAAAAAGCAAAAACAAAAGCGAAACAACAACAAAGAACAAAACTAGCTATATAGGTTTTCAAAACAAGATGACAGGATGAAGCTGTGTTCTTGCTTTTCAGTTTTCACTCTTCTCTTCCGTGCTAAGTGAAGTATACTATCAGTTTTATTGGAAAAGTATCACACACACACACACACACACACACACACACACACACACACACACCTACCTCTGTGTTTTCCTAATGACGTGTTCATGGTGAGCCACCCTGCTATCAGCTTTCAGTCTAATTAACCATTTAGTTTTTGTCTCAATTTCTGGTCTCATCTTCTTGTAAAATAACACAAATCCTTAACTCTTCTACACTGCAAATCTATCTTTCTAACTCCTCAATTTAAAATGTCTGATGCCACATACTGACCTCAAGAACTATCCAAATTTTAGCACATCTGACTAAGGCTGTACCTGCTTACAACTCCATTCTCATGTTTATTCTTTTAAGCTCCAAAATTATTTTAAAATTCTGCTAAATACTACAAACACAGTTATTCCTGCTGAAGTGTCTAATTCTCAATATTCCTCAACACTGAGATCTCAACTCAGATTTTACATCTCTCAAAAGGCTTTGACAGTCCTTTCCTGTCCTGTCATCTCTACCAACAGTGGCTGAAGGGGTCAGTGTCCCACCTGTGGGCTCCTGTAACCACCAATACCTGTATTGACATCATATGAGGTATTATCCATGTTATAAATTTACTTTTCCTATTCCAAGCCCTTCAACAATGATCAGCAACTCATATATGGAGAACAACCCCAAACCCAGCTGAGCCCTTGTACAAAATAGCCACTCAATAAGTATTTGATGACTGGTTAAATGAATAAATGAATGAATTTTAATGACTTATGCTGTCAAGTTGAAATAAATGACCCAAATTAAGCCGATGTCTCACTCAGAGACCTGAGTACCCTTGGCAGTAAGAGACCTAGAGGGACACCCACCTCCTTAGTGACAACTACAATCTAGAAAGATACCTAACTGAGGGAAATACTTGCTCACTCTTGCCAAAGGTTATAGCAGAGTTCAGTGGCTCCTAAACTCTTTCCTGTTATATTTCCTCAATATCTCTGGAAAAGTAATGCCACACGTCTGTGTGCAGTGAAGAAAAGATAACAAGAGCATCTTGTATCAGAGGACCATTTCCCACAATGCAAAGAAGGATAAATGGTCCTTTCTTTCCTTTGTTTATTGATTTGCTTGTTCATTCATTCATTTCTTCATTGCTAGAGTCACTATTCAAACACATACACATGCAGACACAGGCACAGACACATACAAAAACACACAAATTACCACTGTGGCTTGTAGTTTTAGAGAAGTAAGACAGGTATATTAACAGGCGGTATTTTACAGTCATCTGAGGTGTCCTCTTCGCTGTATGAAAGATTCATCAGCCTGTGTCTTTCTATTAAGTACTTAAGTATATTTAGTTTTCTAAGAGTTATTTTTCTATCTGAAGTTAGAATGAGCTTAGCCAAAGGCAAAAAGGATTTCTAATGCAGATACACACTGCACAGCACCCTGGAAGCACTTAGCCTCAACCCACTCTATTGACACAAGGATAGGAAGATACTTCCAGGCTCAGGAACATTTTTAGCATCTATCCATTTCATTTGGCATCAAGGAAAAGAAACAGACTGGAAAGGAAGAGTTGGTAACTATGGTATAAATTATTTGCTTCTAAGAGCTGATTTGCCCCTAAGGAGAAAAAGAATTAGTTTCAGGCCATACTGACTGGGGGAAACATCAAGTTTATTGACACTACTCATTGGACAAAAGACCGAAAAAGGACACAAGAATGTTTCTGGCTCCTCATTTTCCTAGGGCAGCTAACACCCCTAAATGTGGCCCTGATAATAAGATGATATACTATCAGACAGTGATGTTTGTGGCTTTCCTCTCCTCCCCCAGCTATTGAAGCTGCATTCAGTGGGAGACACACAGTAATTTGTAGAAAATCATGATTTGCTAAGAAACTCTCACAAAATCCCAAGAGCCCATTATATTAACAAAAGTGACAAGAAAATAAATGTTTTTGACAAGGTAGTGTTCCTGTCCTGGGAAGATGGTTGAAACATCCATGATTATTCAGGGAATCTAACTTATTTAAACACACTGTCTCTGATACTAAATGTTATAGCATGGCTTTTTTGTGGCTAATAAAACTTGGTTTACATTCCACCTCGTGCCTACTCGGCTTCGCCTCCCTACGCTCACTTAAAGTGCATTAAGAAGCAGCAAGCAAGATCAGGACGATTGGCTGCAAAACTTAAATAATTCATTTATGCGTCGCTGCTTTCAGACTGTGTTTTTACAAATGCAATAATGAGACAAGCTGTGAAATGTTTTACATGGGGAAAGGCAACCAAGCCACTGAAAGAAAAGTCCCTTTCTATGCCCTATTTCTTGAGATTCAGGGCAAAAGCCATCAAGGAAAGCGCTCCAGGATTTCAATGTCTCTTACAGAAACATGTGCGCGTGCCTACTCCCATGCCTACAGTATCAAATAGGTACTATTTTTGTCTTTCCATTAATTAGAGTTAAACCCATGTTGTGTTTGAAAGATTTAATCCCTGATTTAATTTATAAAATTGATCCAAATCTAATTCAATTCGCATAGGAACTTTTGTGGGAGGATTTCAAAAATTAAAGTTCATATGCATAAATACCCGCATGAAAATTAAATAACTATTATAAAATCCAAAAAATGACAAGCTCTCAAACTGTTAGATAATAAATCATATTATAAAGCAAAGACATATGAATATGGCACTAGGCAAAGTTAAAACAGATTATCTTTGAAAATAACTAAGTCTACAAGCACAAAGGATATGTATATATTCAATATACAATAATGGTGCACTATATCAGTGAGAAAACAAATGATAGATTTTAAAAAAAGATTTAGCATAATACCTGACTGCTTACTTGACAAAGAAATTGTATTTACAGAATTTATTAATTGAAATTTCAAGTAGAGAGTGAGTTTTATATTACAAATAAAACCACAAAATATCTAGCAAAACTATAAATGAACATTTATATAACTTTCCAGAGGAGAGGATCATTTTCTAAGCATAACAAGAAAAAAATGAACTACAAAAAGAGACTCTCCAACATTATCACTGAGAGACAGAAATGAATGTCAGTACCAAAAAAACTATTAATAAAATTAAAAGGTATATCTAAAAATTTAGCAAGATTTTTTTAAATTACAGGAAAGAGGTGTCAGTGTTCTCTGTAAGTTCTCTCAAAGTCAAGATGGAGTTACTCTGTCATCCCCTAACTAAAAAATGAATAACTAAAGCCCATAGGTTACAAAGTAGGGAATCTCATGCATATATGCCTAAAAATAAGACATAGTCACAAAAGAATCTACCAGAACCATAAGCTTACACAACGGCTGCTGTACAGCTCTAGACAGGAAATGCTTCTGCCAGACGTCTACCTGGCAACTACCTGTGTAATTTTGCATGAACAGCACCCTTGTAACTAATCTCTAGAGGGATGGATTATTGTTTCCAACTATCTTATACTTTCCATCTCATTTCACCACTGAAAACAAAATTTCTTAACAAAATAATAGGCGAATAATAACAGTTAATGCATTGCATATTGTTATCTTTAAAGTAGTTATTCAGAGTACAAGATAGGGGCACTAAAATTTTCTGTAATTGATGTTAACAGAAACCATCCTTTTCAATGAGCTAAGAGACACTAATAGTGTAACTGTTTTGAAGGTTTTTTTTTCCTTTTCCCTTCAGTCTGTCCCATTTCCCCAATCTTACTTTCTTTTTCCTTTTGAACAAGTTCTTCCCATTTCACAGTATATGTTCCACATTTTAGACCTTATTTACTCTTTCAGTTTCTCACACCAGGGAGACAATATGATGCTTATAAATGTGACTCTGACTTATTTCACTTTTGAATATGGTCTCAAGTGCATTCATTTACCTATAAAAGTTTCAAATTTATCCTTCTTGATGGCTGAGTAGTACTTCACTCTATAAAAATTAGCACATCTTTTTTATTGATTCCTAAGTTAATGGGAATTTGGGTTATTTGAAAGATTTAGCTATTATGAAATGTGCTGCTTTAAACATGGTTGCACTTATATTATCGTGAGGAAATATTCTCAGGTAGCTATGGGCTTCAAAATATTTTAAAATAACTTTCAAACCAAAAATTGGTATTCCAGGAAATTATGTAAGGAAACAAACACAAATATAAAACATTTTATAACATAATTATTCACAATGATTAGCCTCCAAGAAAATAATATTTTCTGAAAACAGAGTAGTTGCATACTAGGTAAAAACTATGTGACTCTTAATAATTACTGGAAAATACTTATACAGGGAAAAGAATGTGTATGAGACAGAGATACAATTAACATGCAAGGGCACAGAAAAGATGAAAAAAGTGCTTAACTTTCCCTTAATTTTATTAAAAAAATAAAGTTAAGAGAAATATAATGTCCAAATTATGAGAAAGATGAAAGAATTCTAAATTTGTATATATTTATTAAAAAACTTCCAAATACATAGAAGAAAAAAGCAACTAAAGAAATCAAATTATAACTCAATTACTTATTGGATTGTTTATAATATGCTACTCTCAGTGTACAAATTATCAAAGAGACACAAAAATAATATATATATATATATATATATATATATACACAGAATTGTCCACAATGTAATTAACAAACATAATGAAATAGACAATCATGGAAAAGCCACTCATCCTCTCACCTACCTCAGACAACATTCTTTGGTTTACAGGATTATATGACTCCATGTAGAATAAGACATGTAGGAAAATTAACCACTTACCTGACTTTAGATCAAGTCTAAATAATTTTGAAAAGGTGACATACCATAGAAAGCATATTCTCTACAGTGTAGTGCAGTCATTATTAATAAAAGAATCACTGTGCAATAACTATAAATTTTTAAAACAATAAAATATACTTACATAATTTATTAACAAAAATTATATGCTAAACAAAATGTATCCATAACTGAGAGAGCATGATTTGTAAAAATGAAAAGACGCAGCTAAAATAGTATTTAAAGGGAAATGCATAACTATAAGTACTTGCATTAGGAAAAAAGAAAGTCTGGGGATACCGAAGCTCACCACCAAAACTACTTTAAAAGTTAGAAACCAAAAAATGACACCTCTAGAAAATAGGAAAGGGATAAAAATATGGAGACGGAGATAAATAGAAAAAAGATACCATAGCAAGAAATGAATAGTGAAACTTAGTATGATCAACCTCAGGGCAGAGAGCCTCAACAAAGATGCAATAGATAGATCAAAGAACAGTCCAAGAATATTGGGGACAACTTTATGCCAATAAACTTTAAAATTTAGTCAAAATGAACAAAGTTGAAGAAAATATAAACTATTAAATATATCTCAAAAGAAAGTATAAGTGATCCTATAATTTAACTATTTAATGGCTAAAAATAATTTTATGAAGGAAACAGTGTCTCCAGCTTGTATTTTTTAGAAAGACAGTTGTGAATACTTATATAATTGCTTCAGAAAACAGAAAATGAGAAAATGTTTCCAACTGTTTTTATGAGGCTACAATAAGCCTGAAATTACAAATTTACAGGCTAATTTCATTCTTGAGCTTAGATGCAAAAAGTATACAAATTATCCAAGAAAATCTAGGCATATTAAAAATAAGCAAGTTGATTTAACTCAGTTATCCTAAAAGATGAATTTAAATTTAAAATGTTCATAATTTCATTTAGTACATTAACATATTAAAATAGCGAAACTGAATGTGATGAATAGAATTTGATAAAATCCAACATTCATTTAAAATTAAAAAAGATTCTTTACAAATTAAAAATACAAGGAATTATGAAGGGTAATTATGAAGAAAACTAGAAACAAACATTTTAGTGGTGAAAAGTTAAAATAATTTTTAAATCAAAAACAGAACAAGATAGGATATCTACTATCACCAACTTTTTTCACTGTTGTGGCCATCATTTTAGCCAGCACAAGGCAGGAAAAGACAAAATAATAGTAATTGCAAGGAAACAAATAAACAATTATGATTTGTAGATAACAGGATAATCTATTAAATCACAAAGTAATTTCTAAGAAATGCATCAGCATCAAAAACAGATTTTCTAAGCATAAAATATATGAAATTCAATTATTTGTAGATATTGACCATGTGTTTTTAGAAGAAATGATTTAAGGAACATATGCCATATATAATTTCAAGTAAGCAAGTATCTAGGAATAATTTTTAAAAGATATACAAGACTTGTGAAGAAAATAATGAATTTTATTGAAAGGCATTAAAGAATCTTCCAGTATATTAGGTAAATATCACGTTCATACAGAGGATGAATGAATTTCATAAAAATATCAACTCAAGTTTACTCAGTGAGTTGATGCAAATTTTATTATTATTGTTATATTTTAAGGAGAAAAAACACAGAAAACAAAAACAAGAGACAAACAAACAACTACTACAACAAAAAAACTCAAAACAATAACAACATAGGTTTTCAAAACAAGATGATAGGAATTTAACAATGGTTGTTATATTGCATATTGTTATCTTCAAAATGGTTGATTAGATTACCAGATATGCAGCGCTAACCAAGCCATATGAGTATTAACTATTCTTTTCTATAAATAGATTTAGTAGTATAATCATCCTATCTTATGTACATATATACAGATTTATATCTTTTTCCTTTTCCCTTCCTTCTTTTCTCCTTTTCCCTGAGTTATTTTTCCCCTTTAAGCAGTTTCCTACCCTTTCACAATATTTACTGAAGATTTTGTTTCTTATTTTCTCTTTCAGTTTCTTATACTAGGGAGACAATATGGTATTTACACATGTGAGTCTGATTTATTTCATTTATGAGTACAGTCTCAAGTCTGAGATGAATACACACTTCTCAGATGAAAATACACAAATGGCAAATAAATATATGAAAAAATGTTCAGCATCATTGATCATTAGAGAAATCCAAATTAAACAACACTGGCATTCTATCCCACTCCAGAAAAAATTGTCAAGAAATCAACAAACAACAGATGCTGGAGGGGTTGTGGGGAGAAAAGAACTCTTCTTTATTGTTGGTGGGAGTGTAGACTGGTGCAACCACTGTGGAAATCCTCATGGAGATTCCTCAAAATGCTAGGATTAGACATCCCATTTGACCCAGTTATCCCACTTCTGGGCATTTTCCCAGAAGAAATAAAATCATCATAACACAGTGATAGATGTATAACCATATTTATTGCTGCACAATTTGTAATAGACTAATCATGGAAGAAACCCAAATGCCCATCAAGTGAGGACTGGATGAAAAAGATGTGGTAAGTTTATATAATGGAGTACTACTGAGGTATAAAGAAGGCTTGCATCAAGGTTTTTATAGGTAAATGGACATGACTTGAGATCATACTCATAAGTGAAATAAGTCAAACTCAAGTGTGTAAATACCATATTGTCTCCCTAGTGTAAGAAACTGAAAGAGCAAATAAGATTCAACATTTACAATAAAAATTGTGTAAGGGTAAGAAACTACTTAAAGGAAAAGAGTAACAAAGATAAAGGAAAGTAGGAAAGAAAAGGGAAAAAGGGAAAAGATACAAATTCACATATATATATATATATATATATATATATATATATATGATAGCTAAAATGACTAGTAATAATTCTACTAGTTCTTAGAAAAGGACAGTTAGTACTCACAGGATTAGACCAATTTAGCATGTCTACATCTGGCAATCTAAGCAAGTCTTTTGAAGACAATAATATGCAATATAACAACCATAGTTAAATTCTTATTGGCTTGTTTTGAAAGACTATATTGTTATTGGAGTTGTTGTTTTGTCTCTTTTGCCTTTTGTTTTTCTTTTCTATGCTTTTTTCTCTTTTTAAATTTTTTTTATTTTAGAGAGAGTAAAACCAAGCAAAATAAAAAAGAATAAAGTGCATCAAAGCAAAACAGTGTAAATGACACAGAATTTTAAAACAATAGGAAATCAACAATAGTTACCACAATGCCTCTTGTTGTCTTCAGAATAGTTGCCCATATCTTCAGACAGAGTAAAAATCAAACAAAACATAGCAGAATAGAACCAATAAAAACAAAACAATAAGCACAATAAAGGACTTCAAAACAAGATAATAGTAAATAAAAAATGACTACCAAAATATATCTTGTTATCTTTGAAATAGATGCCCATGCCATCAGATACAATAAAATCAAATAAGACAAAACAGAATAGAACCCAACCCAACAAAACAATGAAAATGATACAGGACTTTACAGCAAGATGATAGGGAATTAACAATGACTGCAACAGAAGGAGATCCCCGTAGATGCTACACTGCGTATTGTTATCCCTGAATAGATGATCAGACTACTGACTTTAGGTCTGCAATCAGTGAAACACTAAACACTACACACATTAAGTTGTATTTTGCCTCATTAGGTATCATTGTAGCCTCTGTTTCTCCAGATCAGCCAGCCCCTTATGCTGGAAGGCTGGGCAGGAAACTTGACTCTTCTTGTCTCCTTGCCTGTCCCAGAAAGGGCTGGTGCCTGACTCTCCAGTCAGCCCATGCATGGTGCCAACTCACAGGAGGCCTTAGCTTCTTGTTGACGTCTTGTTCTCCTCCCCCTGCACTCTGAAAATGGCACAGACTCACAGGAGAGGGCCTGCTCCTGACTTCCCCACTCAGCCTGTACATGGTGCAGACTCACTTTTTTTCTCTTTTAAATATAAATAAATAAATAAATAAGTTTAATAAGTGAGGGTATGCTGTGGATACCTGGGGGGAGAAAAATGAATTTACGATGTGAAATATACAAGAGAAAGAAGATTGAGGGAAATTCATTAGGAGTTTAATTTGTAGCACTGTGATTTGAGATTTTTGTGAAACATCATCCGACTGTTTACACTCACTTGGCAATTGAAAATATTATTTGCAACTCAGGGGAAAGACTCAGGTTGAGATAACTAATGGAGACAGCTGAAGCTGTGGAAGAAGATGAGATTGTCTGGTTCCCCAGGTATGGAACAAAAAGAGAAGACCACAAACAAAGCTCTCTACAGCACTGATGTTTTAGGATAATCAGCGGAAGATGAACAAACTAAAGAGATGGGAAGAGATAATAAGGTAGTTAGAGAAACAGGTTAAATGGACCCAAGATCTAGGAGCAGGGATTTTTTTTTATAAAATGAGTAGTCAATAATATCAAATGCTAAAGAGAAGCCATGACATTGAGGATATAAAAGAAAAAATTATATTTTACTTGTGGTTAATAACAGATGACTTTGCTAAGAATTTTAGGGAAAGGTTTGGATACTAAGCATTGGGGAGTCAAATGAATTGTAATTGAATTAGGGAAGTACTTGCTGCAATTGCATCAAGGCTGAGAGACAAACCAGAGGGTTCTGAGGACAGAACCATTTGGTCCAGACAACAAACTTAGGGGACCTGGATTAGGGCAGTAGCAGTGATGTGAGGAGCGGATGGATTGCCAGGTTTTGAAGACCTACATATCTGAGTTGGGGACAAAATTATATGATGACTGATGATATTGTAGGGCATGAGACTTGAGAGAACTAGGGAAGGAAACAAGTTGAAGATGTCTTCGAAGATACCATCTGGTTGGGGCAGTCAGGAATAGGGGAAGCATTAAATAGTCTTACAATACATGAAATGGAGCAATGCAGGCTAAGAGAGGAATTGCATGCTAAACATGGTGTGCTGCCAATATGTGACATCCTCTTACAGATATCTAGAAGCCTCTTGGATTTATGAGAACCTAGGAGAGACAGAGATGACAATACAGATTTGTGATTTATTTACACGTAGAAAGATAAAACTATATAGGCAAAATAACATAAAACGCTTTTCACACAGGAAAATCCATAGAGCTCAAACAAAAAGAACAGTAGGACAAACATGGAGGAATCCAGCCTAAGCATAATGGTAAAAGCACCAGGGGAAACAATTACAGAAAATAAAGCCAATTCTTTCAAATGAGATGCTTCTGCTCTCACATGTGAAAAGAACTGAAAGGTTCTGTCTTTTTTCAAACCAGAGTGAAAGAATATGCCGGGAACATAGAGAGACCGTGCCTTGAAAATCTGTCTCCTAATCCCAGAGCCATAGCTATAAATGAACTGTGAGATAGGGCAGACTTCATTTTGTAAACAAGAACACAGTTCTCAGATAGAAAAGACTTGCATTTGGCTCTGAAATCAGAATTCATGGTTAGATAAATTGCATTTCCCCCCAATCCAAGATATCTCGCTTTCTCTCCTTTTCATGTTGCCTCTGATGAGGGTTGTACATTAAATATCGCTTATGCCCTACTCCCGCTTAGGCTATGTTTCTTGATACTTATTTTGATTTTCCTCTGCTCCTCTTGAAAAATTATGAGAAAGTAACTTCTGGGCTTTGTTTCTAGAACAGAGGAAAACTTCGTTGGACCAGGTGTTAGAGTCATTTTGATGGAGTGTCAATCAGTCTGCTGGGGCTGCCGTAACAAAATATCATAGGCTGGCTGGCTTAAACAACAGAAAATTATTTTCTCACAGTTTGGACACTGGGAAATTGAATTTTTTGATAAGGATTCTGAAAAGTTTCTGTTAAGGATTCAGCTTGTGGTTTGGATATGTTTACCTTCTTGGTGGGTCTCTACCTGGCCTTTCTTCTGGGGCACATGGGAAGGGATGATGGGGCGACCAACCCACATCTGATTTTTTTTTCCTAAGGAAACTTCTACTACCTAATCAGGGCCTTAACACTATGACCTTATTTAGTCTTCATTAGTTCTTTTAAAGTCCTGTCTCTAATCCAGTCTCATGGAGGGTAAGGCTTCCACATACAAATTTAGGGCGGACACAATTTAGCCTATACAAAAGCCCATCTTAAATGGATAGTTTGAGGCTAGATCTTCATTGTCGTGGGTCTTCTTGAAAACCTGTATATGGTGTCAGTAGAACTCTTGGAATATTTCATAGGTACTGAAATCTATTGTTTTCCTTCCTTCCTTCCTTTTATTTTTTCTTTCTTTCTTTCTTTCTTTCTTTCTTTCTTTCTTTCTTTCTCTTTCTTTCTTTCTTTCTTTCTTTCTTTCTTTCTTTCTTTCTTTCTTTCTTCTTTCCTTACTTCTTTCTTTCTTTCTCTTTCTCATACTGGAGATTAAACTCATGATCTTGCACTTGCCAGGTAGGGGCTTGTGCCACTGAGCTAAATCCCTGGCTGTTTTTGTTTTTTGTTTTTTTTTTTTGATATTTGAGAAAGATAGACTTTGTAAACACTTTAAAATTACAACAATATCTCATTTTTCAGTTAATGTAAGGAAATGTTTATCACTATAGATAATTAATTTGCACTATAAATTTATGTAGGATTGAGCATTTCTCAGTCATGGAGAACCCTAACCACACAGAACATTTGCAAATCATATTTACATGGAAAGGGTGCAAGAGCAGCAATTAAAACTATAAAGTCACTTGACAATTGGGCCTGTCAGAGTGTGATGAATTTTCTGGATGGGCTTTTAGAGCTTATGTCTTATCTCCAGAAAACTTCCCAGGGAACTAGACAGCTCCCTGGACACCCTCCTGCATGAGAAAGTGGAGGCTGTGGGACTGAGACGGTGACGGGAAGTTCAAATATGAGGGCTGCTAAGGACCATGTTAGCAACCCTGACCTTGTCTTCTCCTCATTTCTGACCCGGTGCAGTGCTTCAGTGCTTGTGAGTAACTGACAGAAAGGGAAAGACACAAACGCTGAAAGACGCAGAGGATTATAGGAATTTTGCAAACTTTCACTTGTACTTTAACAATAAACACTAAAGTACCAGAGGGAGGAGAATTCTCTCTTCACCTCCAGGCAGTAGCGGTAGGAGCTAACCTGGTGGGATTATGCTAGTATTGCTGAGGTCATGAGAACGAAACAGGAATATAGTCACAGCCAGTGATGCGAGGCTCTAGAGGAGTCCAGGGAAAAGAGAGGAGAGATGGGCCATGGGAAGCAGCTACCCGAGGTAGGCGGAGGTCCTCGGGAGAACTTGAGAGAGCTCTCAGGAACTGTCGGAGTGACAGAGGATTTATACGGCCAGCGGCCTCCCTAGACGCCTGTATGTGCGACTGTGGCACATAGTTTTCAACTTTCTTCCTTTGGATTTGAGCACAGGGCTTACTTGTAGAACCTGAGCAGCTCTATTAGTGATGTCATGTCGGTTCTGGAGTATAAGTCTCCAGGAGCTGGAATACATCAGTTTCACTATCTGCTACAATATCTAAAATGTGTACCACGTAGAAACAACATCAAGATTACTGAAGATAACCTTTTAATGGCCTGTTCTGGAGAAAAGTTTGCAATTAATAGCTGATAAGGGAGAAGGTCTTGCTATTCATAGGAATGCACTGGCCTTACCCAACTTATTCTCCTGAGATAGAGCTATGTACAAAGGTAAAGTTTGTTCTTTCTCTTACTCTATGTTCCATCTTCCTTTGCTACCCCCAACATATACAGAAGCTGTGGTTTAAACTAATCTATTCTTTCAGTTTCAAATTTTATTTTTCATTTTAACTTTAATTCACTTGTATGTTAATGTCAGGATAAGGACATATATATATATATATATATATATATATATATATATATAATGAACATATAGATACTTAAAATATACATATATACTCAAGAAAGGAGGATGTGGAGGAACAGTATGACATGTCACAGTCTCAAGTCTCAGCACCATCTTTCCTACCCCAAAGGAAGGATACTATCATGCAGATGAAACACTGGCTCAGCCTTTCAAGTCCGCATTCAATTTGAATTCTAGTGTGGGAAAATATCCAGAGCTAGCCCCTTTGGGTTTTTCCTGAGCAGGAGAGGGAAAATACAATAGCAAATAAACAGATAGACATATCTTAGTGTACTAGTCTAAAAATGGTCATGGCTAGGGCCCAGTCTGAATGCCGCATCAGCTGCTTCACCTCAACTGTTTGCTCTTTTCCCAACACGCATATATTTATAACCTGGGTTTCCCAAGCAGATTACTCTGTATTTCCGCCATCTGGTTTATGGATTTTTTTAAGACATGCTACAGGCTGCCAAACGGTAAAGCTAGTAGGATTCTTGTTTGAGGACAGTAACTCTGGCAGAGTGTTGTAAAATAACAGCACATTAGCTACTTGGAAGCGGTAGCACAGTTCCAGAGACTTCAACAATGTTGGAAGATTTTAGAAAAGGGTCTAATGTGGGGGACGCATCTAGACTCTGTCCTGAGGTTTGGGCAGAGAATTGAAATGCTTCATCTTCCATAAGTATGGAGAGAATTTTCCCAAAAAGGAAAAGATAAAATGTTTCTTTATTTTTATCTTCATTTTATGAATCTCCCCTATAGAAAAAATAAAAATGTAGTTTTGTTTACACAGAGGCCTAGCTCATGCCTTTGTTGCTTCTATTTCGATCAGAAAATAGAATCGAGACAATGTTAAAACAGGCATCCCTTGTTCAGTCAAAAGTGCATTAAAGTTTGAGCAGAGCAATATTGTTAAGTGAATCCTATTAGACTGTTCAATTCCATTATAAATGTCAGAGATTCATTCTACAAGAAGAGCAGGTCAGAATGTTGAAAACGTCCTCAGAACCTCATTTACAGCAACAAATCCTGTCAGAAAAATATTATGATTCAAGATATGACTAAAGGCATTCTATACTCAAATCACAGCATAACAGAAATACAGGCGCTAGGATATTCAGGTATTATCCTCATCTACCACTCTCTGATACACACATTTCCACTAATGCTAAGAAGCAATCCCTAAAGATTGGAACTCTTGGCTAGGATATTTTAGTTTGTTCTAATGAGATTTCAACTACCTTAGAGTTCCAAATTATAGTCTAGGTAATTTGGGGATGGAGGGATAAGGTAGAGTGCCCTTATTCTAGGCTTTTACATTAATGTCTCCAGACTTCTTTATGTTTTACACTAGAGGATCAAAGAGTGTTTAATACAAGGCAGAAAGGGTGTGTTCCCTGTTTTGCTCAGGAGTCATCCTCTGGGGTTTTCAGAAACAGGTAATAGCAAATATTTTTGTGACATTAATTGGACAATGGGTTAGCTACATATGAGTGCTGTGCTCAACCCAAAATTTACTCCATTTATTTGATAGAATGTGTCTGACTTAGGGCTGCTAATTGATATTTTTGAGTTTAGAAAGATTCAGTCACTTATCCATCCATTTATTTGTTTATTAATAAAGAGACACAAGAGAATGTCCCCAAAGATATCCACAGTGTCAGGAAGAGATCTGAATGATTTTAAAATGTAATCATAGTACATATAATCTGTCATTTAATTCCTACTTCTTAGACCATGAGAAGTAGGAAACAAATGTGGAAACAGAGATTCAAAAGAGATGTGTCTGAATTCAATCTCATGGTTCCCTGATATAAAAAAACCCATGTCATTTTCATTATAACACCAGGTGACTCAGCAATACTAAGAATAAAGCAATTAAATTATAATGATAGGATGGAACACCTAAAGTTTATAACCTTAGGAGTAGGCTCCCGTTAGTATGAACATGTCTTAGATTGTGAATTCCTTAATATTAGAAATGTTGGGGGAAACTGTTCTATAAGGAACAAAGAGATCTACACAATTTAAAATAATTTTTCAACTATTAGCAACTTCTCAACAGCATATTTACTGACAGCTAGATCTTGCTGACATTAATTTTTATGTATGAAATTTACCATCATAGGCTCCATCAGGTGGTGACCACCTATACAAACCTGGAGAGCAATGTGAAAATTTGAAGGAGGAGGCCAAATTAACATCTTTGCTAGTGGCCAGGCTCACATACAAGTGAGACAAAGGGTATGAAACATCTTTTCTTCTTTTCCTGCAATCCTCACCCTGGCCAATTGCAGCCTCCATGTATTAGAGAGAAAAGAAATTTCAGCAGGCAGAAAAAGAGAAGAGAGATGAAAGGTTTATAAGTCTAAAATGCAGTGGGGAAATTTGCAGAAAATGTTTTTGTTCACTCAAGAAAGGTAAAATAAAATGAAGCCATCAAAAAAAAATGGGTGGAATATTATACCATAATTATTTAATGAATTTAAATTCATGCACAGGGGAAATTTTGTCCCTAATTTATGACATAGGCACAGAATTACACAAAATATAAAGGTCAAACGTGGTGTACCAAAATATAAAGGTCAAACGTGGTATACCAAAAGGCAATTGTAAGCAACATTCAAACGCAGTAGTATGATACCCTAAAATTCACAGGTTATTTGAAATTTAATTTGGCTAATTATTTAATGATGTCTCTTAGAGGTCAGTTCAAGTTCCTGGCTGGGCTTGACACCTCTAAAGTACTAAAGAGGCTAACTTGTTTTATTGATAACATCTATCACATCTTTTCATTCATTCTCAGTCATGGATCCTAAATTGGGTTTCCACCATATTGTGGAAAGACAAATTGCTCTAAGAAGAAAACTTGTGAGATCTTTGTTAAGCAGATTTATTAAACATTTGGCATACTATCAGAAAAGGAAAGCGCTAGAAAGCACTTACAGGTGTAGTCCAAGAGTGTTTCCCTTACATGCCACACCAAACTCTTCTGCTTGGATAGAAAAAGCCAAAAAGGCTTTGGAAAACTTGCATTGAAGATGGCAGCCTTTGTCAACTTGGTTATTAAATGACTGCGTTTTTCCTCAGGTGGGGAAAAGCCAACACCATAAGTAAGGATCACTTGCTACTGTTAAGTGAGGAAGACACAATCTTTTGTTGGGTTTTGTTCATTCTGCATTTCAGATTTTATTTATTTCAACAACTATATCCCTGAGTTGCTAAAGATAGTTTCATATTAAATTTACACAGGATCTGTACATAGAAGAATACATATGTAATATCCAATTATACTTTATAACTAAGATAAGCAAACAGCTATTAACAGCCTAAAAGCTCCTACTCTAGGGGTCTCTAACATTTCTTTATTGTGCCTGGACTTGTTCAAAAGAAATCTTGCAAGAGAGAGACAGAGACAGACAGACAGACAGACAGAGAGACAGAGAGAGAGAGACAGAGAGAGAGAGAGATGGGGGCATACACTTGACCAGGTTCCCATAGCCCTGCAATTCCATGATCCCATGACAATTTGGGCCATAACAAGAATTGTTTTTGTTTCTAAAAGGGAACTTGGAGATTTATGCTTTTCCTGTTGGGAAATTGTCTTGATTTATGACTACCATGTTTTTATATACTAAATCATAGTGAAGTATATTAAATATTTTGTTTTTTAATTTTGGTTGAGCGAGGTGCTGGTTATCCAAATTAATGACTGCCCACGGGTGGCATAGATGCTGAGAGGTGCTGGAGTGGGTGGTACTGTTTGAATGGTGGAGGCAGACGGATGGCTGTGGTGTCCCATGTGAGAGCTGGGCTTTCCAGCAAGTTTTCAGCACACTCACTCTGTGGTCATAAACCTGAGTGGTTATGATTGCTTGTAACAGTTGTAATTTAAGCCATGAAGAAGAATTATTTTAAAATTAAGACCCGAGTTGTTCCCTAATCACTATTTTTAAAGGCCTTTAAGCTTCTACATTGTCACTGTTAGGCCAATGCATAGCCATGTAAATGAAGGAAGTGCTTCTATACCGCATTAATATCTATCTGCAGGATCTTCACAGTAAATTCATTTATTATTGGAATAGCTTTACTGTTACCTAGAAACATAAAATAATTATTTACTTTGGGCTTTGAAAAATATTACTTCAAGATCGTCATTATATTTTCATATGAGTTAAAAGTTACTGTCAACAAATCATTTTATCAGTTAAAATATTTTATACAAATTAGAAGATTTCACTTTACTCTTAGGGTACTGTAGGATAATATTAGGTACTAGAAGTGTTGAAAAAAACAGATGCAGTATATGATTTAGTTTCTACATTTTTAATATGACAAGAAACTTTTACACAGAAATATTATCTTTTTATTTGGTTTACTCAAAAGGACTTTGTGTTGAGTCATATCTTTAGAACTTTATAGCTGTTTAATACTGAAAAAAATCATCCAACCTACAGAGTCCTGGTTTCCTCATCTTCAAAATAACCATGATACAACTCACCTTTTAAGGTCGTATGCCAGATTAAGAAAAAAAAAAAAAGGTGAAAATGCTAGTTCTGGGAGAACTAGAAAGTGGCTCACGATTATCAGTCAACTGAGTGGTTAAGGGGATTCACTGGAAAGGAAAACTTAGAAATAGCAGGTTACCAAGGAATGCTCTCAAGAGACCAGAGAACAGGTCTAAGTAGGATCATGAAAACTTTAACAGTTTCTCTAGAACATTCTCCATCTGTTAGTAGGTGTTATCACTTGGATCTTAAATATTTACCAGTGCTTTCATCACCAATTTGTGTCACTCATGAAAAATAGTAGAACCTTTAACAGGTGAGGCTACTAGGAGACAGTTAGGTTACTTCAGCAGGGGTGGGGGTGTGTGTGACATCAAATGGAATATTGGGACTCCTGCCTCTCTCTTGTCTTCTTCCTGGTCACCATGAGGTAAGAATCTTGCTGTAGCATGTGCTCCTCATCATGATGTGCTGTCCCACCACAGGCCCAAAATCAAAGAGGATTTTCAGTCATGAACCAAAATCTCTAGGAGCAGAAATAAACTTTGTTCTTGATTTAACTCAAGTATTTGTTACAGTAAGCTAGCTGGTTAACACAGAGGCTGTGGCCCAAGGACTAGAGGGATATTTCCCTCAGATCCAGTAAGAGAGCACTGTGGAATATTTCTGATTACTAGCACTTGTGAATTAATTTATACTTTTGGGATCACTTGATTTAAGAATGTATATTTATGACTTGATCCATTTTCCTATGGTACACCATCTTGCTTAGTAAGATGTAAGTTTCACGATAACAGGAACTTTTGGTTTTTCACTGATAAATTCCCGGTTCTGAGAATAGAAACAGTGTAAGTCTTAGTATACATTTGAATACATGAATGAATTGCACGAGCAACTGAGTATCCACTATGAGTAAATCATAGTGTCTGGTCCCGAACTACCAACAGTGGTGATATGCTTAAGTCCCTATCAGGAGAAGTACTCTGTTGAGTCTAAAGCAGTTATCCAATGATTTTCTTGCACTTGACTTACAGATTGGGTGAATTAAGGCAAATTTGATCAGTAACAGTGAGTAAGTCATCTAGCAGCTTGGAAGAAAGAAAATTCCTGGTTCTTAAGAGAAATCCCAGAACTTTTCCCCTTCTTCTTCCTTTTTCGCATAGCAGACTTTGCTGGCGGTGATCATCTTGGTCTCAATGGCCTCAAGACCAGAACAAGTAGCAAGACAGAGTTGAGAAGACAAGAGAAAGGGGTACCTGTCTTAATGAGCTACCGGTTATGTGAGCCCTTGAAAACCCTTATTGTATAAGCCACTGAACATTGGTTTGTATTACTTCAGCCAAAAAATTATCTCTCTCAAAATTCCTTCCAGGTTGCTGAATAAAAAGTAGATGTGGTCATGAAGTAACTGCCAAAAAGTCTTTTAAAATGTTCTACACCAGACAGCATAGTATAGTGCTTCCCCAGATAGACAAAGAGCAAAACCCACATCAATTAAATTAAAAATAGAACCTATGTCTTTCTACTTTTATCAAAAAGCTAAGAGACAATAATCTGTTGCACAGAAATGGTAATTCACTTTGAGACTCTAAGTATCTAATGGAGATGCAAATATTTTCATTATGCCCAGTTATCAATTTTATCTGTAAGAGGTGCTGTTATGGTCAGTGAAACAGGCTGCTTTGAGCATCTCACAACACACCCTTGGTTTTCTTTGTCTGCTGGCCATTGCTGGGCTTCTCTGTGAACGGGTAGCAAATGGCACAAGAAGAGAATAACATTCAAATGTATCACTGCTAGTTCTTGTCATTTTCATCCCTAAAGAATGGTTTGTGAGGGAGGAATTTGAAAGTATTGGCTATTGGGCAAGATCTAATATTTAAACAGTCTGAGTGACTCTACCTCCCCCTCCCCTCATTCCAGCACTGTCTGGATAACTTTCCTGCTTTTTGAGTTCATATATTTTATTTTCTGAAGTTTAGTTATTTGTTACCATCTATAGTAATAGTTACTATCTCTACAATTTAGTTATACTTAGTTTATTCATTTCTTACTATCTGCATAGTCCTACTAAATTGTATTCTCCATGAGTACAAAAATTGTTGTCTGACCCACTTATAAACAGAAGCACCCAGAGGGGCATCTAGTAAAGAGTAGCTTCATAATAAACTTTTGTTAAAGGAATAAAGGAATGGATTTGTACACTGTAAGATAAATAGGCCCCTTTATATATCCAGATTAAAATTATAAATCAAAGTTTTCAAAGTCATATTAATCTGGTATCTTCTTTTAGCTAATAAACAGTTCATTGTGTGCGTTCATGTGTGTGCATAGGTGTGTTTGTGTGTAGGTAGTGAATCCAAGGCCTCCAGCATATTAAGAATCCACTCTACCAGAGGTTAACCTCGAGCCATAAATAAATAGTTCTTAAGCATGAAGTTATTTTTTTTTAAACTTAGTCTGGCCATGCATGTAATGCCAGCATCGGAAGATGGATTTTGCTGCTAGTTTGAGACCAGCCTGGGCTCCCCAGTGAGTTCAAGGCCAATCTGAACTGCATAGCAAGACCTTGTTTCAAACAAAGCAAAACCAAACCAAATAAAACCAAACCAAACAACCCTTTAGACTAACTCTAAAAACATGTGCAAGCCAGGGTAGAGTATTTTTAAAAATTATGTAGATTCACTTAATGAGGAGATCAGAAGATAACTGTCAGTTCTACATCTTTGGAGTACTGACTTCCTTTACACATCCAAATTATAAAGAACCATTTTTTATTTGTTTTAATCTTTCTGAGACAGAGTTTCATGCCTCCTAAGGGGAGTTGTTTGTTTATGCACTTTTAACTATACATGAACAATCCTTCTTGGGGAAACTAGCATCACACATTAATTAACTTTGAAAGAACTAAAATAAAGACATTGTCAGTGTTTCAATCAATTCCCTTGAAGAAATAAGAGATAGAAACGTTTCAAATTTCAAGTTAAAGCTCAAAGTCATGAACACTTGCATTAGCTTTTGTTCTGCTTTCCTGGATGGTCACTTCCTTACTTGAGAAGTTTGTGTTTCCCTGTCTAATCTGCAGCTATATCTGTGTTTTTATTCTCCTATGTTTTCCCTTCTCCACTTCTGTGAAAAAATGTGGCCCAGTGGTCTGCAGAAAGTTAACAAGTGTTGAACAAGTGTGGAATCCATATGATTCCTTCAGCTCATTAGTTCCCCTAGAGTGAAATATCTAGTTTCCTTCAGTAACTACCACTCGTTCCTTGTTGAAGAGATGTTCCTGAATCAAACGTTACTGCATGGCTCACAATCAAGAGGCTTGTTAAATAGATTATTGAAGGGCTTTCCCAGGGAGGTGACTGCAGTCCCATATTTCCTCTACAGAAGCAGGTAGTCAACGAGGATGTTTATTCACTGAAGGTCAGGCTTTTGTATTAGGAAACCTCTAGCAGATGTGATAAGCAGTAAATTGCATATCTATCATTTTCCCCCCAGAAAGTGCACGTGTGTGAAATCAGCAGAGTACTGCCTCTCTGTGATTTATGACCTACTTTTGACGACTTCTTATCAGGTTCCCACAAGCCCTTTTCTGATGCAGCTCATGTCTGAATGACAATAGACAAACCAGTGCCATTATGCACCAAAATCTCCCTCTGCATTCTAGACACCAAGATTACATCTGGAGTATTGATTTATTGCTCTTCCCCCCCAGGGACCAGTTTGTTCAACGTGAACAAGATCGACTATTATTAAACGAAGCCAACAACTCTATGTGAACTTGGTAAAGAAATAATCATCAGCTCCCCTCTTTCTAACGGCCTCTTTCTAACATAACTGTGCGTGTTTAAATATTTACATTGTTTATTTGTCTCTCCTTGCCTCTTTTTTAAGTATGCAAAATAAGATAAAAACAAGCCTTTTGAGGAAGGAAATGGTTGCAGTTTCTCAGATGTGAAACACAATGTGCTTCTTTTTATGAAGCACACTGAAATGATTACAAATCTCTGCTTTGGTGTGTATTTCTGAAACACCTACTGTATCTGTAGCAATGAGATTTTATGACAGCTTTAACAGTTTCTGCAAAATTTATATGTTCCACCAGTAGATCATTTTGGGGGGCGATATAAATTTTACAGCACATCAGAGTTTTATATCACCTACAAACGTCTGATGTAGGATTCACATTAAGTAGGCCCCACATCCACTCACAGTTTTCTATTCTTCAGGGTATTTATGTTTGCCAGGCAAAAGGGCCCTTCAACACTTTTCTCTTTACAAATGATCATTCCTCCTCCCTTGTTACCTTTCAGTTTAACATCATTCGGTCTGACTATTTGTCTATGGGAGGTTCACCCACATTCTCATCAATTTACATAGCAGACAATCTCTACACAATGCTTGCTCTCTAACTCCCGTGTGTGGAGAGGGTGGTGTTTCTAGAGTCTCTAAAGCTCAGAATGAGATAAATGAAAGTCAAAGAAGGAAATGTTTTTATGTAGGACTCTTATTTTCGGAATCTCCACTTGCTTCTTCTAACGTAACAGTGCTCCTAAAACAAAATATTTAAATTCATAGCTGCTTGAAGAAATATGGGTCCATTGTTGGTAAGAAGATGGGTAAATTTTGGAACTCTGTTCACAAACACTTAGATACACTAAAATCAGGAATATAGTGGTTAATTAGGAATCAAAAACATGATTACCTCTTTGTTGAGGATCTGATCAGAAAGTTACTTATGAGGCAGAGGATAACAGAATATTGGCAAAAGAGTAGAGAAGGGTAGACACTTAGACACTGCTGGTGGGAGTGTACATTACTGTAGCCATTATGGAAACTAGTATGGGGGTCTTTCAAAAAATGAAAACTAGAACTATCATATGATCCATCAATTACAGACATGGGCATGCAACTAAAGAAATGAGGCCAGTGTGCTCAAAACATATTTGTCTATGCTTTTTGTAACATTTTTCAAAGTAGCCAAGATGTGGAATCAAACTAAATGTCCACCAGTAGATGAATATATAAAGAAAATGTGGTATACATACACCATGGAATATTTTTCAGACATAAAAAGAATGAAATCCTGTCATTTCTGACAACATGAATGAATTTGAATGACAAAATGTTCAGTGAAATAAGCAAGACAATACTGCATGATTGTATTCATATGTTGAAGAAACTGGTATCCTAGAAGCAGAGAGTAAAACATTGGTGAAGTTAGGAAAAAGAGATCAGAGTAAGAAGGACTGGTTCATGTGTCCAAAGTCACCACACTGGAAGAATAACTTATGATGTACTATTTTACAGAATGATGATTATAGCTAATGATATTAAATCACATATTTCAAAATGAAGAAGATATTTTGAATATTCTTACCACAAACATACGATGTTTCAGATGTTAATATCATAATTTGATCATCACATAATATATCAAAATCTCATACCATACATTTATCATGTGTCAATTTAAAAATATTTAAAGACACTTTCTGAAAATTTTTGGCCACTGTGTTCACTGAATCAGAGCCCCTTTGCTTTGACATTCCTACGAGCTCTATTCTTGGTGCCTGAATATTGGCAGTTTCTTAAAGAGATACTGAGTCATAATGATTAAAAAATAGTGAGTGTTGAGAAGCTCTCATGTTTTAGAATTAAAATATCCCCCCAAAGTCTCTTGGGTTTGAAAAGTGGCTGGATCCTGGGCATGCCATACTCATCAGTGGATTCATTCCTTAATGAGCTGAGTAGCTGGACATGCTGTTGGAAAGCAGGACCTGGTTAGATGTGGAGCACTGGAGGTGCAGTCAGGAGAGGTGCATTCTTTCTCCATGGTTCTCCCTTCTTTTTCTGCTTCCTGGTGCTGTGGATTAAGCACCTTTGATCCTGCCATGCCCCTCTGCCATCCTGTTTCTGCACTGGAGCCAGCGGAATCAGTTGAAACTGTAAGCCAAAAAAACCCTTCTCCTTTAAGCTTCAGGCATCAAGTGTTTTGTCCCAGAAACAAAAAGGCTTCGCACTGTAGAAGCACAGTGAGCATGGACAGTTTGACTATATCATCCGCACTCTCACCTCCTCCCAAAAGATTCCCTGTTTAATCTTTTTGGCTTGAATAAAATTGGGCATAGAATTCTCAACCCAAGACAATTATCCTGTCTAGCCCGTAAGTCTCTTTGTGTAGGTGGATCTATGTGAAGATCATGGACTCAAGGTAACCAGTGGCCTTCTGTGAGCCATAAAGATAACACCCATTTGAGACTAAAACAAAGCCCAGAGATGGAGACAAAGTTCTAAAAGATTCTCTGGAATCCCTTAACACAACTCTGCCAAAGAATGTTTCAACTCTTAAGAGTAAGAATTCATTCAGGGCAGCTAAAGAAACACTCCTTTTGGGTTAAGCCAGTACTGTAAAGAGTAGAAAATAACACCCAAGGAGTCAGTTCAGGTAAAGCGCATTGTACTTTGGGTATCTCATGGCCCATTGATCTGGGCTGTGTGTGTGTGTGCATGTGTATGAGTGTGTGTGTGTGCATGTAGGCATGTATTTCCTATTTTGTGTGACATAGTAACTTTCCAAATGGCTTGTTAACAATCCTATGGCATTATTAATCTTACATACTGAAATATTTTTTTGAATTTAGTAATAATAGTTAAGATTTATTAAGCATTTTCTAGGTATCTGTCTTACATTAAACAGATGTATTCCATGTCATTCAATCAACCTCAATAACGTCAATGGAGCTATTATTTCTGTTTCACATATGAGGAATTTGAAGGTTAGGGAGGTTATGTTACTTACTCAAGATCACACAGTTAGGTGATATAGCTGAGATTTACATGACCATCAGCATTAACCTCTGTATAGTATTGTCTTCCATGCAATTGCTTATATGTAGCAGAGCGGAGGGCTCATTGATTGACTTCATCGGACTTCAGGGGTGGAAACTCACTTTCTGAGGGCAGAGCTAGTCCCAATTGTTAGCCATGTCCTACTTCCCTTTTACTTTGCATGTGACAGAGAGTCTGTGAGCAGGCCTACTATCAGGTATTAGATACAACACCACAGTGGAAGCTCAGTTATCTGAACAAACCAGGGCTCAAAGGTGTTCAGCCATGCAGTAGGTATGATTAATACAGTTTAAAGATTTTTTTAAAAAAGAAATGGAACAATGAGAAAAATTTTCGCTTTCAGCATGTCAGGGCAGAAAAGGTAAAGGAACATGGCTTTAGGGAGTCATTTGAATAATAGCTGTGTTCAGATGAAGGATGTTCAGATTACTGAGTTTGTACTACACTTAATCTACTGTAGAGAGCTGTACTCTAGAGCATTTCCTGCGACAGTCAATGCCTCCTCTCAAAATTCAGGTCAATCGTGCTTATTCTCTAGCTTCTGATATCTCATCTTCCATTCTGAACAGTCTTGAATGTTTGTGTCTTTTTCCAGATGAGGAAATCCCTTGAGTTTTCTTTTTTCAGCATGCTGCTATATAGCAGCTAAAAATGAAATCTTTGCCACCTAATCTCCTACTCTAGGTTTGAGACCACTTTGTATCTTCTTTCAACAGAGAGTCTAGGAGTACTAACAAGAAGAACAACTGACTGGCTTATAAAGTTCACTCTCAGTGCCTCAGCTTCTCACCAAGTGACTTACTTGAAGGTCAAGTTACTTGGTGTGACCAAAATCTATCACAGGGAAGAGGAAGAGTGTGGGAGAAGACTGCCCTGACTTTCCTAACATGGAAGTCTGGGATTTGCTTTCTTCCTGACCTGAACTGCTCCTTGTTGGAGACATGATAGAAGCCATACTTAGGGGAACAAAGGAAGAGATTTGGTCAGTCATTCCTGAGGAGACTCTGCAGACTATGCAGAGATTCTCCTAACATGGACACATTTGTTAGGGTGGAATGTCTGATTGTATTGGAAATACTCTGCTACAGAATCTGAACACAGTCACGTACCACACAACAACATTTCAGTCAATGTTGGTGACATAAAATCATGAAGCAGCTGAAAAGTTCTTATCATCTAGTGACACTGTAGGTGCAGTAATATCGTAGCACACCCCATTATTCACATGTTTGCGGCAAGATAAATGAAAAGAGAATTACTGTACTATCAGTTGTATGAAGATACAGTATATATAAGTATTATATTTGTGTACCACGTGATGCTTGATAATAAAATGTCTGTTACTGATTTATGCATTTATCATATCATAATTTTTATTATATTGGTATATAAATTTATTAAGCAAAGTTTATTAAAAGGTAAAATGTTAACATTGGTAGATTTATATATCTCATGCTTACCCTTCTTTGATTGCTTCATTCTCTCCTGTAATTGATTTAATCTTGTTCATCATGGCTCTAGAAGCAATAAGTTATTGCATATATACAGGTACACAAATAGGTTTATGACTTCTTTAGTAGGTTTTTGTAAGGTGTGTCTATGATGTTTGCAAGAGATGAAATCACCTACAGTGTGTTTCTTGAAGAGATAGAGTCATTACGGGATGCATGAGTGTAACTTCCCACCATCCAAATGAAAGGGAATGACTAAGCCCTAAGAGAAGCACAAGATACTAGAAAATAAAATAGAGAAAAAACAGGAGCCAAAGATTCAGGAGCTGTCAGTCAGGTGAGGATATCCCTAAAATAGGGAGCTGCTCTCCACTGACTTCAGAAACAGTCATAGCTATGTGTGGCTATTAATTTAGGTCCACAGTACCTACCCATATGTACACTTAGGAAGGGGAAGAGCCCAGTAAAGGAGAAAAGCCTTTACCCTTGCTGTCTTTAACTTAGACGACGTGACAAAAATCTGAATTAAAAGTCTGTTTTAGAGAACATTGGAGGTTCCTTAGCTGTGCCTGAATAGCAACAAGGGGAATGCCTACTAATATGGCCAGCATTTAATAGGCCATGAAATGTCAGCCCAGTTTTTCTCACTGAAGTTTCCATTCTTACTTGAGTATCAGGCTGACGCAGATGACTGCCATTCCACGTTTGCTTCTTGTGTATACACACACACTCAGTCCTTCTCGTCTGTGTCTTCTTACCCTCCACACACAATCTCTAGAATTAGCTACTACATTGATGAAAACTCCAAAAACATAGCAAGGAGAATGGGCAGTGATCTTGCCGAAGACTGCTTACCAATCTGTCCTGGGACTTCTGATTCTGAGCTGTGATCGTAGAATCTTCTCTTTAACTCTTTATCCTAACATTCTTTCAAGAACAGAGAGAAAAGAGAAGGAAAAGAGAAGAAATAAACATCTCACCCATGAAATTTGTTCCGCTAAAAATAAAATATCAAGATTACATTTACAAAGATTATTCAAAATTTGTTCTAAGATACCTCTGGCCTTTAAAGGAAAAAAGGATGTGCTGAGGATGTAGCTTAGAGGTAGAATACTTGTCTGCTATATGCAAAGCCCTAGGTTCAGTCCCCAGCATTGCAAATTAAAAAATCTTAATTATATGAGAAGAGGTAACAATAACCTTGCTTTTCCCATATTTTGTACTCTGAGTATCTACTTTAAAGATCACAATCCACCGTGTATTAACTATTATTATTCTCCTATTATTTTGTTAAAAACTTTTATTGTATTTTTTTCATAAATAGAAAAAGGAAAAAAAGTAAAGGGCAAAAATGTGGCTCCAAACTTCTCCTCATTGTTTGCATCACTAGAATGTGATTTTGGACAGACTGTTCTATTATTATGGAAACATGAGAATGGTGGTTTTAGATATTTATTTACAAATAGGAATTTGAGAAGTTTTTTTAGTACAAGAGGAAGAACAGGACTCTGGTTATGAAGAGGTGGGATGAAGTAGAAAGTAAGAGGAGCAATTTCAGCAAATTTGCAGTTTTCCAGACATCTGGTTCCTAGAAATGGGGAATTGGGGATTAAATTTAGGAACATTGTTATCTGCTGTTGTCCCACATAACGTGAAAGAAGCCCTTATGCTTGATTGAAAGTATATTTCAATAATAGCTGGTATAATAATCTATGTTAGCAATACTGTGGCCAATAAATACATGGCAAGTGCCCAGTCTGAACACAAGCAAGGAAGGGAGCTATGGATTCTATGCCTCATATGTATTTTGAACTAGTAAGGCACCAACAGCAGCTGTGCCCCTTTGAAAGGAGGCAATAGTCCTGCCCTTCCAGGATTCTCAGCAATCAAATTTAGGGTTAGAGTCAACTTCCCTAAAATCTGAAATAACCTCATTGGGACCCTTGGAAGTCAGTGAGATCAGAGAAGTAGGTTCTCTGTAAGCGGATTATAGAAAGAAATGCCAGATAAACTCTTCCTTCCCCAGATACAAAAGCAGATGGGATGATGGAATGATAGAGTGGGCTTGATCCTGCTAATATATGTGGCTTTGGACAAACCAGATGGCAGATAATTGAGTTATAATTCATCCAATAAGTGTTTATTGAGCACCTGTTATGTGGTAGGCACAGTGCCAGGTGCTTAGGATATAAAATACAATTACACACACAGTATCCTCAAGAAATGTACATCTAGAGAAGAAGACAAGCACGTGGGTCAGCAATTAACCAACAGTGAGATGAATAAGATGATGATTATAACATTGATTACAGCTATCACTTACGTGGTGTTTACTCTGAGCTTGGCACTGAACTAAGTGCCTTTCATGTTCAACAACATTTACCCTTCTCAACAACTCAACGTGCAAAGTCTTTGTACCTGGCCCATTTTATAGAAGAGGAAATGGAGATTTAGAGAACACTAACAGTTTTGCCCACATTGATAGTTTTTATGTATTTCCCACTCAAAGTGTGAAGCTTTGTCTAATGCCATTCGCTTCGTAGGAACTGGAAATCTGGGGGAAGAGCAGCTGGATTAGTCACTCATGAAGGTTTTAAAGAAAGGGAAGTGATAAAATTTGACTTAATGTTAAAATATGAGTGTTAGCATCATAAAATACACCAAGAGATGGGAGTGGGAGAAGGATACATATGCAAATCGCAAAGAGATTTGTAGGAAGTTCACAGTGTGCCATGGTAGGAGTACTTTAGTTTGGAGAGTGTGTAGAGAGTGTATGTTAGGATCAGAAGAGAAGACCACGGGAGATAAACTCAGCGAGGTAAGCAAGTTCTCATTGTGGTGGTCCTGACCGGTCAAGCCACAGGGTTTATCATATCCTGAAATCGCTGGATGACTCTTCAAGGGTAGCGTGGTGTAATTCCTACTGGAAACAGGAGGATGGGAGTGAGTGGAGAGAAGAAGGCCCTCCAGTTAGGAAAATGATGCTCATATTCATATGACCTGCTTGATCACATCCAAATAAATGAGACAGAAGGCTGTTTTAGAAAGAAAGCCACAAGGAAGATTGTAATAGAACTTGATTCACAGAGAGTCCCATGTTCATCCCTTTCCTTAACACTTCCCAGAACAAGATCAATAAGCATCTAGTAAACTTTAAAGGTGACTGTCATCTTTCAAGCACACGTAGGGATCTGGCTTTCTGCCTAACATGTTTCTTCACTGTCCCAACGGAAGTAATTTGAGGCCCAAGAAGAAAAATTAACTTAAGCAGCTGCACTACATGTATTTGCATGCGTTCGTTCATTTGTTTGCTGTTGGAAAATAAACTTTTGCCCTTAAATCCGTTCTTCTCATGCATATTCTCCTGGGCAGGTGGGTTGTTGTTGCTGTCCTGCCTTTTAGTTTTCTCATTAATAAAATGGGATTGGTTACAGTAACCACTTTGTAAGAGTTGTGTGAATTTTGTAAAATAACAGGCACAGAGCACTGAGCATACGGCCTGGTGAACGGAAAAGTTTCCAGATAACTGTGGGCCTGATTTCTGGGGGTATTCCTTTTCTTGCCAAGCTAGAGGGCTGACTGTCTGAGTCTGAAGCCAGAGCCCTTTGGCATAAAATAACATTTTCCAAGAGTTCTTCAGGCCTTGCAGCTCTCTTGTTGCACTCTTCCTACAGAACAGGAAGCTTTCCCTTGGCTCCAGTACACTTGCCAGTCAGCATGACTTCTCAGCCCCGATGAAATCCAGGCTCTTGGAACAAGTTTAGAGAGTTTCTTTTTTTTTCCATGAAGCTGGACTATCAGGCTAAATATAAATTTATTCTGGTCAAAAAGGAATAAAAATGGAAACTTATCTTTTAAGATATGTCCCCGGCAATGGGAAATTGTTGTTTGGGTAATAGACTAAGCTGTTGCCTTCTTTTGGCCAATAAACATAATCAAGAATGACCTCCTATCTGAAGGATCCATCATATTTTGTGGCTTATTGATTTACTTGGTTACCTAGATTTTGCCCTCACACGTGGCTCATGGAGTCCTAGATTAAATGGGTCAAACAAGGAGGTGAGTTTGAAATCCCAGAAGAAGACTCAGATAGCTGTAATATTGGATAGCAGATACAGAATCTAGAGCCTTGGAATAAAAACCCCTTATTAAGGTTAAAAATATACAGAGACTCTTGGCATCCACCAGGCTTACCGTTTCTCTGTAGCAATTAAGAGTCACCTCAAGTGTATGCCTAATTTGCTGCTATGGCTCACATATCCTAACCATTGAAGGTCTCAAATGCTCTCTAACTCAATCTTACATGATGGAGATCTCCAGCTCTGCCACGGGCTCTTAGTTAAGCAGGGGGCTTGACAGAGATCATTCAGCTTTGTACCTATTTCCCCAAGAACTGGGTTACATAAAATCAATGACATATTTGTCATTGACAGATAGTCAGTGGAGTTGTCACTATGCAAAAATTAAGGCTTGCAGGGGTCAACTTGTTAAATAATATAACCTTATTTTACACCCAGGAATAGGTAGGTCAAGATTGGAAGCTAGGCCCATACCAGGTGAAGCACACATGCACATGAAATACCCCCTCCATTATCTCTTCTTCTGCATCATCTATATTTAATCAGCAGATCAAAAGGAAAAAAGTTTAATGGCAGTGACTGTTCTACCTGAGAAATTGCCTGTGCCAAAAACTTTATCACCAGTACACCATAGCTTAATACAACTAACCTAAACTCAAATGAGAAACAAACAAGTATCTGTTATCTATGGGGTCTGAGAAGTTCCAAAACCTCCAGGGAAATTCACTGTACCTACATCTCATAAATAGAGCCCTGTGCACAATTACAAAGCACCTCAGCAGCTCTTTGCAGTTTATTCAAGTCTCAGTGTACCTTTTAGGACTTTTGTGTGCCTTAAATTTCAAAAGTCATCTTCTAACGTCTGCTAGTACTTCTGTGACACTATAACCAATGCATAAAATCCATTCATGTGGGAATAGACACCTCATTAATGATTCATTTTATGCCTGGTATGGTCTATTTCATGTCTTTCTCTTCATCACTCAACATATTAACAAATTAAGTCGTTTCTAAGTCTCCCTGATACCTCATCTCTAACTATATCCCATGTCATGACAGCTCTGAAAAGCTCTTTAAATGTTGTGTAACTGCATCCACATTTTTAACACCTGTTACACATAAAAGCAAAACACTAGGAATAGAGAAATAAGCATTCCAGCAAGCCCTGTGCAAGAAACCCTGAATTCAGAACTTGTCTAACCATATGGCCACTGGGAAGTGACTGTACAGACTGCAACCATCTTCTGTACAGAGCTCTCTTCTTCATAGCTGCCCTTCATAGCTGCTCTTCATAGCTGCTTCATTACTGTTTCTATGCAATTCAACACCACTGACACATCAGTAAATACCATAATGGAGGACACCAAAAACTTCTTGAGACTATAGGACTTAGATGTGCAAGAGAAGATCATGAACTACGACAATAAGCCTGGACTTCTTAGAAATGGAATTCAAGGGAACCTCACCAGAAAACCAGAGTATTGCAGAAAATGACCAAAATCTCATCTAAAGCTGACAGTTTGTAGCTTTTAATCTAACTCAACTGCTCGGATTTATAAAGTAACACAAAAAGTTATCAAACTTTACTAAAGTATTATAATAATTAGTACATTGAACCTGAGAGTTATTTAAGAGCAGTTTATAAAATCTTGGAACTGTGTATCCTAAAAATGACTGGAAAGGCCTATTGCTTCTGCTTCTGCTGTTGTGATGATGATGATGATGATGATGATGATGTCAGCTATTCTTGTAAAATATTAATTCTTATTGCAGTTTTTGGTTTAAACACAGGTTTGTTTTATCTTGGAAAACTCAGAATCTAACTGCAAAGACGTAACACACATCAAGCTTTCCTCTGCTCACTGTGATAGGAGTAGATGAAGCTGTGCAAAATTCTGCACACACAAGCAGAAGGGTCTACAAAAGAGTTACAGGGAGGTCACACAGTCTGTCCCTAAAAATGGAAGGAGATAGTCATTACGTAGTTAAGAACACCCCAGAGACAGAAAAAGACAGAAAAAATGATATGGAGACTAAAAAGAAAAAAGTATTAATTAGGGCATGAAGCTAAGCTATTGTAATAAAGAGACTGAAAAAAGTGATTCAAACAAGACAGCAGTGTATTTATTTCTTTGTACAAAGTAGGCGGGCAGTCTGGAGCCAGTAGACAGTTCTACTCTCTGAGGTCAGCAGGGTCTCAAATTCCTTCTTTCTTTGTTTGCTATTTGCCAGCAATCACATGCATTAGGACTACGTGCTAGCCCCTGGAAAAGAAGTAGGAGATAGGCAATTTCCTCTTTAAATGCCATGACCTAGAAATTGTTCACAGCATTTCCATTCACATTTCATTTGCTGAAATTAATCCTACCAAGTTTTAGCAAAATCTGAGAAATAGAGTTTCTAACTTGGCCACCATAATCAGGTTAAATTCCAAAGATCTGTATTATAAAAGGAAGAAAATAAATATTTATAAATAAACAATGTTGGCTGCCGTGTTTAAGTATTTCATGTTACACAATGCATAGACAAATGTCAAGAAAAGAAGTTTTCCAGTTGTCTTGCGTAATGTTAGGAAAACACATGCCATAATCCAGGAAGAGTGAGCAGAATATTAAAAGATAAAACACTAGGTGAGGAATTTAAAATTGGATATAGCAGTTTATTAGTGCTGTTATCAGTAATTTATAAACTTGGTGTACAATCACTTTATAACATCTAAGAATTATTCTCACTAGTTGAAGGAAACCAAGGTTGTATTTTAAACACAAATTGGTATAGAGAGATTGCTGGTTCTTGGCTTTTATATTCTATATCAAAGTAATTGATTATAATAGAAATCAGATGAGAATGGTTTATGTGAATTTCTGTGAAGTGAAAAGAAGCTCCCACTCAGTCAAAAAAGAAGCAAGAGATGCATTATATGGCTTGCTTCATGAAGTGTATTTCATATTAATAGAAAGCAAGATATCTTATCAGTTACAGTACACAAATTTATGTTTTATTTTAATCATCAATTGAATAAAATTGGGCTGATAGAACTGTATTATGGGATCATAGGAGAAAAAGCCAAAAATGGGAAATACAAGTTGAATGAGATGTTGATTATGTAATGAATGTGCTAGATCATGTAATTTTTGCTTTTCTGCAGCAAACATAGATCTTATACTTCTGTCACACTACACAAAGGTGTATGCTAATTATTTAAACCTAAATCAAAAAGCTACAATTATGATCTCCAAAGGCAAAATTATCACTTTGGAGGACTCTAGATATATTCCTTTCTGAGAGACACATTACTAGGAAAACATCAGGAGTTTTCCTAGTAATTGGATTGTACCTCCTTGCAAAGGGAGCTTTGGCTAAGATAACCAGCTTGACCCTGATGGTCATCAGTGTATCTCAATCAAGTGTATTGCCACAGTTTGAGTAATAGCCCCCTTGTTGGCCATAGATATGCCCTGGAAATAGTGGCACTTGGAATTATACGTGAATGTATCTGCATACATCTTTCTTGTTAAATAAGGACCTACTAGAAGTTTAGCTAGCAGGTGACATTTGAGAAGTCCTAGTGACAGATTTTTAGCTTTATACCCAGAAGACCAGCTGCTCCATGGTGACCCTGCTTTGGCAAGCTCCACTGGCAGCTGGTTAAATGTGTTGCTCTTGGTAAGTACCCACCAGCTGTTCCCACCTGTGGTCACATGCAGCAGGATCTGTCAATTATGCTTATTAGAGCTGTAAATCTGTGGATAATCTGACCCCATACATGGTAAGTGCCTCATACGTGGTGTATTGGTACCAAATTTAGTTAGTGCCTTTTTGATGTGTGATTATTTCACATACAGCTTTATATACTATTTCTCTCATACCCACAAAACCATGACTGCTCAGGCAAGAAACTAATACATTGGAAAAGATAGTCTGCAAGATAACAAATAAGTAATAAGTTAGAAATCAAACTATAGTCTACCATTAAAACCTGATAACTCAACTTATTACTTTAATATCCTTGCTCGTACCTTCTTTGCGTGACAGGTTTAAACCATATAATTTGCCAATAAAAGTGCTATGTAAGGCACACAGAATAAAATACAAAAAAGTTACCACATTAAACAGAATCTCACATCATAGGATCATAAAAGCTAGAAGAGTGGAGTAACTACAGTATGGGGTCATTTCTGCCCAGCATCCTCTTGTCTGCCTTCTGCCCAAATAGGGTTATTTCCTATTGTGGTTGCTTGCTCTTTGTCCACTTAAACAGGAAATAGATTAAATATAGTGCTTTCTCAGTGGTGCATACAGTGTTATCATGAAAGGTCCTCAAGTAATTGACACTCCCTTTCTTGAACCTGTGTGATGAATCCTCATTCAGTGGCCTTTTCGCTATAAATACAGGACCTGTCCCTGCTGACGTGCTTGCATTATTGGACAGACTTTAATCTTAGCATTATACCAACCCACAGTTTTCCTCCACCAAACACTATTTGCGGTTCTGTCCCAGATGTAACAACCTAATCAAAATAGAATTTCATAGAGCACTACACTGAGGATTGGTTTCTAGGGGATTGTGCAACAGGTACCCGGATGTTTACTGCCTTCTTTTATGAAACTTGATACAATGAAATTGGCAGGATGCACACTGAATACGGGGACTTGACTCACAAGTAATGAGTTGTAAGTAATAAGGTTCAGCGGCAGCCAGGAGCATTTTCACACACTCAAATGCCAGCGTTCGCAACTATAACATACTGATGTTGAATTAACACAGCGTTTCTTTCTACACTGTCCTTCTTAAAGACACGTATCATCAACTGAATTGCATGAATACTTCCATATTTAGAGTGGGAAGCAATCTTTCAATGAGCCCTAGGAAAAGAAAAGCTGTTTTGAGCACTCTGCCACAGAAATAGTCCAAGGACAAATTAGAAAAGACCAAATGTCAACATTTTTAATTGGAAAAGTTTGCAGGAACCTATTTTATAATTTGCAACCTATTTTATAATTTTAAAGACAATGTTAACCAAATTAAAAAAAAATCCAGGTGTGGTTCTGAGGTCTGTATTTCCTGGCAGTCAGGGAAGTTGAAGAACAAGAATTGAAAGTTTGATCGCTGGCTGGGGAATTAAACAACTTGGAGAGATCTTATCTTAAAATAAGAATATAATCAAAAAGTCTGGAGATTAGCTCAGTAAAAAGTCCCTGGGTTCCATCCCCAGTACCACAAGTACATATTTATAAAACATAAAAAAATAATAAAATTAAAATATGAAGAATGTGTAGCTCTAAATCCCTGGCTTGTCACTGGCTGGTGGCATGATGCACAGTAGTATTTTACTCTTATAAGCTTGTGGTGGATTAACTAAGGGTCAACTTGTAAAGCCCAGTTGAACTGAACAACATGGTACTGGGAGTGGAAGACCCACCTGAGGATTATTGTCAACAACATAAAAAAGGAAACTGGAAAGGAAGGTGATACGCTGTTGATTCTCCTGGAGAAGTTTGTCATGCTGGTTTTCCTGATATGAATTCTACTATTCTCACTGTGGGAGGAGCTTGGGTCTTGGCTGTCACTGAGGATGGCTAAGACTCTTCTCAGGTAAGCTCACTTCCTGGCTCCAGTGCAGATCCCTCAGCCTGCTGGTGCTGGTCATTCATTCCACCGGCACAGATTTTCTAGCTTCCACTACTGGCTTTTGGGACTTCCTAGTATGGATCTTTGATACAGACTTGCAGGAGACATTGTTGTGGGCTGTAGGCCACCAGCTGGACTCGTGGAGGGCATTGCTACGTGCCCTAGGTCTTCAGCTGGACTCGTGCAGGATATTGCTGTGGGATCCAGGCCCTCAGCTGATTTCTTTGGGTCTCTAGTGCGTGCACTGATCTCCTGCACTCATTTGCATTTGATTCTTTGAGTGAATATTAGAAAATTCCTATAAATTATGTGTTCTGTATCAAATCTCTTCCCTTGTAAACCCTGACTACAATAAGCCTCATTGTCTTCATTTGTCAAATTGGGCTTTACAACATTTACCTTCAATCTTGTCCTTTAAATGACATTTTAAAGAATCAAGTTAAAATGTTATAATCATGGGATTTTTAAAATAGTAAAATAAAAGTAAATGTATGGTATTATTAACCTTATTAACATCAGATTCTAACCTAACTTTTTTTATTTTATAAGTGTGGAAACTGAGGAGTCTAGACGATTCATTCAAGGCACCAAATGGTATACTCTGAAACTAAACCAGTTGCCTACTTGGGTGTACTTCTTTATGTAACACAGAAGAGTCAAAATATTCAAATTTGCTTGAAGATACATGCAAGACAAATGTGTGATATGCTCTGCCAGGAAAAAACCTTGCTCACCTATCCTGGTGCTGCCATCATTTTGGCATCTCTGTAAAATATTACGCTTGCAAACTGGAATTCAACGGTTAATTGAGTTTTTGCAGCAGATGGTGGAAGTTTATGAATTGAATCAATTAATGAAAAAATAAAAACAAACTGTTGCTCTCATTAGTGTCCCCAAAATATGTACATAGTTTTCATTTATTTTCATGATTCCCAGATGGAGATAAAATTGTCAGGAAACAGTACCACTGAGGTACTGTTTGCTCCTGGGCAGGTGAGTAACAGATAATCTAAAAAGGAAATTTTAAGAGACCATCATTAGGATGTTTTTCTCCTTTATTTCTTATCCAGAGCAAGACTTAACAGAGGCTGCTTACAGACTTTTTTCCTGTCTTCTTATCTACCATTTCATAATCCAATTTGTCCTTGGCACGGTACACATTGCACAATCTGTAAGCTGCTTGAATAATAGTCAGGTCTGTGTCCTTCTTCTTCGGGAAGGTCTCAACCAGAGGGCCAGAGGCAATGAGATATTGGGACCTTGGACAAGTTTCCAAAAGAGAAGATGGACTCTTTCAAAGCATTTGCAATAGCTCCTGATGTCCCCATTCCTGCTAGAATCTCTGTGAAAAAAGGAGATTGCTGAGTAAGTCATGGTTTGGCACTTCAAACCATCCTTACATCTGGAGGAGCTTCCTCCTGTCAAGTACAACTCTAAGGAGATTTCACAGTTAACGTGCTCCTGAGGTCACTGTGGTGATATGGACATAGAATCAGAACCTTCAACAAATTTTGTAAGACAGCTTCATGCTATATAGCATTCCATTGATGGTTAGATCCACGTTAAAAATGTCATTTCAGGCAATTAATATTTCCTTTATACACACTTGTAAATATTTATTATAAATGACTATTTAAAGAGCAGCTCATGAGCAAACACATTTATTACATTTATATTAAAAATTCTTCAGATGTTTAATTATAAGACTATTTAGACAAATCATTAAAAATTCATGCCAACTTTCTTGAGAATTCTGGGACAAATGTAGTTAAACTACCCTTTTTAGCTGAGAAAGTAAGTTTAATAGGACATCACTGAAACAGAGGAGACACTCATTCTATTTCACCTGTCTTGTAGCTGGATAGATCCTGTCTTTGTGCCAAGGAAACCTAAAGGTATTTCAAAGTCTTAAAATTGTCAGAAAAGATGGTCTCATTCTGGATAAATGACCTAGTCTTACCTAAAATCAAAATATTCCTGTCTCTAAATATATCTGATCAAGCATCTTTACCTTCTTCAGCTATTTTAATCAGTTTCCAAACACACAATTGGCAACCCTGTTTTTCAACCAGAAAGAAAAATGGTTATTGCTTGCATTGATCTGTTCCAAGAGCTCACCAACTTACCTTACTCTCTTCTGAAAATATAATTAAAACATTCTATTTTGAGACTGGTGGCTCATGAAAGTAAAAGTATCTAGGTGTACATTTTACTCTTTTATGGATCTGAAGCTTAGGATGCAAAGAAAATAAATAGGCCTGAATCATCTTAGTTGTCTATAACTGATTTCTTTCTGTTTAGAAGCCTTGCAGTCTTCATACATCATACATTTTCATCTCATTTACTGCACTACTTGATTAGACTTCATTTAATCTTCTCATATTTACATCACAGCTATTGCACAAACACATTATCAGAATTGCGTATGTTTGAAGTTTCAAATATACCACAACCAGTTTGAAAGGAAAGTTGCAATTCCTTCATATATTTCCATGGAATGTTCTTTGGAACATTTTGTGGTTGTCGCAACATGTCTTTCAATTATGCGTAGTTTAATAGCTCTTGACTCCTGGTATGAGTTCATTCTAGTACATTACTGAGTGCTTTGAAACAGCATCATATTATGGAAGGATCATCTTGTGAATTTTAAGGCCACCCAACCCTATTACCTGCTTTTAATGATCTGAAATGTATTTTTGAAAGCTGGCATTATTATGCATAGTAGAGAATATCATATAATATAGGAAAAGATGGACTAGATATTTTGTGTAATCAAATCAAGACAGAGATGGGTAAGCATTGAGGAATAGAAATGAGAAATCTGCGAAAACATTCTAGATAGTGATCTCTGATGGGCACAGCTTGGAAAGAAAATCCTAATAACCTTAGGAAATCATTTTAAAGACTGAGAAAAAAACAGATGTACTTGAAGAGCTAGATCTTTGCCTGGCATGTTTTCCCCCAGAGCCATTGTAAACAATCTCGAGAGCACTTAAAATGTTAACAACACTGTTATGGAGTATTTGCCATAGGATCATATTGGTATAGTGGCTCGTCCATTGGAAGTGAGCAATATGATGTAATTAAGAGGTAAAACTTCTACATATCTAATGCTGATTAACTACGTGTAACCTGGGTACTAATGCAAATTTGAACTACTTGTTTAATTTCCTTTATTCTTCTTCAAGAAAATCGCAATTCAATGTTGTTGTTTTACTTCCATAACACAAATGGCTATAATTCTCAAGGCAGTGAGACCCACCAACCTATTTCAAAGACCTCTAGCCATCATTCCACGAAAATTGTGATGTTGGGCTTGTTGCTTTGATTGGAGGAGGGGGTGCTGACTTTTTATTCCACAAATGGTGGATATTTTGGGGACTCAACTTTTTTATTTTCCCTTTAATCACACCCATAATGCAATGCTTGTAACTGAACCAGTGTGTCACCTGTCCTGTATTTATTACATCTTATGCTTTAAATATCACCTCTGACAAACAAAAGAAAAGCAAATGTCCCTAAATTTCCTGAAGGGCTGAAACATCAAGCCCGGATTATTATTGTTTATGTCTCAGCTTTAGCAGCTCCAGTGTCTCCATGGTCTGCTGTGTGCCGGGCTGGCAATGATGGATGGCCATTACGGCAGCTTATTGGAAATGGCTTGATTTATAACCTGTTCTCCTGCCTCAGTCTAATGGCTTCATTTCTTTTCTCCAGTGCGTGATGCCACAGCCAAGGTCATTGCGCCAATGGCCTTTTGTTGTTAGTCTGCTGATGACCAGTGTGCCCAGGAGTCAGCCTGGGGAGTGGTAAAGGGGGATAAAAAACAGGATGGAGGGAGAGGCATGGGGGAGGGGAAGTTTGAACCTTTACATTTTAATTTTTTTCATCTCAGTCTTTGATAACTGCACTAGAACAGTAGATTAAATGCTGTCTTCTATTTGCTTCCCGTGCTTGCCAGACAAGGAGCTGCTTTATGATCCTCCGTGGGGAAGTCTATTACTCACCTCTACTTTAAATGACCAACATCAAATATATACAGCTCCCATTAAAGCTGAGATCAATAAAAATGCCATTAAGATAGTAAAAGTTGCTGATATTAGTGAAGCCCCCAAACAAAATATTTGATTTTCTTTCAGGTTGTTAGTGAGATGGAATACGAACATATAAGTGAAAGGCGAACTGGCCATGCCTATGGTCAATAATTTATCTCAGAGATTCATTCAGCCTCTCACCCAATATTTCCCTCCTGTCTATTGATTCCCCATCATTATTTGTCATAAGCTGTCCTAACTCAAGGAGAAAATATGCCCTGCTAGTCCAAGGGGAGTCATACCTGGAGAAATAGAAAGGAATTTCATTAAAAGCGAGAAAGAACTGCTGTGGCTTTGAGAAACTCCGAAAGCAAGTTGCCAAGACTTTTGTTAGAGTCCTAAAACAAGTTGTTAAGAAGCTCAGCCACATTGAACATGGATGTTAGGAGGGTTTGGATGGAAATTGTTTTGGTTGTAGTTCAGGAGAAACTAAAGCCTCCTTTCAGAAGATTTAAGCTTCCAAAATTAGTGTGTATTTGCAAACATACACGTGCACATATATGTGTATGTATGTGTTTCCTTCTCTATTTCTCCTTGCACTGGAATGTTCTAAACTGATTTCCCAAAGGGGTCCTACTAATACAAATACTAGAATCTTTAGTGATACATTAATAAAGAGTACCTAAGCTTATGTGAATATCAATACATCAAACTAAATCTCTAATGATGTAAATATGACTTTGGAAATAAGATTAATTTTTAAAGGATGGCTGCCTTCTTAAAAGCAAATTTTCATAAATGGACTATATTTTATTTTAATGGGATACATGTTTATGGTGCAGTATTCAATGGTAACCTTTGAAATTACCTTGAATAATGCCTGATAGCTTACTTAATACACCTCCAAAGGCAAATAATAAGTATTTTTTAAGTTAAATCTACCAGAGTTGGCCAACTGCTCTCAAAAAATTGTCTTATTTGCATTTTTTTCAAATTTTAAGGCAATTCATTCTGGAAAATAAATTCACAGCATTTTAAAACTGAAAGAGATTTGGAGAAATATCTTGTCCTCTTCTTTATTTGGCAATAACATGAGTTTTACACTTATATCTAATAATTATTACTAATCTAGTAATTACTCTGTGCTAGGCATTATGCTAAGCAAAGTACATATGCATCACACGTTTAGGGAGTGGATGATATTCTTATTTATTTATTTGGTACCGGGGATCGAACTCATGACCTAGCGCTTGCAAGGCAGGTGCTTATGCCACTGGGGCTAAATCGCCAGCCCTGATATTCTCATTTAATAGAAGTATAAACAGTTAAGTAACCTGCCTAACATCATATATTGTATAATGGTGGCATCAAGATCCACCCCAGCTTCGTTAGACTTCACAGCTCATCACAAGTGGAATATTTAAAATCAACTAGATGAACCTGCCCAAGTCACACAAATCCATAACACAGTGCCTGAAACTGGAATCTACCTGCAGGATTCTTTTGAGGTAAGTTTGAGAGTATTTTTACTGTGAGAGTCAACACATAAGCTTTTGCTCTGGATTACTCTTAACGGTGAGAAACAGAGAATCACATCATGGCAGTTTTGGAAATGTTTTCCTTTTATTTCTTTGCAAATAAATGAATAATATCAGCACTCATAATTCCAAATGTCAGAGCCACAACATAGCTAGATGTATAAAAATTATAATTTACTGGGATATTTGCTAACTTCTACTCTTTATTTTTTTATGTTAGTTAATAAATTAGAAATTACATATAATGTCTTTTCTTTCCATATTTACATTGTTGCCCATGAGGCTATATCTTGCTTTTCATAGCTACACTCCCAAAGTTTGACTATACCTTTCAAATCTCCATTTAAATTCTTAAACTTGTAGACAAATATAGCCTTGCTTCATACTTTCAGAAAAAGGGGACAGAGGAAGAAAGACTTAGTTAATATACAGAGAGCCAGCTTCACCACCCTAAGTAATGAGTTGTTCATTATCTACTAACCAGTCAGTCAAAGGTCACAGTGCCCCTAAATTCCTAAATTCATCATATCAGAAACATTAATGATCTCTCTATTTAGTCAGATTGCCCACCTCACTCAACTGAGAAGTTAAAAATAATTATCGAGTAATTCCTCTTTTTGAGGCAGTGAATATGTCAAGGCCTCAACAAGCATTTAATTCCTGTCATAGACCCATCCCATCGTGACACTGTGCTGGTGGGAAGACTGGTTAGTTGGAAGTCATTTTGCCTCCCAAGAAAGTCTGTAGAAGGAAGGAAGGAAGGAAGGAAGGAAGGAAGGAAGGAAGGAAGGAAAGGGTCAGGAAGGATAATGAAGGGAATAATTATAAGAAGCAATTCTAATATAAAAATAAATTCAACTTTCCCACTTAGGACTTCGCATACATGGGTCAGTTTTTCACAGATGGAACCCCTTCTCCATGGGAAGGAAAAACTAATAGGCTCCTAAGTGAATTCCGCTCTTTCCCCTTGCAGAGACACAATGCCCAGAAAGTGTTTCAGTAGAGGAGCAGAGGCAGCACCATCTAGGACTGTGGCAGAATGCTAGAACTGGAAGATAATTTGGAAAGCATTATCTTACAGATGAGAAAGCAAAGCCCAGGGATGCTGATCGGTTGTTCAAAGTCACTCAGCTATGTAGTGCCAGGGCTCATTCAGGATTCCCTTTAAAGCTTATTCTTGTGTACACAAATAAACAAAGCTGAGAGCTGGTGGGATAAAATGGATGCTTAGATTCTGGTATTATCTAATTTTTCCTTCCTTCATCTTCCCATGGAAAATCACTTCACCTAGTGATGTTCTCAAGCTCAGAATTCTGGATCTATCAGCCATTTCTCAAATTTGAGGTACTTGACCTCCCTAAAATTAATTCTCTGCATTTTAGAAATCTACAGTCATGAAACATTTTCATGCCTATGATGTTATTTTCTATTTGTAGAGTAGCTTTATATCATGCAGGCAAGGCAGGCATAACTGTGTCTGATGGATGAGGAAGTTTTGCCCAGGAGTGGTGAGGTATACCAACTCAGCAGAGAACCAAGGTCTCCACAATTCCTATAGAGGGCCTTGTAACTGTACCTTTAAGAGGTTTCAGAACTGTTAACTGATCTTCATATTAGTCCTGGGATGCCTCTTCTTTCTCTGTTGTAAAAGTAACCCAGATACTTAGAGTTCTCCTTCTTTTGCTGTACTGAAATCAGCAAACATCCGGTTTTGGAAGTAGATATTGCTCCTGCCATGATTGCTGATAGAGCACTCCTGAAGTAGCTATTTCCCCAGCTCTTGAGAAGGTTGTCCACTGACATTCCTCAGCTGACAACCCTTTTTGCCAGCTACCTCTGCTGACACTGAAAGCCAATTGGTCTGCTTCTATGATCACACTCCCCACTTTACTATAGAAATTTGAGAAGCCTTTGCTCCTAAAATCAGAACTTCCTCTGTTGTCATTTGCCATGGTAACCAATTTTAGATGAGCAGTTTACTAGTGTTAAGTATATTTATCTTGCTGTGCAATGCATTTCCAGAATTTCTTTTTCCTATAAAATTATTAATAACTTTTTCTCTGCCTCCATTGAGCACCTGCCAACCTTCATTCTATTTTGCTTTTATGAATTTGACTAATTTATAGAGCTCAAATAAGTAGAATCGCACAATGTTTCTTTATTTTATGAAAAAATAAAACAAATTATTATAACCAACTTATAAGACAATAACCACTATGCTGTGCAACATTATTTTCAAAGGACTAAGCATAAACCAAAAGATTCTTGAAAAAAAGAAACAGACAATAACACAAACTTTCTTTTCAATGAACTAAGACAAAATAGTAATATAAATGAAACAGAGATCACATATATTGAAAGTTTTAAAGCAAAATAATATGTAATTTAGGAAAATATTTGCCTTTACACTCTTCTGTTCTGCCTTTATTTGTGTATCTTTAAGCACAAATACATGCATTGTGTTTCTTAAAGTTTGGTTTTTGTGACTGGCTTATTTAACTTAGCATAATGTTGCCAATATTCATCCATGTGGTAGCTGTAAGAAGGCATTTTTAAGGCTGAATAGTATTCTATTGTATGTATGAACTTTATTATTCATCTCGTGGTGGACATTTAAATTGCTATAAACACAGCTGAACAAATTTTTTTCCAGACCCTACTTTCAGTTCTTTTATTTATATACCCAGAGGTTAAACTGAAAGATCACATGATACATGTAATTATAAAATTACATGATATTTGTAATTTTGGATAAATTATTGCATTTTCCATAGCAGTGGCACTGCTTGCAATCTCACCAACATGCACAAAATTTCCAGTATCTCCACAGCCTCCCCAACACTTGTGTAGGTTTTCTTTTTCTTCTTTTGATCATAGTAATCTGTGACTGTTTTTCTGCTTCGGGGACACAATACCTAACATACACAACTTAAAGGAGAAGTTTAACTTGACTTTGAGATTCAGGATTCATTCAGTGGTTGGCTGATTCCAAGGCAGAAACATCACGCTGGAAGACCATAGGAGGAAAAAATGCTTAGTTTGTGGCATCCAGAAAGCAGGGCAGAGGAACAGTGCCAAAGGGAAAGGGGACCAAGGATCATATGTTGTATCCATCATTAGCCCCCTGTGACTCATTCAGAAAAGTGTGTTTTGCTAAGCTGCTTGGCATTTCTTTTTTCTTTTCTTTTCTTTTTTTTTTTTTTTTTGTACTGGGGATCGAACTCATGACCTTGTGCTTACCAGTTAGGCGCTTATGCCATAAGCTAAATCCTCAGCATCTTACTCTCATCAGATTGGCTTCAGATGAATAATTCTGTTATCCTAAAAGGTATGAAGTTGTACCTCATCATGTTTTGATTTGCATTTATTTATTAGTGATATTGAATAGCTCTGATTATATCTATTGGCCTTTTGAATAGTATATTGTTTTTAAAGAAAAATGTATTCAGTTCCTTTGACTATTTTTAATTGGGATATTTGTTGTTGCTGTTTTGTCACAGAGTTACATAGTTTGGATATTGGGCCATTAATAGGGATTATGATCTGCAACATTTTCTTCTACATAAGTGAAACTTTCACTCTGTTAATTGGGTCTTTTAACTCAAATTTTTAACTTAGGTACAATTCTAGTTGTCGACCTTTGGTTTGCTGATTTTGTTTTTGGTATTATATAAAAAAATAGTGATCACCACCAATGCCTTGAAGCTTTTCTCTTACATTTTCTTCTGAGATTGTTGGGTTTTAACATTTAGATCTTTTATAAATTTAGCTTATATTGTAGGATAAAGGTTTACTTCTTTCACAGGCAACCATCCAGTTTTCCCAGCATTATATCTGTATAGGACATTTGCTATACATAATAATTATATTCATTGTAGGGAGTTGATATATGTAAATAATGCATCTTAATTATTTTAATTTTCCACTACTCTCTCCCTCTTTTCTCTCACCATTGAAAGATCTTCTCATTTCTTGAAGAGATAATTCTCAGATTCATCCTTTTTTACCTTTTTCATAGCTCTGAATGATTTTTATTCCCTGCTTCACACCACCTTATCCTCTCTTTCCTAAGGGTGAAAGAATAAAAAAGAAAAAGAAAAACCTTTCACATCCCTTCCTAAGGCAACTGACCGAGTTGCACTGATCTGAATTATCAATTTTCTCTGTAATTAGGTTGGCTATGCCAGTAAATGTCTTCATTGATAATTTGGACTTTTTTATGAAGAAAGAATAGGTAACTCATGCTGTTGTCAGTATATTGGTATCAAATTTGCCATGAAATCCTTATGTGTAATACTACATTTTTCTGTTTAAATGACTGAATATCTGATGTACCAGCTCATCTCTGAGCTCAGGATTATGTGGGATGCGGGATTTGCTTCTTTAGAATCTTGGAAACTAATGTGATGCCCAACAAAAAGAAAAAAGAAGAAAGAAGAAAGGGTTGTCTCATCTTTATTCCAACATGTTAACCACAGTTCTTCCTTGTGCAAGTGCATGAGGGTCTTTGAAGGTGACAGTTTCTGTTGATTTTGCACCAAACTTGAGCATGATATTTTTCTGATATGGGCATGATTAATAGTATCCTGTATTTCTAGCCAGCTCATTATGTGGCAGACATTTTTTTCTGCGTATTTTCTGTTAATTAAGTCATGGAATCCTCATATGTACTTCATGAGATTATATTTTGATCTTTTTCAGATAAGTCAACCAAGGCACAGAGAATGAAGCAGAACAAGGCTCAGTAGCTTCACGCTGGTTGCTTAGGACTTGAATCAAGTCAGGCTGTCTTCAGTTTGTGGTCTTCATGAAAGGACTTGATTTCCATCCTAACAACTAAGTTCTTTCCATGAAAGGGCTGAGGCCTTTCTTGTCATCTCTAAACAACACTACTGAACAATGGAGCCTAGACATCACTTCTTACATAAAGGGTCTGACTCTCAACTGGGGCACAGGTGGAAGAGTTTCTTCTCCCTCTTTGTCCCCTTTCCCTGTAGAAAAATCACATGGAATTTAAACTGAGAGAAAGCCAAAGATAACAAGAGCTTTCTGAAAGCTAACTTCTGTCTCATGGCAAAACAAATCTCATCTCCACCTCCTACACCCAATCAGCAGAGCAGAAAGGCTTCCTCAGTAGCCTAGTAGGAGAGCAAGGAGGAACATACAGGGCCAAGACTCAAACTAAGAGCCCTATGCTTTTCTGTTAGTGTATTACAAATTCGTCCTATGAAGGACCTTTGCTCTTCTTCTGTTAGACCTGGATCTGGTCTTTATTGTTTGTTTATTCATAAAATGTAACACATAGTTCTCCTCAGTTCAGTTTTCCTTGAAACATCACATGGAACAAGGAATGTTGGAGTTTTCTGATTGGTCTTCAGATCATGAACTGGAGGAGCAGCCCTGCCTTGGTCAAGGAGAGTGGAAAGCCCCCACAGCAGAGAGAGGCTGGATGCTATTATGCATCACTAGGACACTGGTTGTTGGTCTTCAGTGCTTTACTTGCTGTGCTTACCATGAATTTCTTGTGGATTTTTGTGAAATATAAGCACTTGCACACTAATGGTAAGTATCAGGGAGATCATAAATAGCATCATAGACTGATGAGATGAATATTCAGGTGAATGAGATATAGGTTTATCAACACCAAACTTACTTTCATCTCTGTTTTTGCTTTCTAGGTTTTTCTCCACTAGTCACCCACATATTCAAAATACTGGTCAAAATACTTCCAAATTATTTATATGAAATTCTTAACTTGAAAGAGTTCACAAAACTCTCATTAAAGACTCAAAACATGTTTTAAGCAAAGTCATTTGTCAAGGTTTGGTTGACTGTGATGATTTCAACATAATTGTGTAGCCTTGAAGTTGATGTTTTCAGTCAATATGTGGTGTATGCAGAATTTTAAATGTAAAAGTAGGGCACGGATCTGTGATGTGGAGAACATTTATAGCCCTATTGCCTGCTTATCAATGACAAGGACATAGCTTGTCTGTTTATGATAAAGACAAGTTTGATGAAATAATACATTTAATTCATGAGCATATAATTAATAAAAGCATTGGCAATGGTAGACTAGGAAAAAAATGGATTTGAAATGACACGTATAAACCATTTACGAAGTAAACTAGGATTATGAAAATTAGGTACAGCACATTTTAAGAATATAAATGCAATGTCACTGATGCAATTACTTGGAAAATGAAAGTAAGCAAAAGTTTCTTTTTTTGAGAGACACAATCATAGAGCCATCAATCCATATAATAAGATTCAGGAAGTTAGGAATTAAGCATCAAGGGAGGAGGTTGGACTGGGGTCCTGGCTGGGACCCAGCAACTTCCAGGTAGCCGGGAGCAACTGCATGTGAGCTGAAGCCCACCACAGCGATCCCTACATATCTGTGCAGCCACATGACTTTGCTAGGAAACTGGTAGATCCCTGCCCAGCATTCCCAAAAGTCCAGGACCTTTTGGGTCATCACTGGGGTCCTAGCTGGGCCCTCTCCAGTGACCTCCAGGTAGCCAGAAACTGCTGCATGTGAACTGAAGCCCACCACAATAACCCCTACCTGGCTGCGCAGCCATGGGTCTTTGCTCAGAACCTGGTAGGGCCACAGCCAGAGACTCCAAGAAGCCAGGGATCTTTGATGTACTACATGGCACAAGCTGAAGGCTTTCCCATTGTACTCAACATACCATTCAGCCTTGGTACAGAAAGTGTAAACATATATCTGAAACTTCTGAAATGATAGCAATTTAGCTAAAGAAGCAACTCCATGAAGCTATAAAGGAACTCAGATCAGAAATAATCTCCCAGGTAAGAGGAGAAATGATAAACATAATAAAAGAAATGGCGAGCACATCTAAAGAAGACATAGTTTAAAAAAAATCAAGGAGCACTGCAAAAAGATGGAAACCTTGTGTTAACAATATAAGAGAAGCAATAGAATACATGAAAGAGATTCAAGGAGATATCCAGGAAATCAAAAGTTCCATCAAAAGCTGGCAAAACCACATGAATGAATATGAAGATAGACTTTCAGACCTCAAAGACAAGATTGCAGCTAGTGAACAGGAAAGGAAAATCTTTTAAAAATAACAAGGAATCAGGAAATAACAATTCAACAATTGTAAGATGATGCAAAGAAAAATAATATAAGATTGGTAGATGTAAATGAAAAAGGTGACAACACAAATGCTATCAAAGAGTATTTACAGAAATAAAAGCAGAAAATTTCCCAAACATGGGAAAAGAAACTGATATACAAGTAAGTGAAGCATATAGAACTCTAATTAGCCATAACCAAAATAAATCTACATCCAGGCATATAATAATCAACATCCCAGAAATTCAACATAAAAAGAATATACTAAAAGCTGTTAGAGAAAAAGACAAATTACCTATACAAGAAAGCGCAGCAGAATCACAGCAGACTTCTCAACACAAACAATGAAGTCAAGAACAGTATGGGGTGAAGTATTTCAAATCATAAAGGAAAACTACTTTCAACCCAGATTTATGTACCCTGTAAAATTGTCCTTCAAAACTGATGGAGAAAGAAGATACTTCCATGATAAAGATCAGCTGAAGAACTTCATGACCACCAAACAAACCCTGAAAAGAGTACAGAAAGATATTTTAGATAGATATAAGAATATCTACAACTCCAAGAACAATAGAAAAAAGCCACTAAGCAGAGCAGACAATTAAAGAGAGTGGAAAGGTATTGAACCAACAGCAGAATGATAACATGACAAAAATGAGGCAATATATATCAGTTACACTCATTAATGTAAATGGCCTCAATTCACCAATTAAAAGAAAGAGACTGACAGAATGGATCAAGAAACAACATCCAACCATATGCTGTATACAAGAAATCCATTTAACCCAAAAGGAAATTCATAGACTGAAATTCAAAGGATGGAAAACAACACTTCACGCAGTAGAAACCCCAAAAAAGCAGGGGTAGCTGTACTGTTTGCAGACAATGTGAACTTCAAACCAAGAATGATCAGAAGAGATAAAGAAGGTCACTGCATACTAGTTAGGAGACAACTTCAAGAGGAAGACATAATAATCCTAAATATATATGCACCAAATATGGAAGCACCCAGCTATGTAAAACAAATATTAATAGAAATAAAAAAATCAAATAACCAAAAGCACAATTATAATGGGAGACCTTAACACCCCACTGTCACAAAGAGATAGATCAACTAGACAGAAAGTCAGCAAAGAAATAACAGAACTGAATCAAACTTATGAACAAATGGACTTAGCAGATGTGTACAGTGTTCCACCCAACATCAGAATATACATTCTTCTCAGTATCTTTATCTCAAATCAAGGTGGTATGAACATAACAAGTTTTTTTGTTTTGCATAGTTATCTTCAAAAGTCTTACTTGAATTACTAGATAGAGTCATGCAAAATTGATCTAATCCTATAGATATTAACTGTTTTGGTCCAAAAACTAATAGAATCAATAGTACAATTACCTTAATAATCTTAAGTGTATATATACAAATTTATATCTTATTTCTTTTCTCTTCCTTCTTTTATCCTTTTCCCTGACTTATTTTTTCCTCTTTGAGCACTTTCTTACCCTTTCACAATATTTACTGAAGATTTTGTATCTTATTTGCTCTTTCAGTTTCTTATACTAGGGAGATGATACAGTATTCACACATGTGAGTTTGATTTATTTCACTTATGAGTATGGTCTCAAATTGCATCCATTTAGCTATAAAAGCCTCAATGTGAACCTTCTTCATAGCTGAGTAGTATTCCATTGTATAAAAATACCAAATCTTTTTTTTTTCCATTCCTCAGTTGATGGGTATTTGGGTTGTTTTCAAGATTTAGCTATTACAAATTGTGCTGCTATAAACATGAGTACACATATGTCTCTGTGGTATGATGCTTTCAGTTCTTCTGGGAATATGCCAAGAAGTGGAATAGCTGGGTCAATTGGGACCTCCAATCTCAGCTTTTTGAGGAACCTGCACACTGATTTCCACAGTGGTTGCACCATTTTGCATTCCAAAGAACTGTGCAGAAGTGTTCCTTTTTCCACACAGCCTCTCCAGCATTTGCTATTGGTGGTTTTGTTAATCCTGGCCATTATTTCTAGAGTGAGATGGAATCTCAGTGTTATTTCAATTTTCATTTCTCTAATGACAAATGATGTTGAACATTTTTTCATATATATATTTTCCATTTGTATTTCTTCATCTGAGAAGTGCATATTCATCTCAGATGCCATTTTGCCATTTTAGGATTGAGTATTGGAATTTGGGAGGCCTGATTTTTTAAAAAAATTTTTATATGTTCTAGATAGAAGTCCTTTGTATGAGGGACAGTTGACTAAGATTTTTTTCCCAACTCATGGGTTTTCTTTTCATTCTGTTGAGGATTTCTTTTGTCATGTAAAAACTTTTGAATAAGATGAGATCCCAGTTGTTGATTCTGGGAAGTATTCCCCATGTGGTTTGATTTTTATTCATGAATTCTCTGCCAACCCCTATGTCTTCAAGATTTTTACCTATTTTGTCTTCCAGTAGATTTAATATTTCTGTTTTAATATTTAGATCTTTGATCCATTTTGACTTTAGTTTAGTGCATGGTGATAAGCCTGGGCCCAGTTTTAGTTTTTGTCATAAAGAAAGCCAGTTTTTCCAGTACCAGGGACTATTTTTCTTCCAATGTTTGGACCTTTGTCAAAGATAAGATGGCTGAGTGTGTTTATAATTGTAGTTGTATCTTCTAAACTATTCCATTGATCTTCAGGTCTGTTTTTATTCCAGTACCATACTGATTTTATCATAGTAACTTTGTAGTATAACTTCAGGTCAGGGATTGTGATGCTTTCTCCTTGCCTTTGGTGCCCAGAATTGCCTTTGCTATTCTAGGTCTCTTCTGGTTCCAGATGAATTTTAAGAATGATTTATCTAGATCTGTGAGATATGCTAACAGTATTTGGATTAAAATTGCATTAAATAACAATTTTGGGAGAATGGCCATTTTTACAATGTTTGTTTTTCCTATCTATGAATAAGGAATGTCTCCATTTTCTGAGATCTGCTTTGATTTATTTTTCAGGGTATTATAATTTTCCCTGGATGTCTTTCACTTCCTTTGTTAGATTGGTTCCCAAGTATTTCATTTTTTGGATGCTATTGTGAAGGATGTGTTTTCTCTTATTTCTCTCTCATTGAGTTTGTTGTTTGTGTGCAGGAATGCTATTTGTTTTTGAGTGTTGACTTTGTATCCAGCTACATTACTGAATTTGGTTATTATATCTAGAAGTCTTTCAATGGAGTTTTGGGGGCCTTCTATATAGGGTATTATGTTATCTGCAAATAATTATAGTTTAACCTCTTCTTATCCTATCCTTACTCCTTTTATTTCTCTCTCTTGTCTAATTACTCTGGCTAATATTTCCAGTACTATATTGAATATGAGTGGGGATAATAGACATTCTTGTCTTGTTCCTGATTTTACAGTGAAAGCTTTCAGTTTTTGACCATTTAATATGATGCTGGCTGTTGGTTTGTCATAAATGGCTTTTATCAGATTGAGATAGAGACCATCTATTCCAATATTCCATGAGGTTCTTAACATGAATGAGTGTTGGACTTTATTGAAAGCTTTTTCTGTATCTATTGAGATGATATTTTGATTCTTATCTTTGGCTCTATTGATATGATATATTACACTTATTTATTTGTGTATTTTGAACCATCCCTGAATTCCTTGGATGAATCTCACTTGATGACTTGTAGCATTCTGTTTGCCAATATTTTATTGAGGATTTTTGCATCTCTGTTCATTAGGGAGATTGGCCTGTAATTCTCTTTTTTGGTTGGATCTTTCTCTGGGTTTGATATTAGGGTATTATTTCCTTCCAGGAAGGAGTTAGGAAGAATTGCTTCCCTTTCAATTTTGTTGAAGAGTTTGAGGAGTGCTGGCATTAAGTCTTCCTTGAATTTCTTGTAGAATCCAGCTGTGAATCCATCAGGACCTGGATTTTTTTTTTGTTGATAAAGTTCTAATTACATTTTCAATTTCATTAACTGAAATTAGGTTATTTAGCAGTTTTACATATTCTTGATTCAGCTTTAGTAATTCATATGCTTCTAGGAATCTCTTCATGAGTGTATTTATTTAATTTCTAAATGTTTATGGAGCTTTTATAGTTTCTTTTGTCATTAATTTCCAGTTTTATAGCACTATAATCAGATAATATGCATTGGATAATTTCAATTCTTTTGCATTTATTTAAGCATGTTCTATGGACTAGTATATGCTCTATTTTAAAGACAGAATGTTATTGTTTAAAGACAATTGTTATTGTTTTGAGCTATTAGTTATAGTTATTTTATTTGTTGTTTTGTTTTTCCTTCTAATACAGAAAGAATAGATGTATGTGTATAGGCTTATATATGCCTAGAACTTCACATACATGGTTTATAAGAATTGATTTTATTATGTATGAACAACTACACTGAGGAAAATAAGACACTTTGGGAGCTACTGATGATTTCCTATCATTTTGATTTGAAGTTCAATAATGTTTTATTCTTGGTTTTGGTTAGTTTTAGTCTGTTTCCAATTATTTGATTCCAATATGTATGAAGATATGGACAGTATTTTGAATAAAACAGGAGACATGATGGTAGCCATTATGAATTTCCCAATATCAGGTCTTGAAAGCCCTTAAGGCTCTCTTTTGTTTTGATTGCTTTATTGCTTTTTTGATTTGTTTTAACTTACTGTGTGTGAAGGTATGGACAACTATTTCAAAAAAAAACAAGAGACATTATGGCAGCCACAGTAGATTTCCTTCTGTCTTTTTCTGAAATCTTGGGTAATTTGCATTGTTTTACTCTGTTCTGCTTTGTTCTGTTTTGTTTTCCTTAAAATAAAAAAAAATTAAAAAAGAGAGAAGGTTGTGTTTGATATCACCTCCAAAAGTCAAAATTCCATTCTACATATTAGTTCTGATTAATATGCTTCAGATTCCAGTTTTATATTCTTTCTGCTTGGCAAATGAATGAAAAGTCCTCTATAAGAATAAAGTGTGCAAAATATTCCAACACACGGTAAATACTAACTCTGTGATCTCTACAGTATCTATCTGTAGCAAAAAAGCATTTAAAAAGTGACTCCTTAAGCAACACATGATGGGAAACCTAATTTGGTGACCTTATTCAAAACAGAGTGACAGCAAGGCCATCCATCTCTCAGTGCTAAACTGCTAAAAATGTCAAGAAAGTTAGGCTTCACTCTACTGCAGGTAGAAGCACTTTTACAGGGAATTTCACAGTTTCCAACTTCTATGAAGGAGCTTGACATTAAATCTGTCTTCCAGTGATCTAGGAAAATGGACCCCAAAATCTTCTACATAGGCTATGATTTAGCGGGACTGTGGATTTATAAGACATTATCATTCTGTGTCATATAAAATAGTAGTTGACAGTAAGGCTCTATAGAGTGGATTAAAATTCTGAGTCTTTTCCAAAACAACTGCTTGAACTGAGATAAATATTTAGTATTGCTAAGTCCCAGCTTTCTTACCTATAAAATGAGTCTAGTAGTTGTTCCTTCTACCTAGGGTCCCAACTGAGACAATTTCATGCTCTCTAAGGAACATTTGGCAATAGCTAGACAATATTTTGGTTGCCACAGCTGGGATCGAGCAAGAATATTACTGGTATCTGGTGGGCAGAGACCAAGAATACTGTTAAATATCTTGTAGTGTATAGAACAACCCAGAACAAATAATAATCATGCTCAAAATGTCAACCATGCCAAGACTGGAAAAGCCTTCCATAAGGTTATTTTGATGATGCAATACAATAATCCACAGAAACTCTATCATAAAATATTCTATTAATATTACAGTTTTGCTTTCATAAGATACTACATATATATTCTTTCTATAGGTAAAGCAATTTACCACTGCATATGTATTTTATGTAATTTGCAAATTTTCTGGCAATATAAATGATTTGTGCTTGATATTCTTTCACTGTTGTGTATATGCTTATCTCTATATGCCATTGTGACTAACAAAATGGTACTCCATCTGTGAGTCCTAATGTGAGCAGTACCAAGCCGATTCTGAGGAAACCAAGGTGAATTCCACACTCAAGAGGACTTCAGAAATAAGTGGTGAGCTAAGGCCGCAGCAGCAGCCACATTGCTGTCTCTCTGTTCAGTCCTCTGGGTGCTTTTCAGGGGAGAGAGAATGCTTCTCTCTTTCTAGACCTCAGTTTAACTGGACAAACATAGGCACCCCGGCCTCTTTTATATCCTTGAATAAACTGTAAGTGCCTAACAGTGTGGCATAAAGCGCAGGCAGAGCGCTGGCTGCTGTCAGTGTGGTATTTAGAAAGAGCATTGCTCCTACAATGGCCTCAGTCACTGGGGAGACAGGTAATGGAGCAACCAGTCTCCTTGGGCCCAGAGAGTACAACTACTGGTCATTTCTCTGCACCTGTTCCTTTCATATGTCATCCCCAGCTCTTGGTGAGGTCTAATGTTGAACAACAGTACTGTCAGTTTTAGGGGCTTTACTATTGAGACAGGCATTTCTGTGAAGCCACAATTCCCTAAATAGCATTTTTAGTTCTTGATAAAGCCTAAGGTTCTACAAATATCAATCTTAGCTCTGCTGGTGACAGAGCCATTTCTATGGAGTCTCTCAGATGCCTTTTCAAGCTACCAGTCAGGACTGAGAGTTTTTCCATTTTTAGGTGCATTTCAAATAGTACTGCTGCCTACTAGCTGTCCTATCTTAGCTTCAGTGGGAAGTAAAGTCCAGCAAATCCCCTTGGGTCTACAGAGTGCTGATTCCAAAATGTATATTTCTGTAGAGACACTGCCTTCCAGGTTTGTTGTCATAGGTTTATAGTACAGCAAATTTGAGTTTCAGAAGTTCTGCTTTTTGAGAGATTCATTTATATGGACTCAGCCTCTAAGTTATCTTTCCAAATCTTCATTGAGGGCAAAAGTCTAATGCCGTGTCTTCCAAAGCTTGAAGAGCATGATATTGAAGAGAACATTCTTTTTTAAAAATTTATTTAAAGAAAGAAAGAAAAAAATAGAAAAAAGGTAGGGTTATATGGAATTCAAAAAAAATTAACACTAAGAAATTGCTAATTGATACATTACATATTATCATCTTAGAAATGGTTGTTCAAGTTACATAATCAAAGAACAAAAAGTGAATGTGCACACAAACATTGACAGTGTAAACCATTCTGTTCAATGATCCAACAAAAATTTAGTCTTATGGTCACCTACCTTACACACTTATACATATGGTTGCATCCTTTAGAGCACTTTCCTTCCCTTTCATTTTTACAATATCTATTATACATTTTGAATCTTATTATTCTTTCAGTTTTTATTATTTTTTTACACTAGAGAGACAATGTGATATTTACTAATGTGAGTCTTACTTATTTTACTTAGGACGATAGTCTCAAGTTGCCTCCATTTACCTATGAAGGCCTCAAGATCATCCTTTTTGTAGCTGAGTAATATTCCATTGTATAAAAATACCACATGAAGAGGAGGTTTGTGGGAGCTGTTGCATAAGAAGTACTCTCTCCAGTCCTTTGGGTAGGCCTGAAGACAAACATACAATTCCTTGGTTTTATAGAGTGCTAATATTAAAAAAAGAGTGACTTCAAGGAGTTCCTGCCTCTCAGGCAACTTCTTTAAGCTGTGGACATTAGCAAGAAATGTCCTCAACATCAGAGAGGTCTCCCAAAAATGAAAGAATTCTGGAGAACAACTCCATTTCAGATGCCATTGGAAACTGTTTGAAGATCAGCAACAGATCTGTCTCAAGTCTGATGAGTTTCATTGCTGAGTAGGTTGGACAGCAGCATGCCCACAAGAACCTTCACATCTCTTCAAGCTAAGAAACCCAGTGTGTTATGATTTGGAACTAGAATTCCCTCCCCAAATCATGTGTTAATGGCTTAGTCCCCATACTGCAGCGTTCAGAGGTGAGACTTAGGGGAGGTGATTGAATCATCAGAGCTCTAGTCTCATCAATGAATTCAAGGTTTAATGAGCTGTTGGGTGGTAGTGGAAACTTCAGGAGGTGAAGCTTGGTTGGAGGAAGGTCTCCGCTTTCTGGTCATTATGAGGCAAAGCACATATTCCCTTGACACAGTGTCCTTCTGACAGGGCCAGAAACAGTGGAGCCAAGTGACCATAGACTGAGAACTTTGAAATCATGAGCCAAAATATGTTCCTTCTACTTTAAGTTCATTCTCTCAAATATCTTTTCAGAGTAATGGAAATTTGACTAACAGCTGCAAAGCCCTCATTAAAAGCAGTCCAATTCATGCCGCTAAATCTGTGAACTTTACTATTTCTCCCCTGTCAAAGATGCTCTTCAAATTCTGTAACTCTAAGAAGGAGCACAGAAATAGGATTGTTCTATAATTGTACACTCAGAATTATTTGACAGTGACCAAAGAGGATGCTATAGAAGATCTTAGTTTAAACTAACTCAGAGAATCGCTGAAATTCTTGAAAATAGTGATCAAAATAACAATGGCTGTCCAAGTTCACCCAACAGTGGCTCCGCGTTGAAACCCTATCTGTGCAACTGTGAAGAATCCCTACCTTCAGAGAAACAAAGTGATTTTACTGAGCTTCCTTCATTCTCTTTGTGCCCCATTTATCACCTATAACTAAGAAGAGTACAACAGAAGAAGACCTGTGCAGGCGCTCCAAGTCCCAGAGAATCGTATCACTATATCTGATTTGGTAGAGAAGCAAATGGAATGTGTTAAACCCAACATTATGGTTAGGAAACAACTCGTTTTGAAGACCCAAGAAAAGGCTCATTCTACTGGCAAATTATGCCATTGCAAGTCAGTGGACAACCTTGGTTTTGAATTGTTCTGTGCAAGTCCAGACTCCTAATGGTTCATACAACGCAGTCATGACCCTCTCCCTGCCTTGACTTAGGTCACAGCAGATAGGAACTGATCGTTTCACTTTTCCATTCTAAGGTTTATCAAATATATCTCAAGATTTTCTTCCAACAGCAGTATTTCTCAAATATTTATGTCAGTGATTCTTAATCTTTTAGGATGCATTGGAATCATACAGAATGCCGGCTAAAAGACAGATTGCTAGATCTCATCCTCAGAGCTTCTGATTTATCATGTGTGTGTTAGCACTCAAGAATTTAAAACTTAATTCCCACTGAATACTATTCTCACTGATTCAGGGACCACGCTATGAGGACTGCTGCTTTACACTGGACTTATTACTTGTTGTATAATCATTTTCATTATCATGGGTGAATTATTCCTCGAACATGGCCTGTGAATCACCTACAATGGAATTATATGCATATGTTTTCAAAAACAAGTAAAACAAGATCTACTCTTTGCTCAAGACCTACAGAATTGATTGTCTAGTGAGGAGTATACCCCAGGTATCTAAAAATTTATCAGGTTTTCTTTTGATATACTATAAAAATTGAGCACTACTCATATATGCCTTAAATATTGGCATAGAAGTGTATTCTTTTATACTGGTATTCTATACATTATATCTCAAATTTAGAACTTTTATAAAGAACTATCTTGTACAAAATTTTACATTTTAAAGTCTATATTGATAAACTTGGGATACTATAATTGTTATTGTCATTACTAGTTATATATCTCCCCCCAAAACTAACCCTGGGGTTAGTTTTTCTATATATTATTCTTGTCTCTAATACCTAAGAGAAATCTAAACATAAACTAAACAGACATTGGTTTGCTGGAAATAAACAAATACATATTCAGTTGGCCCTCTGTATCAGGGCTTCTGTATTCATGAATTCAACCAGTTGCAGGCAGAAAATATTCAGAAATAATAGATTGTGCCTGTACTGAACATGCACAGGCTTTTTCTTGTCACCAATCCCTAAAAATAAAAGATAAAAATTATTTATATAGCATTTATATTGTATTAGGTATTATAAATAACTGAGATGAGTTATAGTACATCTGAACATGTTCATAGGTGATACACAAATACTTCATACTTTTCTGCAAAGGACTAGAGCATATACTGGTTTTGGTATGTGCAGGAAGTTGGGGAACAAATCTCCCCTGAACACTGAGAGACAACTATATACATATGTATGTGTGAGATAGAAGAAATACATCAGAAAGAAGCTATATTTGGAAGTAATATCATAAGTTCACAGAGATGCCACAGAGCTGAGATTTCCATGTGTCTATGAAAAAGCCTTGTGAGCCAGAAGACATTTTCCTTACAGTTTTCTAGGGTCATAGTTCTTCCTTAGAAGTCTGTGGGAAGGACCATCTATGGAAACAAAGCCAAATGCTCAGAAGCCCATTTTATATGAAGCAAATGGGTCTCAAATAGTTTAGGAATTCAAAACTATTTGGGGGCAAGAGTCATTTTTACTTGAAATTATACCCAAAAATATGTTAAATGAATGTGTACCTTTGCAGAGACCCAAAGGGAAGTGAACACTATATAATTCATCTCTTTCCTATGTCATTTGGAGGTTTGTATCAGTGAAGGTGCTTTGGTCACAAGTAATAGACAAAGAATGTGTAAATAGAAAAAAGTGTAGTAAAATCACAAAATGAAAATCTAAAGTCAAAAGAGCTACAGGGAAAATTCAATAACTCAACAGTTATCAAGGACCCACATTTTTTCTTTGTCTGCTCTGCCATCTTTAGGACATTGGAGAGTTCTCCTTCCCTTGTCATAACTTGGATGCAGTAATTCTAAGAATTATGTTTGAACCTGGTCACCTCCAGAACAGAAAAGCATTTTTCTCCCTGCAACTCTTTTGGAAAAATCTTTTTAGACTTCAGATACCACTGGCCAGGAAGGAATCGCATATGAACATGTAAACCAATCACATGATACTAATTCAGTGCTTGGGCTGTGAAGCAGAGAACTTTCAGACACACATATACACATGTGGCTGGGCAGAAGTATAAACCCACATTCCTCCACAAGGATAAAATAAGGTAGTGGGCATGGCAATTGGGCAGATGACTAACAGTGTTAATCATATTGTTCTGTAAGTGACATAGGTCTAAAATGTTGCATTTAAGCATTGAATTTGACTTGTGATGAGAAGTTTCAGAAACTACCCCTTTAAAACTGAGCAGTGGCACTGTTAGTAAGTAAACATGAGTAACTGTTTTTATGTATGTGGACCTTGTGCTCTTATTTATAAAATGACAATAAACATGAGGAGCAACCAATCAACAGTCGCTGAAGCTTAACATCACCTAATGAGTTTTACTATATTCTAGGGAGGATTCATTTTTATTCATTACAATGGAACTAGGAAATGGAAACTGCTGTGATCCTTGTTTCCACAGACAAGAAAAAAGACCTTCAGAGATTTGACCTTCATCCAAATTTCCATAGCCAACATGCAGTGGAATCAGTATGGAAACCATGAATGCATGTTCCTTGAGGGAGTCTCATAGTCCTCTCTGACTTGTGCAGCTTTGGAAACGTTGAGAAAGTATGGTGTCATATCTTTAGCTGAAATTTGAAGTGGTAAGAACTAAAGTAGAAAAGGAAAGAATCATGGAATTAGGAGAAAGAAAAAAGATACAGATGATCATGCTTCTATTGGAATTTTAAGATAAAATCAGGACATTGTGTGACACTTGAATATCAAATAAAAATGAATGATGTTTTAGTAAAACTATGTCCTAAATATTGCATGGACCTTACACTAAACATAATTCATTGTTCATCTGAAATTCGAATTTCACAGGTGTCTCATATTTGGATTTGTTGAACACAGAAATCCTAGATGGGATAGAAAATGGCTAATGGGTGGGAACATAGCAGGTGAGTTGGATAGACAGGAGTAATTTTTCACCTATAAGATGTATGTGTGTGCACTCGTGCATGTGACTATTTTCCCTTGTGACAGACTAGCAACAGAAAGAAGGGGCCTTGGATGAGAGGAAGAGATTGCAGCCTACATATATAAACCTTTCTGCCAAGGAGATGAGAACCTGAACGTTTGACTCTGAATATTTCAGTGACTCACTGTGTGATCTTTGATAAGTCACAACATTTCTGTTATTCAGTGGCTACATTAATACAGGTGAGATAAAAGCATCTACCTTATTTCTGCAACACATAAAAATAAGGTCACTTGAGGATTGCTTATAAATCCCAAGATTGGAAAAAGAGCATAAACCTGTCTTTTTGTTATAATGTCAGTGAGAATGAAGAACCTTAAAAAACTCTTAAAGTTAGATTTGTTTTCCCATTTCATCAGGAACCACTCACTACGTAATGATTCAGCCTAATGCTGAATGCACTGGTTATAGCCGCTACTGTGTTTCTAAGCTTTAATTCACATACCTGAATGTTTCCCTCCCTGGCTGAATACATTCCCCTCTAACTGAATCAGCAGAAATTAGCAAATTGAAACATCAGCTGTTTCTTTCCTGTGTTTACTGGGAAGTCTAATGGAATTTAGTGAGTCCCCAGAATTTATTTTTTCCACAATGGCAAAGCAGCAAACTACCAGCAAATCTGACCTATATATCTGTGCTTATAAAGTTGGGTTGTTTTTTTTTTATGATGATCGTCTTTGTATTGAATGGCCAATGAATGGGGTTTTAATTATTTTTAGAGATAGAAGTCATTACATTTCACAAGGTCTATATATTTTGTTAAGAAAATGAATAAAACTCAAGAATCAAAAACTGTAGAAGGCCATGAGGTAGTCCTTTCAGTGACATTACCATAAACCTTGGAAACAACCTCCAAGTTACCAAATAGTGCCAATGAAGGAACACAGGAGAAAGCCCTACAGGAGAATCAAATTGAGAAGATTCTAAGTGGCAAAAGAATGTATCAATTTAGTGACTCCAGATTAGAGATTAGGAACTCTGGGGCACTTTCTAATCGCAAACAGATTTACAATCTACAACATGAGAATCACAAAATAAGCATGACTTCCAGATGATTCGCAAATTATGTCTCCATCCAATAGCTTATTTTGTCTTTATGGCATCAGTGAGACTACTGAAACTTAGAAATGTACAATAATTTAATCTAATACATAGAAGAGGAAATATTCAAAACCAGATCCAGTGAAAGAAAGGTCCTCCACTATGCCTGGCAATGTTTTCCAAGAGGTGTAAATTGTATCCGCCCAAACGTGGCCTCATTCTCCGATCTTCAGCTGTCAAAATTCCCACCACAGGCATACGGTGTGAGGTCAGGTGAAAAACATAACAAAATTGCATATTATATAAACCAGGTTAGGCAAAGACAGAAATAAATCAGGACCAGTTCTCCCTGGATATCTCATCTTGGTTCTCATCTTGGAAAGCAAAGATGGGAAGCATGATTTGTTAACATTCATTCACTCAACAAGTGTAAATTAAACTTCTGTAACCCTAACACTGTGCTAGCCACGGTGTATTCAGTCACGGATGAAAGAACCAGATCTTGGTAATTATCATATGGAGCAAAGAGCACAGCAGAAGATACAGGAAAAAAAAATGGGTAAACAAAAACCTTTTCATTTCCAATTCCACAAAGTGTAATGGAGAATTTAAATAGTGCGTTTTAAGAATAAATGCAGGATTACTTCTCCAATTTAGAGCCCATCCATGTGGCCTGAAAAATGGAAAGAGGATCTATAGATAAAAAGTGAGCAGGAAAAATGTAAGTGGAACTCTGTTGGAGAGAGAGAGAGAGAGAGAGAGAGAGAGAGAGAGAGAGACCATAACCCTTTCTAGGAATTGAAAGTGGGTCCCTGAAATTGGAATAAGGAGGATGTGGGGGTGAGGGGGAGGAGCGGATGTGGAAGTCCGTGGAAGCGTGAAGGACTGGCCTGGGCTTTCCGGAACATCCAGTAGCCAGGAGCAGTCCTGTTTCGGAGGTCTCTGACGAAAGCGCAGGAGATATGAATAGGACCAAGATGAACTGTCAGAAATGTGCCCATGTCTCAAACGTGCAATTCTGGGTGCTTGAGATACACCTTCATGTTGACAGTATTTTATTCCTCACATCCAAGTCTACCGTTAATCCTAAAGTGACAAAGTCCTTCTCCACTTTCGTGTTATAGTAAACGGACTTCAGCTCCACATGGGAACAGGGGTAAAACCAGAGCTGCCAAAAATATTTCCCCAAGACCTGTGTGGAGTTTATGCTATAAACTGGAAGGTTTCTGACCAAGTCATGGCCACCCCCAAAAGCCGTTCTCTTGTGGAAATCCACCCCCGACCACAACACGCCTGTGCACACCCCATGTTAACTTGTTGGCTGTTTGTGGCTGAGTAAGCGTCACCCCGGGCAGCAGAGCAGTAACTGATTAACAACCTCTGCTGTAAAAGTTTTGGGGTTTTGTTTTCTGACAACTGAAAAGGTGCTTGCTTTATGATATTTTAATTAGAGTGTCAATATTGCAGCCCTGTAAATTTCTTGATTTATAGCTGACAGGTGTGAAAGTTTGCACTTGCAGTAAGAGGCCTCAAGTCTTCTGTTATCTCCAGCCTTCCTTTCTCATTCCATTCTCGGGCTTCCCTGGCAGCTGGCTGTTGGGAGCTGCTTTCTCTCACGAGGTTCACACCCAAGGGAAGTAAGCAGCAAAGTCACCAGGGTGATCTATCTTCTGATTTTGTCCCCTTGGCACTTCTTATCTCCTGTCACTTCTCCTTTTTTCTTTCCTAAAGACCATTGTGTGACCTCAGCCTGGCCCCAAACTCCCCCACTGTAATCTGCCCAGTTCAAAGTTATTTCCTATGTTCTGATTGTCCTTTTGACTACATCAACATGCTCGATACCTCAGTCCCTTTACCTGATAAGAAATTAGGAGTAGATTAAATATTTAGGCATAGATTTATCCATTTAAAGATATGATTGGATATGGCCCTAGGGCCTGGTTTGTTCCAGCTTTTAGCAGTGAATCCACCAGTTCCACTCTAAAACACAGTCTAAAAGGGGACAGCCGAAAGCACATGCATGAACAAATCAGTTAAAAACATAATTTCAAACTCTGAGAAGTGCTCTGAAAATGATGAATTGGGACATGTGGAAGAGAATGATTGGAGGTTGTACTGGTCCCAAGGGCAGGAGATTTAGTTATTTTCTTCTTCCTAGCATGTGGCCCTTGATTTCCTGTTTCTAGAAAGTAGAATCTGATTGGTAGAGCCTGAGTCAGGTTCCACCTAGTTAAAATCAGTCTTGAACATCAGCTGTGTCACCTATGAGTATGACCTAGGTTCCCACCATGGTGCATGAAGAAGTGCTTAGAGAAAATGGAGAGTATGAGCTGGGAATACATAGCAATAGATCTCTGCTGTGGCAATATTCCTGGTTATTTACAGAAAAGGAAATAAAATATGAATAAAAGACAGTTTCTTTATCTTCAGAAAACTTACACTATAATTGAGATACTAAGATGTGCATCCTTAAAAATATTGCCCAAACATAATGCTGTAACAAATATTACCCATGATGAGGGTCAGACATTGTTACAGGAACTCAGAATAGGAAACAATTAGTGTTACAATGGATTAGTGGGTAGGTCAACAAATGTTCCGATTGGGAGATAGATCTTAAAAACCTGAGGCTGAAGGGGCAGAAATCCAGAAGTAGGCTTATTCGTGATTTTCTTGAAGTATAATGAAGAACTAGGGAAAATTTTTTACAGTCACTAGTAACTGGCTAGTAGTCTTGCTCAGAGACTGCTGGTATTTTTAGCTCTATCCATTTATACAGATCACCAATAGTCTAGGGAAGAAATGATGAAGTCTTCAACTGAAAATAATAATTACAATAAAGAAACAATGGGATTCTTAGAGTTAAGATGTTGTAGTAAGCCACATGAAAAAATGCAATTGTGTTTGTAAGCTCAGACTTTAAAACGTGTTTATCTAGAGAAACGTAACTGAAATGAAAGAAGTTCCATGGTGATTTAATACTCTCATAGACTTCCATGAAAGGAAATAATATAATTTTCCGAGATATTTTAAACTCGAATATTTCATTCCTCTCGTCATAAATTACTTGCTGCCTGGGGCAGTTGTTCGTAGGTTGAATGATAACAAACAAGAAGACTCTTTTTATACCTGTAATGATCGTTAATTGTTCCCTCTTTCCCTTGAATTGGTACCCCAGTCTGGATCATAAATTAGAGCTCATCTTACTTCTAGGACAAGTTGAATAAAGAAATTATGTCTGTCATTATTTCAAATATCAAGAAACAAGGAAGCACAACCTTAAAACCTGAAGTATAGTAGTGACTTAGAAGTTGAAATATTAAATTACTTGGAACTTTCTAAGTAACTAGGCCAACTCTTTAGAGGTTACAAAAGTCTTATGCCATTTGGTTTCTCTGTTCTTAACTTTGGCAGGCAAATAACCCAATCTTAGTTCTTGAGTTTATATTCCCATAGCTAAATGGACCAGAATAAATTATGGGCTTGTGGTAAAATGGACATTTATTATTATCTTTGGCCAAAGAAGCACATTTTTTACAGCAAAGCACAGATAATATGAGGTATTATCAGCTTTTCAAACAATAAAATGAAAAAGAAATGAGTAAAGGATTTGGGTGTCATTCAACAGAGTTTTAGTGTCATTCATGACAGGTCTTAGTGGAAAAATGTCCAATACCCTGTACTTACTCTAAACTAAATTCCTCATAAATGACTATTTGATAAAAAGAAAGAAATATCTATTAGTAACTTATGCTACAGTGTAAAATTTCCCGACAAATCCTGAAGAATGAAGCAAGCTAATTGAGTATATTCTAAGTACAGAATCATGGTTTTGATAGACACAATAAAATCTCAAATACTAAATTGCTCTGCTAGGAAGACAATTGGATAAACTTGGGCAAGTTGATCCTCACTGATTATTGTTCCCCAGATTCTTAAGTGTAAATAAAATGTCCTGGCATTTCACTTTCTCATCAGTTTTACATACTAGGGTTTTCCAGTGTCTCATATTCTTCCATCGTATTATCCTCCCTTATCTTTTTTGGAGTCTGTTCCAGGAATTACTCATGCATAAAGATTATATGAGAGGGCTTCATCTCTAGTGGATTTTTTAATTGTCAAATTTATAGTAAAAGGGATAATAACTATTGAATACTGATTGAGCTAAGATTTTCACAAATGCTATGGTAATTTCTAGATACAAGAAGCAATTGAAACATAGTTTATAAGACTGCTTTAATTATCAGCAAGATATTTTCCAGGTTGTCCCCCCCAATGAAATCTTACTATATATAATATCCTTAATTTTAATATAATGGAAGCCAAGAATAATGTGCCTCGCTGCAAATGCAGAGCTAGTCTCCAGTTGAAACAATGTTTTTTTCATCCTCTTCATTAAGTTTCTTCTCTTTTTCTGTGTCCCAGGCCAATCTTGGATGAGAGGTGGTGTCACATGCTGGCAGTGGTTGCATGAATTAGAGATACAACTCAAAGCCCTAAAGCCCACCTGTGGTTTTGCTATGTTGGTCTATGTGGACTATTTTTTTTAAACATCTCATCATCCAATTTTCTCATTTGTAAAACAGAATTTCAATAGTTCCTATGCTGGTGAGTTAAACTTACATTAAGCATCAGCATAAAATCTGGCATAGAATAGAGCCTTAATAAAATGTTACCCTATTGCATGAAAAAACAAGAGGATAAACAAAGAACTTAGATAATCATCCCTTGAATAATCATAGACTATGCATTTTTGCCACAGCAGATCTCAGTATCTGCTGACATCCTCTCTTTAATTCCTGATGCAGTATCCAGTTACAAGGGTAAAGTTCCCTCTCCCTTTTGGCACAGACTAAAGAGTATTCCCCAAGGAGGCAGTTAATTCATTCAGGCCAATAGAAGGTAATCATTAAAAGCAATTCAAAGTTCCCTTTGGACTTCAACTGGACTGAGGATACAACCACTTCTTTATTATTTGCTAGAGATAGGGTGACATCAACCTTGGTAATGTATTAGGATTGACCCCAAATTAGCAAGAGATGTTTTCATTGAGACACATTTCTGACTACTGTAGTCATGTTGGAAAAATTTCAGATAAAATCCAGTTTACCATGTTTCTAATAGAGTGGGTCGTGGTATAATTGCTCTACAAGTTCCATATTTCAAGATTACATTTGGGATCCTATTGTTTTGAATCACCAATATTTGTTTGTTAATTCAGTTATACATAATTATTTTTATCTACCAATCATGGGAGGCACACAAATCTTGATCTATTAACACTGAAAGTCAATCTAATATATTTCTTCCCAATGTTATACTGGTAGAGTTCTAGTTTTTAACAAGAATTTTAGATTCAAGTCAGTTTTACATTTAGAATTCTTAAAAAATTGTCCCAATTACCAAAAATACCAGGTGCTGTTTAGAGAAAAATACTCTTTTATAGAGTTAATACCTGCTAAAAACTAAGAGGAATTCATGCTTGTTTTAACTGATGGTGTAACATGAGGGAGTTTTAATAAACAGCATTTCTTCCCTAACTTCCAAGAACAGTCTTTCATTATAACTGCTCAGCTCTAGAATATCAACAGAATGCTAACTGAACAGGCAAATTTTCATGCTCCCCTTGGGCAAATCCAGTTGTATGGATTATTCAGGTGAATCTATCATGTTGAATACTCTCCACAAAACTGGAATCCAAGTATCTGTTTGGTGTCCTTTTTCACAAGACCTTTCAAAACTTTCTTCAAAAACATGACTTTGTCCATTCTATTTTGCAACAAGCCTCAATTTTAAAGGATTTCCAAAGAGATCATTAGAAATGTGAATACTATTTTTCCACTACCTTTTTGATACCTTGTTATAGTTTGGATCATAAGTATCTCACAAATGCTGTGTGCTGAAGACTTAGCTAATATGTAGCACTCTGGGGAGGTGGTAGAGCTTTTAGTAACTGGGGCAAAATGGAGGAAAACAGGTCATCAAGGATGTGCCCTTAAAGGGAATATTGAGTCCCTGTTCCCTCACCCATCTCTCTTTTTAGCATCTATGAGTTGAGCAGCCTCCTATGTCACATACTTCAGCTATAGAAGTACTGTACTACCATAGTCCCAAGCAATGTAGCCATGAGAACCTTGACTGAAATATCTGAAACTGCCAGTCAGAATAAACATTTCTTCTTTCAAGTAGTTTTCCCTTGGGTATTTTGCAACCACAATGGACTGTCAAGTAACACAGTTCTCTTCATCAGAACCGATACTTTAAGCCAGAATATGAAATATTACATATAAAAAGGCTATGTATAAGATATTTTGTGACTACCTGTCACATATTTTGGATCACTGACAGAGTAAGTAGAAGACATTGTTTCCTACATGTTTTTATTTCATAAAATAAGGAATGATAGGTGACTAACTCTTCCTCTTTCATTGTCATGAAATCTTTGATAAAAAGAGACAGCATTCGATCAAATCTCCCAGAAACATGAAAAGAAAGTTTTTATTATTTTTTAAAACTCTTGTTGACTGCCAGAAAACCACATGATATAATGTACTTATTACCTGTAAACACACAATGCACGAGAAAACACATTTTGTCACATACTGGAGATAAAAGCACAGCAAGGGAAAAAAATCACCTTTGTTAGATGTAAGGTTAGAGGCATTAAAGTAAAATTTTGATGGAACAAAAGTGAAGACCTGTATCATGTCCAAGATTTCTGGTGGTAAAGTTTCAGTAGTGATGAATTATTTCCCAACTTGAATAATTAATGGACAATGAAGTATTTCCATTGTCCATGAAACCGTGAGTTTTGATAGCCAAAGAGACAGGGGAATATGTTTAACACCAGCTCCAAGGGTCAAAGTTTACGTGTCTGTTTGCTTTAAACATTTAATTGGCTCCATCAACCTGAGAATATTCCAGGGAGAAAATGATACAGGATCTAAGCTATTAATTTAACACAATGGACACTGCAGTTGGTTACCTCAATCTCCCTAATTGAATTTATTAGCTGAAATAATCTTTTGTTTTGTTATTTAAATATGTATGAGGAAAAAACAAACTTAAATACATCATTTCTATGAATATCATTGAAATAAACTAAAACCACTTTTTATTTCCACTCCTTATTTCATATTGCACAAATCCTGTTGAGTTTATCTTCAACCCTAAACAATGGCTTGAATTTCCTCCTGTCAAAGTTACCACCTTCACACATGTGGCCAAAGATGATGGTGATCTTTTACTTCTCAATGTATTTTGTATCTCCGAAGCATTCGGCACTCTTGATCATTTATTCCTTGTGGAAGCACATGTTCCTTTTACTTGTCTGACTTACTTTCCCTCGCCTTCCCTTAAATGTATCAGGATCTCTTTCTGATTGCTTTTCCTCCTCTACTCTCTTTTCAGTTCTCATTATGCCTGGATCAGCACTAGCTCCCATCCCTTTTTGACAAATCCTAAGTCTCTATGTAAAGTCATCCAGTCTCATGGCTTCACATACTGCTGATTCACAACCTAGCCTCTAGATCTGAGGATTTCTTCATGTTCTGCTTCACATATCCAACTTCCCTCTTGACATCTGCAATTACTTGTTAATAATGATTCCATCTTTACTTTTGTTAAAAATTATCTTGCTTTTTCCTGCCTACTTACACCTTAACACATACATTCATGCTTACTTCCTTCATATGCTTTTGTCCTCAGTCTTCTCCACCCCATTACAGCATGTATCACTCACTCAAGGGCTCATATCAAAGCCTCTGAAGTCAGACAATTTCAATTGCATCTTCCTGTTTCACCGCACAGTGATCCTAATGCAAACTGCCACCATGTCTTTTCTGATTAATTGTTGAGTGATATCCTTAATCATATCTTCCACATAGCATGCAAGTGCTCTATTTTATCATGAGTCAAATACTGTTAATTCTCTGCTTAAAAGCCTTTAAAGGTCATTGTGTTATTTTCAAGATTCTCGTTGGTACTCTAGCTCTCTGTTCTCATTTATTGTTTTCATAGTGTCCATTAGTACTGTTTACTCTTTACTTTTGGTCCTATTTGTTTAAAGAATGGTATATAACCTTAAGGAGAGAAGGTTTTCCTCTGTATTACTGACTAGTGTATCACAAGTACCTAATACTGGTGAGCACGGAATCACTTTTATAACTTGATCAGGAAGATGTAGGAAATTGTTTTATACTATAAAGTTTTGAAATTTGTCCATAAAATGTTATAGTTTAGATTTAAAATGACACCCAAAAGTCTAATGTATTTAGAAATGGAGCTTTTGAAAGATGATTCATCATAGGGATGCTGTACTCACCAGTGAGTTAATCTGTTGTTGAATTCATGCCTCACTTTGCTATTGGAGGGTGGGGCCTGGTAAGAGGCAGGTCACTGGGAATACAAGGAGTAAGGAAGAAAGTTGCCCCTGGCTCTTTCCCTTGTTCTTTGTTGCTCCCATTTCCTATGTAATGACATAGTGTTCTCCACCATCCTTCTGCCTGGCCATTTCTGCCTTGGAGCAGACCAACCATGGACTGCACCCTCTGAAAATCACAAATCATAAATCAAAATAAACCTTTCCTCCTTCAAGTCTTATGTGTCAGGTATTAGGGTCACTCACAGGAAAGCTGATTAACACATAAAAATTATTTTAAAGCACATGGAGGACTTCACAGATTTATAACTATGTTAAGAGATAATATCTTATTTGAAAAAGTATAAAAGAAGAAAATATAATGTACTATATCTACATATGAATATATATAGTACATTATATTTTATATATATAATAGATATACATATATCTATTCATATATAGATATAGTACATATTTTCTATATGATAATAAAAACACAATTAGACTATATATTTTTCAAATGCTTATGATAAATTTTTTAAAAAACTTATGTTGTAGTCTACAATGGAAATCACAATGGCATATAATGAGCAAAACAGTGCTCATTATATTCATTTTTTACAGAAATGAGTACTTAATTCAAGAACAGAACATTAGTCGTTTAAAATATTAAATACCCTTTTATGTAGTTTTGGGGATTAAAAAGTAAATCTAAACTGTGTAATGTAAGCTACTTAGATGTAAATGAGAAAACAATATAGCACAACTGATGAAATATATGCAAAACAGAAATCAAAAGAAAATTAATAGCTATAAGTGAATTTAATAGAAAGTACTTAAAACAAGAGAATATCAAACAGGGGAAATCAATGTGAAATCAAGACTTAACAGAGCTCATATGTACAACTAAGATGATCATAAAAGATCAGTGAAATAGCCATCCTCTGTACAAGTCATATAAATATTGAAAAACTATGAGTGAATACGCTTAGAAATATAAAGGATAAATAACTAAAAAGAATCAACTGAAAAAACAATCATGTTCCAGAAAATAGTTTCTAAAGTGGCAGATAAAACATAAATATATAAAAAAATAGTTCACCAGTAATATAAAACTAGCACGTGATTCATAATGGTAACAAAGCTATAAGACAACTCATAAAAGCAAAGAAATATATGAGACTCAATTTATGATAGTAACAAAGCTAAATAGCAGCTGAAATATGTTTACCAAAAAATATGTGAAAGCATTGTTTTTTCAGTTGATTCTGGTTTTTTTTTTTTTTTTTTTTTTGGTACTGGGGATCGAACTCATTACCTTGCACTTGCAAAGAGGTGTTTATGCTACTGAGCTAAATCCCTGGCCCTCAGTTGATTCTTTTTAGTTTTCTAAAATACAATTTTTAAGGTCTTATTTCACAAATTTTTAGCACATGGAAAATATGACGTTTATAGTTCACTTCTTTATACCTACCATGTACAGTCTAACATTAATATCATTCAACACTGAGATTTTCATATATTTTTCATATATCAATTCCTTTTCTGTATAGATATATATTTGAAAATTTGAGGCATTTCCAAATTAACCAGAAACATCAGTGAATTTCTTCTTATATCATTCAAAACTTTAAATATACTCCTGCAGTCATGTACATTTTTCTTTTGAAATAAATTTATATACAATGAAATGTACCATCCTTAAGTAAAATTTAAGCAAATTTTAACAAATATACAAAGTTGGCAACATAAGTATATCACCTAGCAATTTCCCCCATCATTTTTTAAGTAATCTATGCTTTCAGATTCCCAGAAGAAATTGCTGCTCTAAATTTTTCTATCATTAATTTTTTTCTATTCTTAGACTTTCATGTAAATGTAATTATATATTATGTATATTTTTATAAATATATTTTCACTGTCTGGCCAGTGGTAAAATTTTAGTATTATTTTCATGTGATTATTGGCCATTCATACAATTTTTTTGTAGAGTGACAGTCAAATATTTCATGTCTAAAAATAAATTGGGGGCCAGGGATATAGCTCAGTGGCACAGTTTATGCCTGGCAAGCATGAGATCCTGAGTTTGATTCCCAGTACCAAAAAGTAAAAGAAAAAATACTGAGTTTTTCTTTATATTATTGAATTATGAGCTCTTTATATATCTTGGATGTGAGTCCTTTTTCAGATTTATTTTGCAAACATCTCACAGTCTGTGGCCTACATATTTATTTTTGGTAGTGTCTTTTGAAAAAAGACATAGTTAATTTTGCTAAAATTTATTATATCACCTTTCTCCCTATTAAATATTGCTTCATGTATCTATTTTAAAAAGCTGTGAGTATTCCCAAGTCATGAAGATAGTCTCCTATTTTTTTTCCAAAAGTTGCATGAAGTTAGCTTTTATTTTTAGCTATACAACCTATCATGGATTAATTTTTGTGTGCTGTGTAATGTGGGAACCAAGTATCTGTTTGTTTTTTTTAGAGGGATATATTTACTCTAGTATCATTTGTTAGAACAACTTTTCACATTAGATTGAATGAATTCCAAAAGTCAAATAAAAAGCTAAATGGAACATATGCCTGAGCTCACCACTCCATTTCAATGATTTGTTTATTAATCTTTATGTCATTTGTGTACTGTTTTGATTATTGCAATATTGTAGGAAGTCTTGAAATCAAGGTATATTATTCTTTTAATATTGTTAATTTTTAAAATTGTTTTGGGTGTTTTTTCCTATTGTCTGGTTTTGAAGATCTGCAATGCTTTCATTATTCTGTTCTTATCAGTTTTATACTATTTTGTTTTGTATGAATTCATTGTGTGTGAAGATATAGACAACTATTTAGAAGAAAACAAGAGACATTACGGTAGTCACTGTCAATCTCCTGTTGTCTTGCTTTGAAATCCTATGTCACTTACATTGCATTCTTATCTGCTTTGTTCTGTTTTGTTTTATCCTCTTTAAAATATAAAATAAAATAAAATTGTTTTGGATAGTCTAAGCCCTTCAAAGTTTCATAAAAATTTTAAAATATGTTCATCAATCTCTACAGAAAAGATTACCAAAACTGGTGCAAAACTATGTTTATTTCTCTTAGAAATGGTTAAATAAGTGGCACATTCACCATATGAAGTACTATGCACAAATTTGTGTTATACATGCTAGTCTATATTTTTATATATAAAATGATCTATTGCTCATTTCTGAGTAGAAAATAAGTGGTAAAGTAATATATACCTGATTATTTGCATCTATTTAAAAATTACATACTTCTGAATTTTCAGAAAATGGTTCAAAAATGTTAACTAAAGCCTCAATAGTGATTGCCTATATGGAGATATTTATTGGAGGAGTCAAAAGGCAGTTAATACTTTATATTTTTATCTCTTTATATTTGGATAGATATAAAGACTATATTCTTTATATTTGGATAGAGTCCTTCCATATATACAAGTACAGATAGCATGCAAGATATAGTGCACTACGCAATTCTTGAGAAATATTTTTTAAAAGAGAAATTGCAATTTAAAAGAAGAAATGAAAGGGGAAGGAGAAAGAAAAGGAGGAAAAGGAAGATAGATGGAGAGCAAAACACGATGTTAGGGAGAGAAGGAAAAGAATGGAAAATTTGAGAAAGATTCAGAAAATGGAAGTTAATGTCGTGGAGATAGCTGAGTAATTAGGTGTGAGGAGATCTAAAGTGTCCCAGGCACTATAGTTGAACTCTGGGAAGAGTGTTGCCCTAAGCTTTAGAGGGCTCACATGTCATAAAGCTTTAGGGGGCACACATGTCATAAAGCTTTAGGGGACACACATGTCACAAACATACACATATACAATGTGCCCAAAGAGCCACAGGGATTCTGTCACTCTACTGTCCCATACTCTCCTAGCCAGAATGTACTAATCATCCATTGCTGGAACTCTGCTGTTTAAAACCCAGGAGGAAATGCTTTTCTACAGTTATTTTCTTGTTTCTTTGAAACAAAGGCAGCCGAATTTGGATGCTGACAAGTTTTGTGAGAGGTGCTCTGGATGGCTTCAGATACAGACTGCATCAAATGCAGGGTGGATGTAAGCACTAAAGCATTTAGTCATAGATAAAGCAAACTTACTCGACAAATGCTTCCACTAGAAAATGTGAACGCAATATATTCTTGCGTAAGAAAATATCATTCCCAAATGCCCCATTTCTTGGGCACTCTTCCAATACCTAAATCTTACAATTTAGAATTTTTAAGAATAATGTAATATTTTTAATGAGTTCACATGATGGCTGCAGCAACATTTTTCATAATTAAACAATACACAATTTTCTTAAATTTACATATTTATGTGTCTCCATTAACAATCATGAAATATAGTAATACTAATTCCTTCAATATAACTATATAAATCCAGATAGTATATAGGTGGAAAACATTGCAATATATACTTTTTATGAAGAAAATAAAGTCATTTATAATAACATTTATGGCAATTTATCTTAAGCAGTCTGTTTATATATTTTAACACGATATATAAATATTCTTACTTAATTTCTAAATATAATTGTTGATTTAAGAATTTTATTGGCAATCCAAGTTGCTGCTCCATAGCACATCAAAGTTTATACAACTGAAATTCATAACATACTTTTTATAACTACAGTGAATCATGAAATGTTGTCAAATTTGGCATTATTGTCAGTTGTAAATAAATTATGCAAAACTGATATTATGGTAACATAATCAGTGGTTGTGCTGAAGTGAAAGCTAAGAAAAATATTTTCATGAAGAACATACAAAAATTTATAAATTATTTATGTTTTAATATTATCACTCAACCACCATCACCGGTTCACGAATAGAATATCTAGATATGTACAATCATAACTGAATAGATTAGTCTTTAATGTTTTGTCAATTTTCAATGAAATAAAAACATTAGCTTCAGATTTTTCTAATTTGTTTTTGTAAATGAACATATATCAAGGTTAATAATAAAATATATGCTATTTAATGCATTATTAACTTGATTTAAATTTTTCAAATATTGAGTGATAACCTAGATAATTATCCACTTGCGGACTACATCTGTTGTGCTCCATGTTACTTTCTTCACTTTAAACTCGCTGCTGTCTTTTCATTTTTCCTTGACAATGTCTATGTGAAACACACAGATAGAACATCTGTTGATCACATAACAGAACATTTTCCATTTTACAAATTTGGACCCTGATTTGGATACTTTCGCTCTATCTGCAGTTACAGACTCTTACTCTCCTTTGGGTGAGGAAACCCTACAAGGAGAATTTGGACCTCTCCCTTATCGGTGAGATGCATTCTACTGAGGACACCTGAAATATTTTGCCAAAACAAAATACCCCCTACCATGGGGAGTATAGACTGGATCATGTACCTTTTCCTTCCCATCTCTATGAATTCATACAATCCTGTCATGTGGGAATAAAGCACTGAATAGAGTTTTAAGCCATATTCAGTGAATTCAAGTGCAGAACTATTTGTATTTTATTTGCTGTCACCTCTAGAAAACATGTTGTTGGGGGTTTTTCATTTGTAAAGCAAAGGCAGAAAGGAAGATGAAATGGTATGATTTCCTTCCTAACGTAAATCCTATTATGGAACATAACATGAGTTCCCTACTTCCACTAGTGGGTAATTAAGAGAGAGAAAAATTGAATCCCAAATGCTGCCACTGAATCAGAAGGTGGGAGACACCAGGATGAATGGGAGGCCTTGCCAGGTCCTAATCACCCTATTAACAGCTGCAATGTGCAGATACAGCGAGACGTGGCATCATGGCACATTGAACGGTTTGCTAAAATAATTAGATTTCTTTTTGAAACTTCTGATTTACTATACTGTAAAATTTTCTCTTTTAGTGCCCAAAAAAGATAAATAAAATTTTATCTTTGTTCACTTGGGATTTTCCTCAAGTAACAGTTAGTTATTGTTCTGCAATATATTAAAAATATTTATTTTTTCCAAGGTGCTCACATCTTCCACACTTTTCTGCAAAATGGCAGATTTTGCTACATAATCTGCTAGATATGATGTTTTTAATTTCTTCAGGTAGTCAGGGATAGTTTAGTCTGTCTTCCCACTTCCTGACAGTTCTACAGTTTTGCCAAAATCACAGGTTAACAGAAAAGTTGAAGCCCTCAAGAGGTCATCACACAGAGATGTACTCAATGATTGTCAACGAAGGATAATTAGACCTTGATGAGAGGAAGGAAAGTTGGAGTCTTTATCAGACAGGTATGAGTTTTTTTGTTGTTGTTGTTTTTTAAATTTTTTAAATTTTTTTCACTAAATTTGGTTAACAGGAGAAATGATCTCTTAGAACTGATATCAAGCTAGCCAGCATCTCTTTGAAATATATAAATATCAAAACTAAGGTTAGAGACCCCTGGATAGAAAAATACATGCCAAACCATAGAGAATTATCTACTTTTGTCTATAAGAGGTTAGACATGATTAATATCTCCCTCAATTCAAAAAGAAAACAAACATCATTTACAAGAACAAGAGCTATCCTAACTCTCCTGATCTTATCTGAGCGACACACCTGTGGTGGACACTTGGTACCCTCAAACAACATTCCCATGGAATGTGAATCATTTTTGCTCACAGCTAAACAGTCAGCAGTGTATGAAATATGGTGCAAGTTGAAAGCAGTATATCTAGTTAGGTTTATGTTAGGATCTGATACTCTTGCCTCAGGGGAAGAAAGGAAAGACAGAGGTGATCTAGGAAATTTATCTGATTTTCCTAAGGCCTTCACTAAAAATTCAATTCTTCAGATTCTTTAACATGGTCTCACTTTTGTCCTTTGGATATTGAATGGTGCTCAACACTGTATAAATATTTTTGGTAGTTCATGAAATAGGGGTGAGCTGTATTTGGCCCATTCTCAATTCATTTGCAAGGTAAACATCCACGGTGTTATCTCTGGGATTTGCTGTGAAAATGTTCTCCTACTTGTGTTGTTTTTATGCCTAGAGAATTTTATCTTATCATCACTTCTTATGCATACACATTCCTACCTGGAATTAACTCTGATAGGGTTTGTGGGATATCAAAAGAACTATGTATGAAAGCAAGAATCTTTACGACTTAATCTTAAGAACTATCCTGCAGTATATGGATATGAACCTCGGTATGACACAGTAATGATAACACTTTTTAAAAACAAACATTAGCTCTCTTTGCCCTTGTTTTGCTCAGTTCTGGGTTGTGACTAATACTGTCTTGTCTAACTGACTACCTCCATTTACCCCCAGAGCTAGGCTACAATAGTTTAAAATTGATCAGTTGAGCCAATTGTTCAATACACAAAAGCTCTACCCTGCATCCTGGGAATACTTGTAAAGACACAATGCATTCACCTTTTTACAAAAGAGATTAGACAAACTACAGAGAAGTATTATTTATCCAAGTGTAATGAAAACTCTTGAGATATAAGGCAGTTACTTATAAGCTAGTTTATAACACACTGTATCACACTATATATAGAGTGCAGACTTGCATACACAAACTATGTTTAAACTCCAGGTTTTACTAGCTGTATACCCTTGGGCAAAATACTTAACCTCTGTTTCTGAGTTTTCTTATCTGAAAACTGAGCATAATTAAAAGAGGCTGTAATGAGGATTAAAATAATATATTTATTTTAAACATTTAGAATTATGTGTAAGGCATAGTTAAGCTTTATGTAAGATGTTGGTCATGGTGCTGCACACCTATAATCCTAGCGCTCAGGAGATTGAGGCAGGAGGATTGCTGAATTTTCTAGGCCAGCCTAGGCTACATAGTATATTCAAGGGCAGCCTGAGTCACGGGGAGACCTGGGCATATATAGTTCCACCAGACCCATATGTAAGTAAACACTTACAAAGTTATAAGAATAATGTCTGTAATGACATAAGTATTTCATGAATTTATCAGCAATACGTAAGTTGCAAAACATATATCTTCAACTAGATACCCAATGCATTGATACTGGCATGGAGAGGAATGAAAAAACTTGAGAAACATTAAAAGCTAGTCTTTATTTAACATTTATTTTGTGCCACACACCTTGTTAGGCACCAGTCTTAAGTTGTCTCTGCTAATGTTTACTAAATAAAACAAAACTACCAAAACATTACACAAAAAATGCTACGACCCAGAAAGATGTACCACAAAATGGACCACAAGAAACACATGAATCATGGCGATCTCAAATTTATCAAGACACCAAAATTCAATTTTACTATACAAGATTTCATTGTTTGGGTCCTCATGGAACTAACATACTGTTTAATTGGCGGATAAATATACATTAATAATTATAGACGTATCAGATAGTGGCAAGCATCTTAACAAAACAAAAGAAATATATAAATATACCAAAGGAAGAGGCATAGAAGAAGAGGATGGAGAAAGATTTGAGGGAAGAGATAGCATCTCTTTTCAATGCCAGGAAAAATATTCCTGCAATAACAATGATCAGTGGCTAGAAAACATGCTTACCTGCATATACTGTATTCCACAAAGACTGGGCAGCTGGGAGGGCATTAAAGGAAGATGAGCAAGAACAGGGTAAAAGAAAAAGTCTAAAAGGGAAAACTGGAAGTCATTGGGGAAAATATCACTGGGGAAGTACAAAAATGAGAGCCCTTTGAGCCTTAAGTGCATATAAATAGATTTGGGACTTTGTAGAATTATGCTGAACACAAATCTTGGGTAGTTTCTCAGACACAAGAGCCTATTCCTCTACAAAACTCTCCCTTCGCTCTTGCTCAGCCATATTGTTGAGTTTGGCTCATCACTGGCTGCTGTGTGAATTGAAATCCTAGGACAGCACAACCTTTCAGCCTTCTGCTAAGGTCTCTTAGTGCTGACATTTCTCCCTGCTTCTGATATTGGATGAAACACCGTAAGAGAAGCACAGGATCCAGCTGCCTGAGCAACTGCCACGGGGCTCAGACATGCAGCACAAGATGGTGGGGAGTGAACTCTCCAAAAAGCAAATTTGGACCAATACAGAAGAAGAGGTGGGAGGGAGTAAGGCAGGTAAGCTCCATTTTATTTCTTCTCTCCATGAGCTTTTCTAAGGTATGATTTCAGTTTAGTGTCTAGCAGATACAATTGTTCCATTGCAGCTCATTATGTAGCAAAAACCAGCTCAGTTGCTTATAGTATTGTGTTACTCCATACCTCTCCTTGCTTTCTTCTTCTTTTTTCCCCTCCCTAACCATGGGCTTCTGCCTCTCAAATAAAGTATTGACACTTTTGCCCTTGTCTTTGGCTCTGCTCCTCAGAGACTAGGAATAAGGAGAACAGTATATTTTCCTCTATGTCTGTTCACTTGTCCATCTTTGATTTTCTTTTCTTTCTTTTTTTTCCCTTTCTTTCTTTCTTTCTTTCTTTCTTTCTTTCTTTCTTTCTTTCTTTCTTTCTTTCTTTCTTCTTATTTTTGAGACAGTGTTTCACTATGTAGTTCAGGCTGGTCTTGAACTCGCAATGATCCTCCCGCCTCAGCCTACCAAGGGCGGAGTATACAAGTGTATGCCACCATGACTGACCCATCCTTGATTTTCTGACACTTCTTATTACATCCTCTGAACATTCTGAAAAGTTTTGTAAACGGAATTCATTAATATTCAACACTTGGGATCAAGTCATAGAGTTCTAAGGAGCTTTCATACACTATTTTGTTCAACACTCTGGCTAATGATATAGAATTCATATCTGATCTACTGGCAGCATTCTTGAAATTCACCCTAGTTTATTCTGTTATTAGTTTTATCAGTGCTTCTAGTAGCTATGTTTTAGGTAAGGCAGACAGATTCACAGATTTAGTCACTCATTTATTCATTATCAAAAATTTATGGAATTCTTAGCTTGTACCAGTAACTGTCCTGAAGACTAAGACAGAGGAATATAGATACATGTCTGTTCATGCACACATTCTCACTATCCCTTGAAATATTATAATCAGGCAATGATAAAAATAACAGTTATTCAGAATATAAATGTGTACCATTGAATATCAGTGTCATGGCCACAAACTTAGTTTTTATATTTATCCTAAGGAAAGAAAAAGGAGAGAACAGTAGTGTCATAATAGTGGATCGACCTTTGAAATTGTGACAGTAGAAATTGAATCATATTAAGCATTTTTAAAGTTCTATTCTTTACATATGACATCAACTAAGAAGGTAAGTCTCTCACTTAAAAGGCAGCCAAAGCATGGAAGAGTAAATTATCAGTTTAATTTCTACCATTTGTATTGACTGGTAAGTTTTAACTTATATAATATTCCTATAAATACATACATACATATATTTAAATTTTTATCATATATTTTTACTTCCTTCTTTTAAGAAAGTAAGGTTCAGTTTTACTACCTTTTACTCTAGGTTTTCACTGAATCATTGTTTTCAAGGAGCAAAATCAGACCCATATTTTTTTCTTGGTATTACCAGTATCCTGGCTTTGAGTAACATGGACCACCTTGATAACGTTACTGGTCATATGCCTATGATTTTTGCTAAAAAAGGGATTTTGCTTAAAAAGAAAAATATTGATGTTTTTATGAAAAGAGTCAAAATGGAAAAGATTAGCTTTGTTTTTGTCTGTGCTTGAGGAGGGGGACTGAAATGTAGGTTTCAAATCAGCAGAAATACAAAGCTATAAAGACCATTTTCTAAAAAGAATTACCTTGTTCATGTTAGATTGTACTTTTCTTCTATACATGTCTCTCCAATCCTTAACAGAAAGGGTAGAACCCTCTGGGCTGTAAAAGAAGCATTAAAACACATCAATCATCCAGGTAAACAAAAAATATATATAAACCTACAAACACTTTAGGGAATACAATGTCTACCATAGTGATCCTCACGCTTTCTCTGTAAAAACTATTTTTGTCAGGTGTGGTTCATTAAGGAACTTGGGTCAGAAAATAAATCAGCTGTGCCACCATGTGCATTGTTCAGCTCAACTGACCTCTCTTTCATGATAGGATGTTCTCAGAATAAATATGGTGCTGATTTACATTCTGGCACCAACATCTTACTTCATCATAGCAAGGTGACTTGAATAGCACTGGACTCTACCTGAATCAAAGAAGTCTTTTTGTGCAGTAGCAGTGAGCAAACCTCATGTACCAAGGGCTTAACCGAACTCAACCAGAATTTCTCAGTCATGCTACTCATGGCAAATAGGTTAGTGGACTCTTAGATTAAGCAGCACATGTGCGAGCTGTTGAAGGCCACATATTTATGTAGCTAAACCTCCTATAAAATGCAGCATCTTCATTCACCATGACCGAAGAGGAAACAATGAAGAACTTGTATGTCTCTGCAATAGAAGTGACATATGCCACTTTCACTCACATTTCATTGGCAACAGTGAGCCACCAGGCCCCACTCAACTACAAGAAGGGTGGGAAATGGTGGGAACAAGTTGAATATGTGATGAGAACTAAGGTCTCTGTCCTATGCACCATGTCAAGTTATATGACATTTGTATTGAGGGGTTGCAGGGAGAACAGTTACATGTGGGACACAGAATTTATAATATGATTTACGATGGTCACCCAGAGTTAAATACAAGAAAGTGCAGAAAATCTGTCCACAACATTGAAGATCCAAAATATTGAGTCAAAGGCCTGGATCCCACAGCAATGTCCTGCATGAGTCCAACTGAAGACCTAGAGCCCAAGACAATGCCTCCCACAATTCCAGCTGGAGGTCTGGAGCCCACAAGGACTTACGCCAGTCTGTTGAGGGATCTGCACTGGGAAGGCCCAAAGGTCAGCGGTGGAAGCTGGAAAGTCTGTGCCAGCGGGATGAAGGACATAGGCCAGAAGACTGAGGATTCTATACTGCAGCCAAGAAGTAACGCTCAAAATAAGGGACCAGGGCTGACTTGAAAAGTACCACAGACACACTCCATGACAATGAGGTCCCAAGCTCCTCCAACAATGAGAACAGTCAAGTACATGCCAGGAAGCCAAAGTGACAAGCTTCTCCTGGATATTGAACAACACACATCTTCCCCTCCAGAACCAGGAAGCAGTGCTCAAAGTAAGGAGCAGAGCTCCCCAAAGTGAACCACAGCACTCTCAACAAGGTCCCAAGGTCCTCTGATGGTAATGGCCGAATTCATATGGGGGAAGCTAGCCGTGACAAGCTCCTCCAGGAGAACCAGTGGCTCCAAACAAAGACAATTAGGATAACCCACAATGCCTCACTCTTTCTCTCCATCTCTTTCCATTATGGCAACTTTCCTCAGGTGGCTCGTCTACACTCAGCACCACATTGACTTGTTGACCACCAGTTTTTAATCTGTAACAAAACTAAATTAAGAAAGGTATAAATTATAACTTTAACTTCATACGTTTAATGGGACCTTTAATATCTTTAGAGTGGCGTATATATTCTAGCAATTTCTTAATCTTCTTTCTTTTCAATCCTAAATGATATAGTTGCATTCTACAATAACTAAAAGACTCCGTAGATTGAAGAACTGATGACTATGTTAAAATTTGTTATCAGCCCTAGCGTATTTGTGTCTTCTGCTGTGACTGAATTCCTGAAGGCTAAAAACCTTCCTCTGTCTTTCTTCTTGCTCTGGCCCTCAGCTACCTCAGGGAAACATGTTGGGTCTCAGAGGAACAGCTCCTTTGGTGGTGGGCTCATCTCCTCTCATACAGTTTTGATAGGCTTAGCATCACTGGGCAAACCGCTGGCCACCTCTGCCTTGTGCAGAATTTGCATTACCTAAAGATCACCCCATAAGCTATGGTCCATTCGCCTTGGCAAATACTGTTTAAATATAGCATCCATAAATAAATGTTAAATAATTCATGAACATAATTTTGTAAATTCTGCTAGGCCACACCTCTCTGGGGGCATATTTATGAGCACGCGTCAGCCCAGAATCAATGTGTCTGCCAAGCTCTGTGCCTCTGAGGCAGAATTCCCACATCCAGCCCAAAATGCTGCAAACGGCTCTGATTCCCCTTCACTAGTCATCCATCATACTGTCACTTTAATTCAGATGCTGCTACTTGTTTTAATAACATACATCTTACACAAAGAATATTGCTAACACAAGAATCTTGGGGTAGATTTTTACAACCTCATAAAATGGTATTAACCCTCTGATCCCTGATGTTCTCTCCATGCAGCAAGAATCTCTGCAAGCTCTCCCTACCCACTCTGCATCTTCCGATCTTCCTGATACTTATCAATAACCTCTGTTCGTGGGGGCTACATAGCACCAAGACCTGACATCAATCACTGCAGTAAAAACATTATTCCTCCAGCATTGCCCGGAAGAATTATGGAAAAAATAAAAGTGTTATTGCAGGAATTATTTAGCAAACAATAGATGGATAAAATGTATCATGGTAAGTGTTAAATTATATCACCTCATTACTAAGAGACGCTTCAGATGCCATGAAGGTGGCTTGCTGTCTTTTTAAAGTTGTTTGGAAGAACAATGGGAAAGGACACAAAAGATTACAGAGGGCAACCCCAGGCTATTATTGTTAGGATACACTCCACTGAAGGGAAATTTGTTGGTGGCAATTATTTGGAGAAATCCTCCTGTTGGCCTATTTTGAATATTCATTTGAAATGTAGAGATAGCAATGGAGTTTATATGTAGTTGTTAATATAGGATGCTATTCTAGGACATATTTGTGTAGTCTATTATTCACCCTGGAACGTATCCTCCCACCCTACCCCACCGTGCATTTCTCTAAGGAGGGGGGCATTTTCATTGATGAGGGAAATACACATCTTGCAACACTTACATTTTAGTTACTTCTAAACAAAATGATCACCATCACATTCGTTGCCTTTGCCAGTGCTAGAAAATAATCCTTCTAAAATATCAGACTGAGTCAATTACTCAAATCAGCCCTGAATTTTAAATACTATTAAGGATACCTAAGCAAGGTTGGATACTTGTGTTATTTTTTTTTAACCAAGTAGTCTTTTATCAGCTAATGCAGATTTTTTTCCTACCCCCCCAACCCCTTTTAAGGCATAATGTTACACTGGGCTCCTGGGATTCATTTGATCAACATGATTAAATTATTTCCTTACTCAGCTAGAAGGAAATTACTAGTTACCAGACATTATGTGTCTGTTAATTATGTGCAATAAGGCTCTCTCCTATCACACCAGCTCCTGCATTCATGTTCTGTGCATTTTAAAGGCATTATCATTAAAAAATTTAAATATTGAAAAGGGACAGCTATAATTTTGCTCCATCTATTTAATAAATAAGTAATCTGTGAAATCAGTGGCACAAAGTATCTCTTTGCTCTTTGTATCTGTGTAGACGTTCATAGGAAGAGCAGACGAAAAGATTCTTTTGATTTCTATTTTCACAAAAGAATATTTCCCTGTCAGCTTTCTAGGGCAAGAGCCAGGTCTTCTGTTACTAAATAGAGTGGATAGGAGCATTGCCAAAATCAAACAAAACAAAACAAAAAACTATTTTTGAGGTGCACCTCCAAGCAGATTCTGCTCACCTGGGGTGGCCGATGTGCCAAATTTACATATATTCTTGTGGCTCAATCTATAACCTAAGGTTTCAAAGGGTTTTCTTTTCTTCTGTCTTTTCTTTTTTTTTTCCGAAGAAAGAGACAACATATGGTCGCTGAGAGGCCTTATTTTGTCTCCTAATGAAATGATGTGCTTCTGTTTCATATTAAAGTGTTAATGGGTCTGAAATTAGGTCTTACAAAAAGAATAGAGCTTTAAAAATGCTTAATATGATTCATTTTCTGCAGTCAAAGCCAGATGACTTTTACTTTCATATCAAAAGGAGAAAGGGGAAAGCCAGCTCTTCCTTCTCTATTCAGCCCGCACTTCCCCGTCTGCCCAGACTGGGGATCCAGATCCAATAACCGGTTTATAGAACAGAAAGCTCTTTAGAGTCGGAGCTTGTGCTGAAGCCTAGAAGGTTTTGTTTGAGTTTGAGAATCTTCATAGGTTTATGAAATCCCAACAAATATTTCAAAGAAGGAAGTTTCACATTTGAAGTAGGTGATCCTATTAGGCGCTGGGAGACGGCGCCTTTGTTGTGGCCCAGGCATCATTTTATGTAAGATAGAGCCGCGTCCCGTTAATATGCCAAGACATCACTTTCATGCCAGGAACAGATAGGGCTGAACTTGTTTCATGCACTTTGGCTTTCATTGTTAATAATGAATGACAAAAGTTCAGAGGAGAGGAGCTAAGTGGATCCTCAGCTTTGAAAGAATGAAATTTAACTAGCAACACGCCAAACTGGTCAGAAGCCACTTAGATGGTCAGCAGAGAGAGACAAAGAAAGAACTGGTCCTGGAAGTTTTGGCCACAGCCATGGATTCACATGGATGGGATGACTGTCTTCAGAGGAGACAGTAAACTCCTTGCAGATGGATTTCTGAGACCCTAGAGTAACTGACAGGTGCTTTCCACACAGCCCGAGGGTCCAGGGAAGAACCTTTTGGTGCAAAAAGGAAACTATTTTCCCTGACCTCATGGAATGGGGCAGAAACACGTAGACAAAGGGACGATAAAGTTGACTTGAGCCACTTTAACTTACATGATTTAAAATTTCTGATCCTGGAGACAGAAGATAAGCTCTTACGCTGCGTTAGATTCCCGCTCATTTGTCATATTTTTTGTTCTGAGACTCAGTAGGTTGGTAAGTTCCCTGGACTGGGCTCAAACTTGCATCCCTTCTGCCTCCTTCTCCCAGGGTGCTGAGAATACAGCTTCCTTCAAGTAAAATCAATTCTTGAAAATCCCAGATTCATTTATATGTTCTTCTTTCCTTTTTCTTCCATCCTTGTTCTTTCTTTCCATTCCAACTCTTACCTCTTTTCTCCCTCTCATGTCTCCTTTTCTGTCTTTCCATCTTCCCTCTTCTCCTATCTTTCTTCTTCCTTTTTAAAAATTTTACCTATACAGTTGATTTTCTGGGACAATAACTCGATAGAGCGAAGACACGTTTTGCACATAATGTATACACAATTCCTTTATTTAATCAGTGTTCCCTGGGGCTTGCTCACACCATGTAGTAGCCACAAGATAGAAGAGTAAACAAGACAAACCCAGCTACTTTTCCCATGCTCCATGCGTTTTTCAACTCAGCAACAGCTTTGGAAGATGAGAACTAATCATCTACTCCTTCAGTTTGAACATCGGAGATTCCAGCACACTCCTTGGACTTGACATCTAAACCAAGAAAATAAGCATTTTAGAATTTGACAGTTTAAGAGAAGTTTTCACCATGAAGGAATAAACACATGATTTGGGAATTTAAGTGAAAACTTTATTTAGAATTTCAAAGATTCTAAGTGAAAGATATAAAGTCTCAAAAAAAAAAAAAAAAGGTTTCTTCACTGGAAATCAGACATGACATTTCTAGTCTGTTACCATCATTGTCTTAAGTGTGACCTTGAATGTTTCCCAGCGAGGGTTCTTAATGGCTTGACCCATCATGGTGTTTTTTTTACCACCTACCTTCTCTACTTCGTTGATTTGATATGAAAACAAAAATGCTATACAAAAGAAATTAACCAGACTGGCACTTTTTGGTAGTCAAGAGCCCTGAAAATTTGATTTCTGTGCATTCTAAGTGAAATTATAGAAAGAATTCTTTGAATTCTACCTCAGATAAAGGAACATATTCTCAGTGTTGAAGGATAATTTAATTTTAAAAGTTCCCTGTAACAGCAAGGCTCCCTTTTTTGTTCTCGCATTCAAATGAGAGCATTCTTCTTCACCAAGAATTTTTAAAAAGGAAAGATTTCACTTCAACTGTCAGAATTTCCTTTACATTATTCTCCCAACCCCATGCAGATCACTGCAGACTAGCTTTAAAAATAGGCACATGCCTGCTGCTCTTGAAACTATCGTAGGATACTATTTTACTCTGTGTACCATTTCAGAAAGCCAAACCAATAGAGATGAACCATAGAGTGGTTATTAGCTTGCATTTTTGCCAGCCTATAAAATGTGTAAATAAGATAGTTCACTTTGTTTTCCTGTAATAGATGCCATCAGTTGTTTTAGTGCCACAACAGTAGACTTGCCCCATAAAGCCTGCTGAATGCACTTTTTATATGTGAACCTACTCCCATTTGCACAGTGTGTTTGACTGGATATCATTACACACCTGAAGTTGGCCTTATGCTTAAAACTTTCGGAAGGTAGAGGGATGGAAGCGTCATTAGAACTGTCTTGGGCAGGATTGTTCCTCCATCTGACACAGTTTGCTCTTCACTTTTTCCCCTCTCACATGCCTTTATCTGCCAATAATAAAAAAATTTTTCTTCCTGGCTCAGGCAATTTTGTTGTCCTTAAATTTTGGATCTCATGGTCTTTGCTCTCCTTTGTTGATTTGCCTTGAGTGTCTAGCTGGAAAGCCCTGACATTTCCCTTGTTTGGTGCATAATTAGATCTCTGTTCACTTTAGATTGTTTCTCTCAAGTTTGAAGTTAGCTATATCCCTCGAATTTCTGCTTTACAGTCTCTTGAAAAGCCAACTCTTCTAAAGGACACTACTGATAATGCTTCTACTTTCCTTCTACCCTTTTGATACCTCCAGTGTTCAGAGATGTGTATAAAATATATGAAACATTGAAACAGCAAAAAATGTGACAGTTTGCCAAGAGATTAGTGAAATAAACTTTGCTGTATTCATGTGGCAGAATACTAGATAGCGTTAATGATATGTGTAGAGATTAGTATGTACTGACCTTGAAAGGATCTGATATATAAACAAAAGATGGCAAGACATTTCTCTACAGTCTACTATCGACTTATCTACATCATCTTTACCCAACTTCCTATATATTTCATTAGAGTAAATAATGGATAGTTATATAGTGAAGGTATATTTTATTTTCTTCTTTATGCACAAATACTCTTTCTGATTTTCTAAAATGAGTACATATTAATTTTGTAGTAATTTAAGGAAAATAAGATGCTTGTGGAAGGTCGGCCTTGTGGGTAAATTAGGAAATGTATATTCACTTAAACAGCACAGAAGGTGTCTCCTCCAAAGCCCTCTCAAGCTCCAGGCACAGGTACTCTACAAACAATACGTAACTTTGCTTTTTTGCATACTGCATTATTCAGAGCTAACACTGGGTTTGATTAAACTGAACTGCTCCTACCGCACTGTGTCTCTCTCTGTCATATAAATGTTAAGAATAAAGAACGAATCGTTAACTCAATCTTGCAGTTTAAATCCTTTATGCCCAGGATAAATTGCAACATGGCGCCCAGTTCTTCACCATTTGCACAGCTGCATCCATCTTATGTGACTGTGCATTTCTTTTCCTTTCACTGACTGGCTTGACTAAAGACTTACCTATGAGAGATCAGCAAACATAACACAAACAAAGGCTTAGATTATGTTTCCACAGTTCACTTGTCTCTTTAACTTCTGCCGACCTCATGAAAGAAATAGTGCTCTGACTGGTTCCTGGATTGGAGGAGAATGGGCCATACATGGAGAAATTTTGAAAGCAAGGTATCATTTAGAACCTTGAACAAATAACCTCAGACTTGATCAGCGAGCTGATCACTTTGATCCCCATTACAGCCTAAAAACAGATGCATGAATTAGAATCTATGATTTTTCTTTAATCCACTGAGTTTTGGATTATTTGCTTTGCAACATCATTATGTAGTTAGTTTATAATTGTAATAATTACTTGATGCTCATTTTTCTATTTAGTATGTGGATATGAAATATTGGTGGGACTTGCTAAAATACATAGTTTCAAATATAACAATGATCTACTCATAATCTTAAGTGGAAAATCAGCAGAGGCTCTATATTTCGGGATCGTGGACAAGGAAGTCTAAAGATGAAGAACATAAAGAAACAGAAGAGCTTCTGCTAGAAGCCACTTTAAGCAAGGTGACCCACCAAGCTGAGTCAGATCGTGAGAAGAGATGATCAATTCTAAGAAGAATCGGAATACTGTGCTGCAATATGCTGACCATCTAGGCTGACGTCTCACAGTCGGGCCTCTGAAAGAGAAGAAGGTAGAAGCAATAGCAGTGCTGGGTGATAAACTGAAAGGAATATAGAGAAAGTACAAGTACTGATCAGTAGTAACTGACAGTATTTGTGTGAAAGCAGGTATGAGATGCCCTTTAGAGTGCTCAACATTTTGAGATAGAGTACGTTACAGAAGATATGCTTCATAAAAACAGAAGCAAGACCCAATGTCAAATATGGTTTATTATTAATTTACAGGGCTCCATTTAAAAGGGCTCTGTCCTCATGCCCTAGTGAAGCACAAGGAGACTCAAGTTGTCCATTATTTTGTACCAAAAATGAGAGGAGATGTACTACGTCTCTGCCAAACTGGGGTATTATCTGTCAGTTTTCAACTAGTTCAAAATGCTTAAACACATGTTCAGGAGGCCTAGTCAAATGAAATGTTCTTTCAAATCTTTTAAAACTTTGCAATGAAAATTCTGCTCATAAGGCCCCAGGGACTCAAGAAATGAGAAATAGCATGCAGTAGCCAGAGAAGGAAATCAAAGCGTCACTGAAGGTGTTCCACATCTGAGAAACATCAAGTCAAAAATGGAAGAAAATGGCTATTACTTTGTTCCATAAATTAAAAGCAGTCAAAGCTGCTCTTCTCCCTTTATTTTGAAACACTTTTTGTGAAATAGTGGCAGTACACTGATTTACCATGCTCTAGTGGTTTCTACTGAACTTCTTTCAAAACAATCTGTATGCTTTTTATAAGAGTTGAACGGGCCATAAATACATTGATACCAAAAATTAAAACACTACTTAAACATTATCCAATTGTTTTAATATACGTCAAACAATGTGCATTAATCCTTTTATAGTCATTTCGACCTACCCTGTTTATATCTTAATCATTTTCTTGCCGTACCACTATTGTTTGCATGAGACGATATATAATTTATGTTTTTTATTAAAAGGTGCATGAAAAAAAAGAGTCACTGCTGATTTTCCACTTAAGATTATGAGTAGATCACTGTTATATTTGAAACTATGTATTTTATCAAGTCCCACCAATATTTCACCATGACTCTTTGGAAAATTTTATTTTCAAACAGCTGTAGAAATTCATAGTATTTTTTACAGATTGAGAAACTTATTACAATGATCCAAGCAGACCAAAGCTAACAAATAATCTTGTCAGTCCATTGTTAATTCTTAGAAGAAAAAAAAACATATGCTTTGAAAATCTTGCTGCTCCATTAGCAGGAGCAATCAGCCAACCCATGAAAATAAAATAAAAATACAGAGCACTATAGTATAATTACTATTTGCATTTAGATTGTACATTATACTTTTCTGAATCCATGTAGTAATACTAAAGTCTAACATGGAGTTTTTTCTGCACGTTAGTAAATAAGACAATTGTATAAGTTAAACTTTAAAACAACCCTGTGATGTAGATATTATGATGCTTATTTTGCGTGTGATAAAAATAAGGTCCATACAGACAAAATCTCTTGTCCAAAATTGCTGAATTACTCTGCAGAAGGCAAGATTCAAGCCTGGTGTATTTGTTATTCCTGCCTTACCCTCTGGTCTGCTTTTATTATTAATCATCTAACATTTAGTATAGACATTAATTTTGACATTACAGTTTTCGATTTTATCACTGAGAAATTGCCATCATTTTGAAAGGAATACCTGTTTAGTACATGTTTCATGAGTGGGTTGACAAGGGAGAAGCAAAAAATTTTATCCAAATTGTGATACATCATTTATATTTTTAATAAGGTAATGATTATGAACATGCAGAATGGCACCCCAAAGGTTAGTCTTACTTCAGTAATTAAAATTTTTAAATAATTTCTAAAGGAAAAGAACTATAGCAATTTAGTGTTTAAATGTAAGCAATATGAATTGCCTGACAAGCAAAATTGATGAAATGGTGATAGAAGTACAAAGTGAATGGAGTGAATGTTACGGTCATAAAGCCTGAAATACTTTCATTCCTTCACTCATTTACTCAATAAGTATTCCTTGAGCTTTGTAGTGTGCATTTTCCAGGTATGAAAACACAGTGATATACGATACATAATTCTGTGCTGCATAAGATCTGCCCTCGCGGAGCTTACATTTTAGTCTGGAGGCAGAGAAACAAGATACAGCAATGTTCAGGATCTAATTATAAGCGCATGATGAAAACTAATGGAGGAGAGTAGAAATGATGGAGACATGGTTGCAGATTTGATAGGTGAAAAAGACTATAACATGACAGCTTCTAATTAGATTAATGCTGCAAAAGCAGCAGAGTAGAGTGAGGTTCTGAATACAGACCTCTTTCAAACTGATGTAGGTGCCTTGGCTGATAAATGGATCATATGGTTGATTTCTTACTGTGAATTAGTACTGTATGTGTGACTACTAATAGAATCTGCGAGTCTTTCTCATATGCAGTTAACTAAGGAATTTGGAAAAATATGATACTATATATGCACGCAAAAGTAAAAGTAGACATACTACACACATGTACTAAAAGTGAGGATAAAGATGTGTTTTGCACCAATGTGAAAATGGAAATCAATTAGCAGTCCAGCAGGGAGAAGCCCTGGCAGCTGGAGCACAGAAGGCTTCCTGGGGGAAGATAAAATTGAATGCAGAATTTAAAATTGGGCAGCGTTTCACTAGGCAGAGACATGCTTGTCTCTCGCAGAAATGTGGGTCTGCTGAGGACAGTGGATGCCTGTGCTCTTCCTTCTGTCTCATCCATGTCTCTAGCGCAGTGATTATGTTCTTCAAGTGAATGGTGTGCAGTCATTTCCAGAGCTTCCTTGGCAGGCAGATGTAACAGAAATGTGATGAAATAAAGTCTTAAATGAAGAGGTAAAATATAGGGTTGTGGTTTCTTACTGTCACATGATCTTGGACATGGCCGCCAACTTCTCTGAGTATCGGTTCTCTTATTGAAAAAAAAAAAGGCACTATTATGGCTTCGCCTCCTTTTTAGGAAAGCTATGGGGTGTCAATGAAGAGAAATGACATGGGAAACCTTTGGATGGACTGTGAAGTGTTATATGCTACCAGAGACTGATAGGCATTTTTCCATGAGAGCCTGCAGCAAGAGCTGGGTGGTATTTTACCTGGATTTAGAAATCAACTAATGTGATTCTTAAATTTAACCAATTAGACAAATTGAGGCTCATGGTGATTAATGAGTATCTATGAGGACACACTGCTAGCTGGTAGCTAGTACGTATTAGTCTTGAGTCCTAAACTATCAATGTTTTTGCTACCACAAAGTATTGCTGGGGACACAGTATTACACTAACATTAAAGGGAAACCACACTAAAAGGTGAAATCCAAGGAGATGCCTCATTCTTGAACCTCAGATATAATTAGTTCCTTGGTCCTATTTCAAGCCCTGAGTTCTGTTTGCTCTGGAGATAGTATTTTAGCTACAGTCTGTGAGGCATTATGCCTCCCACCCCAAGCACTTTCCATGTGGCAAGACAGTAAGACTTATAGCAGACTAAACTGAGAGAGTGTTACCTACTTAAACTGTTTTTCTGACTTAATAAGAATTTTTCATCTCCAGCAAGCCATTTTAAAATATTGTCTATACACAAACAGTCACTCTGAATAATAGGTCTGCACACAGTAAATGTCACCTCTCTAAATCACAGGAGACCTCAGCAGCTCAGCTCAGGAGGCTCCATAACAGTTTAAACTTCAGCCTCCCATTTATTATGGATGTGTTTATAAATCTCAGAGGGCGTGCTTCCGCCTCCTGGGAAATCCAAAATTGGGGCCGTTGTTTGTCAGGGTGATGGTCCAGGATGTTGAAATCCTGGTCATCCTTCTTACACCCAGGTCCCATTTGACTTCAAAGTGGGTCAGCCAAGGTTGTTATCAAAAATGCCATTTTTTTCTTCTTTAATGACAAGAAAATTCTGTTCCAGAAAAAGTATATGGGTCTTTGAAAACTAGCAGAGGTGGAGGTGGGGATTGAAAATGGATATAGGGACATTCTTCCTTTTCTTTTTCTTTTTTTTCCTTTAGCATGAATAAATGATCTTCTCTACAAAAGTGCTTTGAGTTTCTCACATAGGGGAAGCACAAGACAGCTTACACAGCAATGGCATTGAAAAACTCCTTAGCTGCTCCCATCTGTCTTGGTTAGTATGAATACTTTAGCATTAAGTGGAGAAAAGGAGAATCCATCAATAGTTAATAACTGACCTTAAGATGGGAATTCAGAGTTCACCACAATTACACCCAAGTGTCAGAGAACACACATGGGACACTATCAATATATTTGAGTACAAGAGCCTGGGATGGCAAATTTAAATACCATCAAAGAAAGGACTGGGCATTATTTTTAATGAAAAAATATCGTTACCATGTCCACCAGTGCAAACTCAGAGACTGAGAGCCAAAATTCTCAGTTCAGAATGACTGTGGAAGGCAAGCATAATTTAAAAGAGCAAATAAGAATCAAGCTGAAATTCTATCATGCAGCTGGATTGTAAACAAAATATTTTTTGGATTCAAAGGCAGACTGTATTTTATAGGTGAAATGAGATTAGGTAAAACATGAAAAGAAAATATGTGCAGAGATGCTTGGTATGGATTGTCATCAAGGAAAAGCACATTAAACCACAATGAGTTATCACTACACTAGAATGACTAAATTAAAAAGACCATCATACCAAATGCAAATGAACTAAAATTCTCCCACATACTTCTGCTGGGAAAGTAAAATGGCAGAAACATTGCGGAGAGCTGATTTTCAGGTTTTTAAAAGGTTAAACAAACACACACTTTATGGCTCAACTATTTCCCTTCTAGGTAGTTATTTGAAAAAAATAAAATGCATAGTTCATAAGAGGACTCATCCAAGAGTTTGCATAGCAATTTACTCATAAAGGGGAGAAATCAAATATGAACTAAATGTCCATCTAAGGGAAGAGCAAGATACATTTTGGCATATTACCAAACAATGGATTGTTATTCAGCATTATAGCAAAATGAATCACGGTTGCAAAAACGTGGACAGAAGTCTTAAATTGTATGTTGACTGAAAAAAGCCAGACACAGAAGAGGACATACTGTGATATTCCTCTGCTCTTGAAGAACTAGTCAATGGAAGTAGAATCAAGTTAATAATTAGAAGGGAAATGCTAAAAGAAACAAAAGAAAGAGAAATTTTCTTGCTGGGGGCTTTTAGGTTTGGTATTGGTTACATGAGTGTGTATACACAAGTATACTTGATAGATAGATAGATAGATAGATAGACAAACAGACAGATAGATTTCTGTATATATATATATATATATATCTCAATAAAAATAAATATATGTGGAAAAATTTCAACTTACATAATTGAAGTGAAATTAATACTTATGTACATACATGAAGATGAAAAAAATGTGAAGCTAAGTGAATAGAAAATGTAAAGTTTAAATTAAAACTAAATAACAGTAAAAAATATGTTGATATAAATTCACCTCAAAATACCCTCTCTTGCCTTGAACACACCTATTCCATCATTCTCATCACTTTTTGAAGCAGTTCTGAAAGTCACTCTTTTGTGTCTTAATGAATGTGATCAAAACTGCAGTGAATGCTGCTGCCAAACAGCAACCGACGGCAAAGCAGCCTTGCAAAAGCATTAGTGCCTTCCTCCATCTTATTCCCTACATCTGTCACTCTTACCCACGCACAAATAACCACGAGAGCTAAGCATTGTGAGTAGATTCAAGACATTGGGGGCAGCCAGGCAGTGCAACTAAAGACATGAAAAAAAGACTTTTAGACTTGTTTAAGAAAGTGGTAAGAACTGTGACATAAGTGTGTTTGATGCAAGGGGAAATATTTTGAGGTGGCTTAAAGGCAATGTGTCTCTTACAGAATAAAAGTTTTAAAATGTTCACATTCACTATATTCTTCTGATCACACCTTCTACTCATCATTACAAAGTCTTACAACTCAAACAGCGGCCCACAGAGAGACAGCAGCTTCACCTGGAAATACAGAATCTCAGGTCTTTGAGTCTGAATGTGAAATGTGACAATAAGCCAGAAATTCCATATGCCCATTAAAATCTTAGAAATGTGTTTACAGTAGTTGTTTATTTTAAAGAAAAATCATAGCATTCTCTCATCTCATTTCAGAAAAAAAGCTTTTGGGGAAATTACCTTACCTACATTTGTTCAGTACCAAGTTTGCTGTTAACCAAAGAGCATTGCTCAGTTGTCCATTGGCAGCAGTGTGCATGTCCCAGGATGAGGCCAACCAGAGTGTCTGTGCTGAGGCATAACCTATAAACAGAGGACAGGGCGTCATGACAAATAGCTAGAAATCCCGTATGTGGTGAGTGTGGCAGTGAGACTGCTGCAGAGTAGTAAGAGCTGTCATCTCCTCTCCTGTCCTAAGTCTGCCTGAGTTCTGCCTGACTCTGCATTCCGGCTTTGAGTTCTGTAAGCTACCTGGATACAACCAATAAATTCACATTAGTTTAAGTTACCCAGATTTACATTTTATTATTTGCAGTCCTGAACTGATGTTCTACATTGGCTCATCCAAAATACCTAAGAAGGCCGGAGGTTTAGCTCAGCAGTGTAAGTGCCTGCTTGGCAAATGCAAGGTCCTGAGTTTGATCCCTGGCACCCAAAATAAACAAACAAACTATATATATATATATATATATATATATATATATATATATAGTCTAAATGTAGTTTTTCACTGCATTAAAAAAAAAACTATGTGTTTTGGTTTTCTTAAGGGCTAAACACAAATAGTTATGGGGTCAGCATTGGCCAGAAAGAAAGATTACACTGGAATCTATGTTCCTACTATCCCATTTCATGAGTACAACTCCCACAACGACAAGATCCATCTTCCACACAGTAATTTCACCAAGTGATACCATTCATACTTGCTCTCCTGCCTTAGGTACTTTTTTCTCATTGCTAGGATAAAATAGCCAACATCCAAAATTAAGGAGCATAAGGTTTATTTAGCTCACAGTTCATGGTGGTTTCAGTGTATAACTAACTGGCTCTCAGGCAGGATGGCATGGTGAAGGGAGACACTTCATGGAGGGAAAAGACAGCAAGAGCAGCAAAAGCAACCAGAGGAAAGGGGCAACAAGCCTCTTTTCCTCCCTTATACAATAAGCAGGCTGCCCACGCTTCCAGGGCAGGTGTAGCACTTACATCATCTCAGTGTTCTCCTCTTGCACAGGAGGAGGTTGTTTACAAAGTGAGGCTCCTGGCCCCCTGCTGAGTCATTTAGTTAAACTTCTCAACTTTTCAAGTTGACAAAAGGAACAACATTCTAGAGCAGAAATGGCAGTCCTCTAAACCCCAGGGTGTGGAACTGCTGAGTTACTTAGGTTTCTAGAGCTCTCAAATTGACACAAAGTATCAACCAGTACACCCTCTCTATTTTATTGTATGCCAACAATAACAAGTTGAGAAAAAAAATCAGTAAAAACCCTCGAAAAGCTCCCAACCCTGTGGAGATTGACAGGTATTATCTCAATGTTCTGCTCACATTTTATAATTATATACCTGAAGAGACATTGACTAAATATGGGGGTGCCCTTCTGGTAGGAGACTGAACACTTCGTGCTAGAAGTCCTCAAGCGAATTTCTTTTTTTTTTTTAAATAACAGGTATATAAAAGATAATTTTATATTTAAAAGGACTAATAAACAATTTTTATGTGAAGGAACACTGACAGACAGTAAAACAAGCCCTTTAATATTCAATAAAACTAGTTACAATGAAATCTATTTAATTATTTGTGTAAATGTATGTGGTTTTAGAAACCTGACTAGACTTTTTGAACTTACTTGTTTTCAATTAAATAGGATCCATTTTTAACTTTGTGTGAACCTATCATACAGAAAAAGTTTTCTTTTCATTTTACTGCCATATACAAATAAGAAATTTTTTTACAGTACAAAATAAATGTAAAACTTTGCCATGATATGCTAGATGGCAGGGCTTGATTTTCAAGGACTGGGTGTCAAATATGATGAGACTTCTATAGTCACAGCCATGGCTACGAGACGAAAAAGAATTATTTCTATACGTCAGAGGGCATCTTTTTCCAGGACCAAATAACATGGTACAAACTATGAGAAACTAAAAAGAATAACAAGGCAAACACCTATGAATTCTAACACTTTGGGAGGCTGAGGCAAGGGGGTCACAAGTTTAAGCCCACCTTGCACACTTAGGAACTTTATGAGATTCTGTCTCAAAAAACTTCCTTGTATAGATTGAATGTCTCTTTAACCTAAAATCAACCTAAAATGCTTGGAACTAGAAGTGTTTTAAATTTTGGATTTTTCCAGATGTTAGAATATTTACATATATACAACAAGATATCTTGGGGATAGAAAATGAGTCTAAATACACAGTTCATTTATGCTTTATATATATTTTATACACATAACCTGAAAAGAAATTTAAACCATCTTTTTAATAATTATATGCATGAAGCAAAGTTCATGGTGTGCAATGTTCTATATGGACATCATATTAGCAATCAAAAAGTTTTGAATTTTGGAACATTTAATGCTTTTGGTTTTTGGATTTGGGATGCCTAACCTGTCCAGCAGGTAACACAGAGTCTGAACAGTCTCAATGGTTTGCCCAAGACTCCTCCAGGAGTTATTTATCAAGTATCCATTATAATCACCACTTATTAAATATGTATTATCATGCTTACTGAGGCCATACTTTCCCATGTTTTTCCCCTCAGGATTTCTCTTGCATCTCTCAAAGCTTGTCTTTCCTTGTTTAAATCTATAAAGAAGTCTAGATATAATATATACTTTAATAATAAAAATACTAGGGAGAGAAGCTTGTCTTCTTAAGCTCTGCTGTATATCCCATAAAAAATATGGGATGACAGGAAGTCAATGATCATTTTTATTCTGTTCCTCTGCATGAGTGTGTGAGTGTGTACACGCATGTGTGCACACAAGCATAAGTGTGCATTTCAAGAAAAGGTGGTGGTAGTGTGAAAACCGTTTTTAAAGAAAACATCTCAAACTTCTGAAGGAGAATGATGCCTGACAAGCATTTCTTTAATTGAATAATCCAGTTCACAAATACATCCAGACAGACCGAGCGGACTTGACTAGGTGGAATAGATGACAACAACCATCAAAGCCCAGATAGAAAGTGTGCTCTACATCATAAAGATTAGGACCAGAAGGTTTCTCTTCCGTGAACTCAGAAATTTTAATAGATTCTCTAGTCTAAATATACACCATTCTGTTCTATAGCAAAATTCTGTTCAGGAAAAAGGAGACGGTTGAACTGTTTGAAGTACTTTGCAAGATCTGCTACTTGTGTGTGTCTGACAGACTCAGAAGCACAGTAGCTGGGTGCAGACTGACAGCTGAGAGTAAATCATGAAAGCAGTTGGGGAAAAGACACTTGAGTAGCCAACTTGCCTATTTCATAGATCCTTACAAGGAATATAGGCATGCTGGGGCATTTTTGTCTCAGCAATTACCACTGAGATTCACCACTGCAGCAATCCATGGGGATTTGCTGAAAAGGTTAATAGCATCTATCAGATTTACAGGGTACCACAAGGAAGATGGCACATGCTCCCAGTGTGAGGCGTAATGTCACCTGTGTGGGCTGAGCAGTCCACATTCATTACCATTCATTGGCCAAATGGCCTGGGTTTTAACCAGCCTTGGAATGTAATCTGTCAACAGTTGAGCATTCAGGGCATGAAAAGTAGCGAGAGAGAGCTGAAGACAGAAGACAACAGAACTGGCAGACTGAGCTGATGGACCTTCTGAGACTGTGAAGACTCGCAGTTGCTATGAAAGGATTTGAGATGGTTGTAAGACCACAGAAAAAATAAATTACCCAGACTTTCCAGGGTAACTCCTTTAAAAACTGAGTGCATTAAGAGGCTAACAGGCAGCCTACTACAGTGCTGTGTAAAGCTTTGCTTCTCATCCACTCGCTCTTTCCAATTTCCCAGCTTATCAAAAGCAGAAAAGGGGGCTCATGGACATTCCAAAGACAATAAGCACATTAGATGAGATGGTCTACAATTTTCCTCAATGTTTTTAACCTGCAGTTGGAGAAACAGATGGTGAGATATTCTAGAAAGCTTAAAACAAGCTGAGCTAATACAAAACTGCTCAGCTGTCAGACGGTGCAAATCCATTCTGTTGCCTTTTTTGTTTCTTTCTATTTCTTTTCTTTTCCTTTTCTTTCTTTCTTTTTTCTTTTTAACAAATGAGAACCCATCAGAGCAAGGATTTAGAGTCACAAAAATTTACCAAGAAGGTTTCTGCAGAAGAGAAGGACATGCTTTGTTAAACCAGATGCATTTTATTTTTTCTGTAACCGAGATTTATGAAAGCAGTATGCTCATATTTCTCCATATACAGTAATTGGAACTCATTATGCTAATTGTATTTCCATTATCACTAATTAACAATCAGAGTGACCTGGCCCAGAGTCTAATTTGTCTTTAATCTGTTTTTGTAAAGGGAGTTTTACCCTGTAATTTCAAGGTGATAATTCTATTCAGTGAAACTTTCTGAATTGCAGAAAGTAACACATTTGATACTCCAAGCTGTCCTCCTGCAACTATTTGGGATCAAATGGGGAGACAAATAGATATACCTACAGGTGCCTTCTGGCTGATGTGATAGATGACTTTTCACAAGAATGCACTGACAGTCAAAGCAACAGGACAGTTGCCCACACTTAAACTCTAGCTTTCTATGTAGAAGAAGAAAAAAAATCAGTGCTTAGTCTAAGAAGCAATTGACATTTACTGTTGTCAAGAAGGAAAATGAGTGTTTCAAGTACCATATAATGATAAGTTAACACCTTACAAATATTTCCATGTGACAAATCTCTTGTAAAGAGAGAAATGATAGGTTTGGATTGCCAAGAAACTTGCCTCTCATAAAAAAGTGTTATCAATGGGAGAGATGTGACACATCATGGTATTCTCTCTTAGAATATAAGTTTATCATCTATTGGATGCACTTAGAGTAGGAGAATAGACTGGGAGAAGGAGGTAGATTTGTAGCCCAAGTTTTTAAAGTCAAGTCCAATTTTAATGTTTATGGAAAGCACTGGTTTATCTGGACTTTTGTTTTCTCATCTTGATAATTCAATGTAAAATATTAGAAATAAATCATTGAGGCAGAATGGAGCAGTAGTGAGGAATGAAGGCTTAAAATCAGACTGTTTAAATGTGGACTCAACACACATTAGCTAATGACTTTATAAAAAGCCTCTCTATCTCTGGAAATGCTTGCTACACTTGAAAGCATTTTGCAAGGTTGTGATAATCACTAGAATGGAAAATAACTAGCAGACAGAGACAAAAGAGTAAACTATGAAAACTACATGCAAAAAATTGAAAATATACCTCTGTTTATCCCAAGAAACTTCAGAGATTTCAGATGGAAGCATCTGATTCACTATCTCATATGTTGATTGCTAATCTGAGTACTCTGTCTATCCCCTAAGGAACTCTGGTCTGTGATTTCCACCAGAGCTAACTTCTTAGGCTGATTGGCCTGCTTTCTCTTTATGCATCTTCCAGAATGCCGCTAAAATCAGAACCTTTGAAGTCTCTGAGGAAAAAAGATCATGTATATACATAAGTACATATATACATTTAGAGAGAGAAAGATAGAGACAGAGCAAGGGAGGCAGGGAGAGGAAAACAGGCTTTCTCTAAGACCCTACTGCAGCATGCTCTGGCCCTCTGTCAACACTTGGGAACCAGCTGGGTCTCTATGCTTTTTCTTCCACAGAATACACAGCTCCCATGTTCTCAGGGATCCTTGCTTTTTCATCTTCATTTGGCCTCTTCCCCTTGACAGACATATTTTTCTGAAACACCCAGTGTCAGATAAAACTGTAGCTGCATAGCATATTCTGGTCTTTCTCTCACACACAAATTATTTGCTTTTTCATGTCTGTAGCATAAATCACAGGGTATCACCTAATCAACAAAATAATCTTAATCAATGTTTTACCGTCTGGCTTTCCATAACAATTCTAACTCCCCGTTGATGTTTTCCATCTTCCCTTCTGTTAGACCAGATGGTGCATGTTCTAGCCTCTTCATTATCTTTTTCTGACCACGTTACTCCGTCCAAAGATCCTTGTAGGACCCCTCCCACTCCCCCCATGCTGTCAGGAGTGGAATTGTGGTGGTTCAGGCGGCCCAGCCAATAACCATCTTTCTCTAAACCTGTGAGTTTTTCCTAAGTCATTCCTGGCTAGTCTAGAGTTATCTGATAACACATTTACTTTGGTCTTCACATATTTAGGCAGAAACAAGCCCAAGTAGAAATGGCATGATACTTTCTTATGAGGAGACTTTGCTCTCAGGATCCATAAAAAAAACAATTGTGATGTTTCTTTTCCTATTGCATCAAGAAAAGGAAAGGAGTCGTTTTTCCTATTTGTTGGAAAACTGAACCATTATAATTTTCTCACACACAACCCAGCTTAATTATTTTAATTTTCCTAGACAACTGTCTTCCACTTATTTTTTTCTGTGTGAATTCAAATGTGCATTTAAAAAAAAAATCTTATTATAATTGTTATGTCTGAGCATCAGGGACACAATGGCTTGAAAAGGAGACAATCTCAAGACAATTAAATAAGTGGATCCTTTTGCATAGCAATAATCTCACATGTCCTTTTCCTGTTCTGTGTTTGTGTGTGAGTCTAGATACACACGTGGCTGCATGTGGGTGCATACAGATGTGTACTATTAACTATAAGCAACAGATTCGTTCCAAGATAGCAGCAGTATCTTCTTTACAGAAATAACTTTGAAAGCTATATCCTCAAATAAACTGTTTTTCTGGTCTTTATGTTGATCTCCTTCAAATATAAATTCATAGAGTACAATAAGTTAGAAATATAACAGATATACAGCATTGAGAGAAAACATCTGTATCTAAATTCCAGGGAGTCCACATCAGTCATTGAGTGGATAGATATGCTAACTTGGCATCATTTTTCTGTGGTATCTGACAGAACTAAAAATCATAGCACAGAGATTTTATCAGAAAGGATTTTCAATTTGTTCTTTAGGATGATAGATCTGCAAGTATTCTCTTCCCTAGTGACTATGGAATGTAAATAGTCTTTTAGAACAATGTTTCATGTGAAATTTATTTCTGGATGAAGGAATTTTACTGCTTACCCTCCACCCAGTCTCCTCCTCCTCTTCCTCCTCCTCCTTTTTCTTCTTCCTTTTTACTTTTTGTGTCATCATAAAGTTAGTTTGTGTTGTCCCTCTAGTTAAAATGGAGCCCAGCTAACTCAAAGTTTCACTTGCTGCAGACCAGCTTACTGTGAGGAAACACCAGCTGTGTTGGTCTCACCAGAACTGGTTCTTGTATTTCTAGCCTGGCATGTAAAGCAGTTCCTAAAGCATGCGTAATTCATGTGTGAATCTTGAAATAGCTCCCAAACCACAGACAAAGGTGTAAGCCATGGCGACAGCTTCTCATTTTCCATTTACATTCTTGCCCACAACTTTATTTACCTAAGAAAAAACTGAAGTAACAACTAGGGAGTTTTGCATTTTTCCCTTGAAGAAACTGAGGCCAATACTACCAAATGCAGGGCCAGGGACTTAGTTCACCTGCGTAAATGCCTGCAGAGGTTTGTGGGTTCAATCTCCAGCACCAAAAATAAATAAATAAATAAATAAAACCAAGAAACTACAAAATGCAAAGTTTGCCTCAAATATTCTGTCAATAGAGGCTAAGATGGTTAACTTCTTCCCTTAGTGAAGACTTTACATAAGTCTTACTTTACTAGTGAGGTTTTTAGGATTTAGGACAAGAAAATGTTTTATTCTGTAATTGTTGGTTGTACCATTGCTCCCATTAGCACGCTACCTGACGATCTGCATGTATGGGAGCCGAAAGGTCTCAGAATCATTTCCCTAAAAAGATCATTTCATTGCTGGCAAAACTTCCCATAAGCATGGCTGAGGAAAATCAGTCAGACTGAATCTCTAAAACTGCTTAAAGGAAGATCTTCCCAAGTGGTAACTCTGTCAGCCCAAGAGAAACAGGAAGGAAGTTACGCCCTGCTGGCTAGGGAGAACCAGGAAGGAGGCTACCCTGCCCCAACCCCACTCCATGACACAGCCACATGAAAGCTGGGAGAAAAGAACTGTGCTACCCCCCCATAAGCAACTGGCTGATTTGGAGGAACACAGGCTGAGATGATAACAACGGAAGTAAAGAAACAACCTAATGTTTGTATTGTTTAAATAACTCTGCAAGCCTAAAACTGGTAGTCTGAGCAACTATTAAAGGAGAACAATAAAAATTGAAAAAATCAAAAAACAAAAGGAGAACAATATGCAATATAGTAACTATTGTGTATTTCCTACTCCCTTATCATTGTTTTGCTTAATTTTATTGTTCTATGTTTTCCCTTTAAATAAAAATAAATAAACAAATAAGTTAGGGAAGAAACCCCTGTTTCTCTCCTCTCTTCTAACATCCCTGTTACCTTAACATGTTTTTACTGGTACATACTTAATTCACATCTAAGAGGATACTCCTTCAAGGAGTGCTGATTGACTTTTTAAAATTTTTCTATCCTTTGTAAAGTGTTATTAGATACCTTCTTTCTCTTTTAATTACATTTTATACATCTCTATCATCATTAAAATAGAAAGAAAAACTTGGTTTAGCTAAGAATTCAAAAGATTTTTGAAGATATTTTCCCTATGCTATTTTTATTATGCTAGAAGTTTCATATTTTTCATTATTTCATTTTTACCTCAACTAGAATGCAAAACTTAGTTAACTACACAACACCTGCTTGGCAAGAATGAGGTCCTGAGTTCAATTCCTGGTTAAAAAACAAAAACTTAGTTAACTAATTTAGCTAGATTATTTTAACAAATTATATTAGTCCTAATGTCTGGTTTAACATATTCCTTTGGAATCTTGTTTCTTAAAAGGATTTAATTATCTCCCCAAACACAATGTCATAAAAGCTAGGCCTTCAAATTGGAAGTCAGGATGAGTGTTACAGTCCTCCATGGGAAAATTATGGAATGGTGTGGGATGTGTTTCTGACCATGGTGGCTGAGTTTGAGTCCATTCCTCTTCATTAGCTAGTGCTAACTTGTTTATACCTAGTAAATACATGCATTCATTTCATTCTATCATTCATTTATCTATTCACAAACTATTGATGAAATAAGTATGCATATGATAAACCTTTTGAAAGCTCTTAGAACATGGCACGATTATGATACATTTCGTGGGCCCATGAGTCATAATTTAGGTGAAAAGACCAAGCCTAAGTGAATAAATATAAGCTTATGGGAGCAGGGGCTTTGTCAGTCTTATCACATAGCTGTATGTTCCTGGCATATCAAAGGTGTTCTGCAAATATCTGGTGAATAAGCCAGTGGCTAATCAGCCATAGGAATGGCAGACACTTAGTCTATTTTTCATGATCATATCGCCAGCACCTAGTATAGTACCTAGTTCCTGAAAAGAATTCAATAAATATTTAGTACTAAGTGGATCTGACGTATGTCTGGTTAATGATAACAATGATGATGATGATGACAATATTAATAAAGAAATGGAGTGGCGCTTATGATGTATGAGTATTTGTTTACAAAAATCATTCAGTCTTCTTAGTACTCCTAAGAGATCTAAACTATTACTCTCCTCATTTTTGTATAAAATTAAATAATTCATATAAGGCAGATAGCTGGTGTTTATAGAACTGGGATTTAAACACAAATAATTTGCTTCAATGTGATGGTTGAACGTCCTTGTCGACTTGCTTGGCTTGGGATCCTCCTCAAGGGTTAGTAAAGCACATCTCTAATTGTGTCTGGGCAGGTCAAGAAGGTATGGCCTTGGGCTCTCTATCTGGTCGCTAGCCTCTTCTTCTGTACCTTTCCTTTCTGGCCAGCATGAACTAAAACAGCTTTGCTCTGTCTCACCCTTCTGCCATGATTCTTCTGCCTTGTAATTAGCTGACCACAGATTTAATCTTCTGAAACCAAATTGAGACAAATAAATCTGTCCTTTAAGTTGAGGGCATCAAGTATTTTGTCCATCAACAAGGAAGCTGACTAATACATTTAAGGATACACTCTTAAATGTTTTACTCTCCTACCCAAAAAATATTTCCTCAATTGATTTGGACTTAATTGCTTGAGGGTTATGAATAAGAGGCAAAATGATCTGAGTGTTATTCTTTTTTTTAATTTGGTTTTGTATGGTTCCTGTTATTCATATTTTTCTAGTTCTTTATAGCTCTACCATATGTTATTCTATAGGTTCTTCACTTACTAAATGTTTGTGAGCTTATTTCAGAAGGACAGTTCTACCCATGATGCAAGAAATGTATCAAAGAAGGAAAATAACTAGGCATGTGCTAACATGCCTGTAACCCAAGCACTCAAAAATGTGAGGCAAGAGTATCACAGTGAATTTGAGGCCAACAAAACAGACAAACAAAAAGTTAAAAACAAGAAAGAAAATACTTCAAACTCCTGAAAGAATACCTGGTAATGAGGATTTCCTTAACCAAGAAGGTAGTTGTAGGAGTGGAAATAATGTGCTTAATGACAAAGATAACTTGGCTACAGATAGAAAAGGAAAGAAAGAGCCCATCAGTAATTTTAGCTTGGACAAATAAAAGATCAGAGTTACCATTCACTAAAATTTTAAAAATGTCCTACAAGTTTTGGTGTTGTACAAGATGGGACTGTATTAAACATTTTGGCTTAAATACAAGGTCAGCAAACGGGGCAAGTCAGGTTCGTCTCCTGCTTTATTAAGTTTTACTGTAACACAGCTATACCCATTGGCTTATAGATTATCCATGGTATCTTTCCTGTTAACAACAGCATTGTTAAGTATTTGTAGCAAAGACCTTGTGATCCATTCAAGCCTCTAATATTATCTGTGTCCAAAAGCAATAATGAAATTCTGACAAGCTGTTAGATATGCTATCTTGGATCTCATGTACATGTCCTCTATCTGTTCTTCAAAGAGTATAAATATATTTCTAAATGTTCAATTAATTAATCAATGTTGCTGAACTCTGAAACTGAGATAGACACACTTTCAAAACAAATCCCTAGATACATAAATTATGCATACATCAATGTAACCTAGGCAGGGTCCCAAAACACCCACCTATAATTGAATAAATTTAGTTCATTACAACTCAGAAATATTTATTTAACACTGTTCTTAAGGCTAACTGGGCAATGGGCGGTGGTGACAGGATCACAAAATGGTAGTTGAATAGGTAAAATAAAGATAAGGTAGTAGTTTCAGTCTTACTGAGATGTTAAGGACGGCAATACAAGGAATTCCACCATTTGGTGCCCATTTATTTTCTCCTAACATGTTCTCAGGTTTCTTCTCTCTCCTCTTTATGTGAGGTGACCTGGGTGTCCGTTTTTCTCTGCTGAATGAAATGAGGTGTAAAAAAATTATTCTGGGGGAGACCAGTGACTCATATTTTATCTCTCTTCTGTCACTTCACTCAAGATTCCACTAGTTAAACCATTTCACTTACCTGACATGAGCTGATTTTTATTTTAATCAATGACAATTTCTTATAAGTTGAACAGCAAGAGGAATTCTACATTATCTCAAGAGTTCAATTCTAGACTTAAGATCTATTTCTAAGACTATAGCCTCATTTGGACACATCACTGCTCAGACTCTTTGAAATGTTACATGTCATTAGTAGTTTCTATAGTGGATTAACTGTATTGGCCAAAAGGTATCTAGACCTGGAAACTCAGAAGGTGACCTTATTTGGAACAAGAGTCTTTGTAGAAGTAGTTAAACTAAAGATTGCAAGGTGAGATCACATAAAGTTAGGGAAGACTAAATTCAAGGATAGGTGACTGATAAGATACATAAAACACAGAAAAACATGGGGATAAAGGCCATGTGAAAATGAAGTAGAGATCAGAGTGATGCATATACAAATCAAGGAGATTTTAGGTTTGTCCATAGCCAACAAAAAGTAGTAGTTAAAGAGGTATGGAATATATTTTTCCTTAACTCCTCTGGAAAAAAAAAAAAAAAGCAACCTGGTAACATGTTGATTTGTGACTTCTGGTTTCCAAAACTATAAATGAATACATGTATGTCATTTTGAAACACCAAATTTTTAGCAAAGAAATCAATACACCTTACTAAATAAATTCAGTTTTCTAATTCTACATGTCACTGAAAACCAGGGCACTGCTATCTGCTTTATATTTATTCTGCCTTATAGATTACTATAATGCTTTGAGAAAATTTATAATGAGATTCTTTGTTAAGTAATAAGTCACAGACCTTGAGGAAGCACAGTTTCCCCAAAGGGTTTTTAAAATGTGAATTCTGCATCTGCTAAAAAATGTATTAGTTAAATTTTTTTTTCCTGGAAAACATATCCTGAAGCTTCTATTAGAAGCTTTTAGACTTACATGCCAAAAATTAGCTGTGACTCAAGATATAACTGTTTTTCCAAATCTCATTCTAGTATATTAAATATACGCTTGCCTTTCAATATAGACAATTAATGCCATCTGCTTTCCTCTGGACTCCAAAACTAAACGACTCATGTTCAGAGAGTTATCCCCCTTGGAATTAGAGTTATAATAAAGGTTCCTTCTTTTTCAAAAAGTGATTGAATGATGGGATTTGTTTTGGAATTTAAAATGCCTAGCATTCATAGATGTTAATTCTCATGTATTAGTGAGATTTCACCAATTATGTAGTGAATTGCTAAATGTCACCATTGTATTTTACTTTTCACATAACTACATGCTATATACTTAGAAAAATATCATATAATTATAAAGTAATTATGGATTTTAGTGGATTACTTAGTTATTATACTTAATACTGTAGTTCCAATAGTGATTACTATGAAAGCTCATTATAAAAGGCAGAAATAGTCACATATGCATTCTTAATTATGTCTGCCACAATAGAAGACAATGTTAATTGAAGTGATTTATAGTTAATATGGTAAGTCAATTAAAAGTATATATACACTAGTGATAACCAACCTTCAAAAGAACAAAGTGTCAAATCAGTATCAGAAGTCTTAAAGGAGAGTTATTTCAACTAAATTCTGTTTACTTGGAAATGCTCCCACCATTTTCTTTCTATTAATTTATTTACTATTATCTCTCCACAACTATAATTGGCATCTGGAAGTTGCTCTATGTATGTGTTCTAAATGAATAAATAATTTATAATATTTCCTATAATCTAAAACTAGATGATGTAAATCATATAAAAGCATTCATTAATAAGTGGACTGTGGAATTCTGAATTGATGACCTTAATATTTCAAGCCACTGACCATATACAAATAAGATATGAAGCCTCTTAATCTTTGTCAGTAGAGTGTATATAAATATACAGTTTGGCAAACAAATCCTCCCACCTAAGGCTATCATGAATTTAGGAACGGTAGTGCTGTGCCTGGCTTACTGCTTCTAACATAATGTTCCCCAGGTTTGTCCATATTGCCACATTGTTTATATATAACTATTTTATCCATTTGTCTATTAATGGATTGTTATGGTTTGTGTCTGGATGTCCCCACAAAGGCTCATGTGGTCAAGGCAGGGCAGTCTTTTCGCTGGTGAATGAATCTATAGTTTATGATTGATTCAGGGCCCAATGCTGGGATTAACAATGTGAGTCCTCGCTGCCCTGGTAAGCAGCTGGGGGCCTAGCAAGCCGCCGGCGCACCAGAGTAAGAACTATCAGCGATTCCTGAGCTCTGCATCATGTTGGAACTTTGGGTGCTGGGAAAACAGGTGGCCTACTTGCTGCCCTGGTATACAGCTGGGCGCCTGCCGGTGCACAGGCTAAGGATCAGATATCGATCCACCACCCCATTAGCAAGTCTGCACCGGTGGTCTGAGTATCTCTTGGGAGGATGAATGTATGCAGTGTGGCAAGTAAGGGGGATTTTCTTCTACCATCTCTTTGAAGGCAAATATTTTTATCACTGTTTTGCTCAGTTTTGATTAATGGTACTGCTTTATTCAATATTCTGTTTTTATAAGTTCAATATTTCCTTCCACTTTCCTCTATGTGACTGAAAGAACAGGTAATGTGAACAAAATGGGCTGTACTATTGTACCCATTGCTTGTATCCTGGTGACCTGCTGTGAGGTTCTGTGGTGGTTTCACTGCACTGGGGTCACATGGGTTTATTCTGTCTTGTTCTGCTGTATTTTGCTACTTAAAAAAAAAAAAGTAGATAACAAATAACAAAATACCTCCCAAAATCTCCCAACTCCACCAAAGCTGATCCATGGAGCATGGATGAGGAGAAACTCAAAAACAAGGCAACAGAATTATATATAAGGTGATTAAAAAGTAAATAACAACAACAAAACAAGTCAGTAAGATACTGAGAAACCTGAAACAGGATATAACTAAACAGATAATGGACTTAAAAAGTAAAAAGAAGAAAAGAAAGTGCTCCAGAGGATATGGCTGCATGTATGTTTAAGTGTAGGATTGATAACCATGTTGCTAAATTGTTACTGGATCATTGAACTTCTTTGCAGTCTCACTGTTTGAATGTCCACTTTGTATGCTTTAATTTTGTAACTTGAACAACTATGTCTAAGAAGACAATATGTAATTTATCAACTAGTGATTTGTTACTGTTTATTTTTTTTCTGAAATTCTGTATTGTTTCTACCCCTTTGTCTGTTTTGCTTCTTTTTCTCTTTAAATAAAATTAAAAAAAAAAAAAGAATGTGAGTCCTATATCTAGCCTAGGGTGAGGAGCCTGGACACTCTGTTCTCTCTCTCTCACTGCTTTTGCTGTCCTCCACCACCCTGAACAGTTACCCCTCTGCTGCATGTCACCCTGCCTTGGAGCTGATGATTATGGACTAAAATCTCTACAAATGTGAGCTAGATAAACTTTTCTCAGTTTAACTTTGGGTGTTGGGTATTTTGTCTCAGTAATGAGAGAAACGTTTCTAAGACATGGATGTCTAAGAGTACTATACATTATACATTCCAAAAAAAAAAAAAACTAGGAAAGAGGGTTTGGAATTTCCTCACTATGAAAAACAAAAAAGACTGTGCCTCATAAGTCTGTACAGATATTGCATGTTTGTTAAAAACAAAATAAAACTTAGAAAAATGGAACAGTTGCTCTGGAGAGTAGGATTTTATAAACCTTTGTATCTATCACCAAGTACTTGGGGCTACAGATATTTCCAGTCAACTAATGGTATAGATTGTTTCCCTAATTTTTTCCCTCTTCACCATTTAAGAAGACATATACAAAATAAAATCATGGTTTTAATGATAATTTATTTTGCTTCATAGTCATTTTTAAATTATCCACCATGAAAAATTACAGAAAGTCTATTCATTTGATAAGTGACGACAAAGAGCGTACATTTCCAAACTCAGCCATATATACTATGAGAAAACAAGTGTGAAATGTTGACATATTTATAGGGTATAATTTGCTCTATTTCTGCAATCTTGTTCTTCATATATTACTAACCACAGATATGTATGAGATGGCAATATTAGAAGGCCATCATCCCAAAGGATGGGTGTGCACAAAAAGCTGGGGCCTGCATATATTTAGGGCCTGCATATATTTGGACTTAGGAAGTGCCTAACAGAGGTTTTATGCTTGAAAAAAATATAACTTGATCACCGAAGAATTATGGCAATTGTCAGGAAATACTACAAGTTATGGTTTGGATCTAGATTGTTCTCCAAATGCTTCGTGGGTTCACAGGTGGAGGTTTTGGAAGTTGATTGGATCATGGGACGCTATGCTCCTTAAGGATTAAAGGCTTAATCCACTAATGAGTTAATAACAAATTAGTCTGCTGTTAGGAGACTGAGTCTGATTGGAAAACTTAGATCGCTTGGGTGTGACCTAGAAGGATATATCTCCCTTTTAGGCTTCTCCCTTCTCACTCTGTGTCCAGGCCATCACAATCTGAGTAGATTTGCTCTATTAGATATTTCTAGCATGCAGTTCCTGTCTTAGAGTCAGTGGGCTATGGACCTAATACTCCAAAAAGCATAAGCCAAAAAACCCCTTTACTTCTTTAAGTTGCAGTAGTTGGGATTGTGTCTCAGTGCCTAAAAAAGTGACTAGTATACCAAGTGACCATATGAAAGTTCATAATCATAAAGGCTTCTAGAATCCAGAGGAAAAGCATATAAAGGAAAAACATGAGTAAGGAGAAGCATGAGAGTAGTAGCAAACTTTAGAGTGAAGGCAGCATAGAACTATAATAAACTTTACACTTCCCTTTTTGGTTTCATTGTACACATGAAAGTTTGAATCTGGACAAGAATAAAAAGATTCAAAAGTCAATTTCAGATCTAAGTCATAGAAACCTAAAAGAAAGTTCTAAAATGATAGGTTATTGACACATATTGTAGAACTTCTCTGGAGACCCAAATATCTGGAAAGTCAAAGTATTCTTATGGCCTCTCTCACATTTTTGGATGACTGGATGTTTCCTCAACCTAAGTTCTGAGAGAGTTAACTTCAAATAGAGCACACCTGCCATGTTATTCATTACATCAACGGGGAATTTATTCTCAGTTCCCATTTCTCAGTCATACGCTACACTTCCTACATCTTCCTAATCTACATAATCACTTGTCAAGATGAGTGATTTCTATCTGCTTGTCAGTGTTGCTGTTTTTTTAACATTACCTGTGAAATTGGTTTAACATATTTTAACTGACATACTCTACACAACTGGATACCATACATGGATGTATTTGATAGTCATTTTTCTTTCTCCTTACTCCCCAAATGAGTTCAGAGCTCATGAAATCAGTTGAATTTCCCTGGGGAATTAAATTCATTACATTCTTGCCTCACAGGTGATACCTGGATATACATATACCCCAACTCAAACTCTCTCATCATACCTAGGAAATCTGTTCTGAGAAGGGAAGTCTTTTCCTACTGATGGGTATGCTGTTTAAGATGCCTCTTCACTGCAAAGTAATACATTTTGTAAAACCCACCAGCTACAATGCACATGTGCATACACCTAAGTCAGAGAAAATAAGTAACGTTAAGTAAATTATCTTAAAAATATTTACATGCATCTCTTGACCCTGTGTTGAGTCACTCATCTCAGGGATTAAAATTCAAATTTAGAACTACATTCTCAGCATTAACAATGGGGGAAATTTGCGTGTTACTATTATAGACTCTTAGAATTGGAAATGTAGACCAAGTTCAAACATTTTTCTAGTCTTATTTTGCTATTTATAAAGCCATGCTTTCTGGTCTGGTAATTTGATGCTCTGATATACTCAGAATCTCCACCTTTAAAGAATGCATGAAAAATTATTCAAGTGTAAATTTTTAGGAAGTCAATGTAGTCAGGAGAAACAAAGACACTCAGTAGAAGCACTTGTTCCTCCACCACAATGGAGTTAATGCCTCTGGAGTTCCAACCCCTGCCAATCCCTGCCCCTGAGATACAGAACAGGGGATTTCAGAAAAGAATACAGAAAAGTCATGCAAGCAGTCCCTTCTAAGAACAAAACAAAAACATAAACAATCCCTTCTACTTTTCTGCATAGAAACCAGCTTTCTGGTTTTCAGTGGGTCCTAGCTAGTATTTTCTAAAACTGACCTCAGGTAAAGTATAGGTTTTTTTTCATGTAGATAAAAACAAATTTCTGTCTTTGCAATTCATACCTTTGTCAAGTGTAAGTGTATACTTTATGTTTTAAACACTTTCTCATTTCTCTTTGATTACGGAATCATTATTTATGACTATAGTAATTTACATAATGATTGAAATTTTCTGAATTTGATCATTTAATAAATGTTCACTAGCACTAGTTGGGGTCAGGCAGAGTTCTGGGGGCCAAACTGAGCAGGTTGTATGATGCAGTGGACTCTGAGGAGGGCAGCACTGTCTGAATGAGACTCACACAAGAAAATGGTGCCGGAAAAAAACTTATGTCTTGGTTTCCAAGGTTAAAGAAGGCAAGTTCTTGAGACACTTTTGTCTACCTTCACAGTTTTTATAGACATGGAAGTTTGAACCTTGCTTAAATAAAACGGCTACGTTGCATGTCTTCCGTTATCCGAGAAAGTTCTCGCCAATTTATACACTGCAGGTCTGTCTCATTCACTTAAGTATGCTTTAATTTTAAATAAGTAATATGTTCACATAATTGAAATTTTAAAAAAATGTTTAATAAAATGTATTCCTCCCACTTCATTCATTCAGCACGTTCCTGCTCAGAGCACTTTCTCCCCACCAGCCTGTGTCTCCCTCTCCACTCTCCTCTTCCTCCTCCTCCATCCTTCAGAGCAGAGACAATATAAATGATACCTATATATTTGCAGTGTTTCTTCTACCTCTTCTTTTTAAACAGAAAAAAATAGCCCTTACACATACTTTTCACCATTTTACTTAACTTTTATGTTGCCACATTCTGAATTATTTCAATTCTCATTAAATACATACAGTGTATTATATTGATGTTCCATAAACAATTTCTCCAGCCGCAATAGCCTTTTAAGGTATTTCTAGTTTCTTGTTCTTAAAACACAATTGAAGTGAGTAAATTTGTACTTGCATTGTTTCTTCTGGATGTAGTATCTCTGTAAGATAGTCATCCGTCGTTGAAATTATCTTAATTTGTGATTTTGCTACATATTGAAAACTTATCCTCCATAGAGTTGCCTCAGCTCATGTCTATGCAAACATGAACGTCTACTTCTACATAGACTTCTCAAAGAGTATGTTGTCAAACTTTTAAATTTTGTTCATTTTATGGGTAAAAATATTTCAAGGTCAATTTTAAGGTGCATCTTTTCTTTTTATGAGAGAAGTTAAATATTTCTCAGTATATTTAAAAGATTTCTTAGTCTGCTCATGTATTTGCTGTATTACTTTTAATGAAAACTTCTTTTCCCATTTCCCTCTGCATGAGTGAACATTTTCTTAATTTTTAGACCCTCCTAAATTTAGGAAAATTAGCCCTCAGTTGGTCATATATGCTGCAGATTTTTTTCTAAGTTTGTCATTTACTTTGTGAAAATTTCCTTTGCTTTGTTAAAAACCTTTTTATGGCAGTGAATTCCTATAAAATAAAACTAATCATTTTATAAGAATCATATTTCTAAATATCACATTGTGTCTTTAGTGTAAAAAGAACTAAGAACCCAAAATATGTAATTGATATTGTAAAAAAGAGGAAAAGAAAGTGCTCTAAAGGACATAACTGTATGTATGTTTAAGTGTATAGGATTGATAACCATATTACTAAGATTTTGTTGGGTCATTCAACAGGACTGTTTGCAGCCTCACTGTTTGAATGGCCACTTTGTATGCTTTAATTTTGTAACTTGAACAATTTCTAAGAGGACAATATATAATTTACGAACTAGTAATTTCTTACTGTTTTTTTTTTAAATTATGTATTATTTCTACCCTTTTTCTGTTTTGCTTGTTTTTCCTTTAAATGAATTTTTTAAAAAACTAATCATTTTAAATTGTCCAATTCAGTGACACATAATAAACTTAAAATGTACTATCATGATCTATTTGGAGTTATAAAATATTTTTATCAATCCCAAAGAAAAGCCATACTCATTATACAGCCATTTTCTGGCCCCCAGTCTTTTTATCCCCTGGTCACAATGTATCTCTTTATCATCCCTATGAATTTATCTATTCTGGATAATTTATGTGTGGCAGTCTATGATCTGCAACCATTTTATGTAGATTCTTGCACTTAGCATAAAGTTGTTTAGGTTCATCCATGTTATCGATTGTATCAGTACTTTAGTCCTTTTTCTGACTGAATAAAATCCATATACATGTCCTTATCTCTCATATCTCACATTTTGCTTACCTAGTCATCCACTGAGGGCATCTGTGTCAATTTTTGCTGAACTATCAAGCTCTTTTCTACATTGCATGCACCATTTTACATTCCCACCAGCAACATACAAGAGTTTTGGTATCTTCACTCTTTACCAACACTTACTTTTTGTTTGTTGGTTGATTGATTAGTTCATTTTTGTCAGTAGTCACTGTAATGTTGACCATTTGATTTGTATTTCCCTAGTGGCTAATGTTACTTAGGATTCATATACTGTTTATGTATATCTTTTTTTTGAGAAATCCCCATTCAAGCCATCTGCTCTGTTTTGTTTGTTTTTCTTTTGTTGTTATTATTGAGTCTTGAGAGTTATTTATGAGTTCCAAACACTAGACCTTTATCATTTTATGATTAGCAAATATTTTCTTCCACTGTATAGGTTGTCTTTTAACTTTGTTAATGATATTTTTTGAGGTACAAATTTTGAGGCACATACACACAAAATGTGTCCTAATATTTTCTTCTAGGAGTTTTGTATTATCATTTGTTTGTTTTGGTCATGGATTTATTTTGAGTTCGATTTCATATCTGACATAAAGTAAGAGTGTGACTTTATTTTTTAAACTTGTAGATATCTAGTTGACCCGGTACTGTTTACTTAAAAGACTTTTTTCCCCCATTGAATGGTTTTGGCACTCTTGTCAAAAATTACTTGGCCATGATATATGGGTTTATTTTTGGACTCTCAACTTTATTTTTCTGAGACAAATCATTATTCTTAGGCCAGTACCACACTGTTTGATTGATGTGGCTTTGTAGATGTTTTGACATTGAGAAATATAAGGTCTCATAATTATTTTTCTTTAATCCATATTAGTTTTACTATTTAAGCCCCCAATGATTCCATATGAATGGCTCACTTTTTAAATTTTTTTCAATAAATAAGCAAATAAAAGCAAGAAAGAAAAAGAAAAACAAAAATAGGATTTTGAAATTTTGATAGGGATTCTATTGACTTTGCAGATTATTTTGGAAAATAATACTATCTTAACAATATTAAGTTTTCCAATCCATGAACACAAAATATCTCCATTTATTTAAGACTTTTTGCATTTCTTTTATCAGTGTTTCATAGATTTTAGTTTATAAATCTTTCCTCTCCTAGAGTAAATTTATCCTTAGAAATTATATGCCCCCAAAATAAGTTTCTGTATGTACAGTGTTATATAATCCCATCTATTAATTTCTTGTTCACTTTGAGTCAGTTGAAAATATCTTCTCTGCTTTAAAATTGTAAAGAAATTTTCCCATGTTTCTTTCTAGTACTTTTGTGGCTTAGTTATTATTTAAATTTTCAATCTTTTGGAATTCGTCCTGGTGTAAATTGTGAGGCATTTATTCAAATTAATTTTCCCGTTTCATTTTCTAGTTTCCCTAGTATTATTTATTACATATTCTTACTTTTCTCACTCATTTAAAATAGAATTTTAATCACATATTAAATTCCATGGGTGATTGGACTTTTTATTAGGTTCTGCTGAGCTACCTTGTCTGTCTATTCATTGTTCTAACACCAAACTTTTTTTTTGTTTTTGCATCTTTGTTTTCCTGCAATACCAGGGATTGAAACCAGGGAATTGACCTGGGGTTTTTCATACAGAGCTACAGCCGCTGGCCTTTTTCATTTTGAATTTCATTTTTCATTTCCCATTTTGCTATGTTACTAAATTGCCCAGGATGGGCTTGAATTTATGACCCTCCTCCCTCAGATTCCCTAGGGCTGGGATTACAGGAGTACACCACCCCGCCTGAAGATATTTGGGTCTTTATAAAATGCTATACATCTGAGAGAAATAATTTTCCCTCATATTTATTTTTCTCACACTTTTAATTGTTATTACTGTTCACTTCTTGGTACATGGACTTTAGAATGAGATTATCAAGTTTTTAAAAATCTTGTTTTAATTTTATGGAGTTCACATTAAGTTTAGAAGTAAACAGAGAAAATTTGCATCTTTATGGTGTTGGATATTTCTATCGAAGAACATGTCATACTTTTTAAAAAAATCCAAGTCTTATAGTGAAACTATTTATACTATCTAAAATATGTCTGCATACAGGGTTGGGTCATTTATTGTTCTGTTTATATCTCTGTATTTTATCTTATTCTTAACTAATGAATGGGGCATTTCCCTTCATGACATTTAAAGGGTCTTTATTTTAAATTAATCTAATTCATAAGAGCTGCAATGAGTACATTCAAGAAGTAATAGGTAAATAAATTCTATCTCTTTTCACTTTTACCACAAAGGCATATGCAAAATTATAATTCCTTAATAGCGATTGAAAGTCTACTTTTTATTATAATTATAATTTGTGCTCTGGATTTTATTTATTAAATGATGACATTAGAGTAAAAATGTTCTTTATTATGTCAACGTTGTGAATTATTTAAGTTTAACACTAACATATGTATCTAATTTATGTGCATATAAATATACATGTGTGTAAATATACATACATATTTGCTTATAACCATAGAAAACCAACACATAGATTTCAACACAGAGAGTAAATATACCTTTGAATTAATGTTCCTTTAGTTCATTATGATACGTATATAGCATGTCACCTCAATATTATATTTGTGCAACAAGAATTGCTTTGGAATAACTTCGATGCCTGATACATGAATATTTTCCTCCATGGTATATTTCAACAACAATTGTCTTTTAATGTTATATCAGTTTCTGGCATAAACTGGATACTTCCTGAATCTCAAAGAAATGCCTGGTTTGTGTCATTCAGCTGTGTATGGCTCATGATAGATTTTGTTTATTCTCTTGTTAAATAATGTCAGGTTCACTTTGCATCCTGGCAAATGAATGAAGAATTTCCTAAACAACTAGGAAACAAAGTAGTCATTAACACTCGTATTTCAGAAAAGATTGCCTTGCCGCCTGGGCCTTGTGCTAGCCTTGCACAGCAGGTACTTACCATGGCCACCTTCCTAAGGCATTTTTCATTTATTATTTGTTTGTGTTTTTATTCATGTCCACTGAGTCAGTGCAGAAGAAGTAAAATTTAGCTTTATCTACTCTTAAAAATTATAAAGTGATTGAAAAATTAAATCACAGCTAATACGAACTAGCAGACAATTAATATTTGGTAGAAAAGTAAATAAATGCATAGATGAGTCAGTAAAAAGATTTACTTTCAGTTTCATTTCCAATATCCCAATTTTGGTTTTCTCACAAAGAAGGAGACACTTTTTAAAAAAATTTTGCTAATCAAATCTGGGTGAACAGTAGCTTTCTCATCAACAGTCTTAGTTCTTAGATTTTCTACATGTTAACGTCTTCTCTGCTTCTTTGTCTGCCATGATAGGTGAGACTCTCATTTGCCCAAGCTTTCTTTGATGCAACACATCCTAGTCTTCTACCCAAACCAGCTGTATTAATTGTCAGACATTGTGACTCTTTCCATGATGGCAAAGCATAAAAACACATTAGACACTAGTTTTTATGGTACAATAATACCTGGGGGCCTTCAGATGCATAGTGTTTGGAACAGCCAGCATTTCTCTAAACTCTTGAGGACAGGTATTAGCCCATATGGACAGGGCACTTACAGTCCAAAGGGCACTGTGCCAGGGACGCAACACACATCATCTCACTGAACATCAAGACAACTATACGCTATCTTGTCTGTCATAGAGGTATGGAAAGAATCAGAACTTGGCCCCCTGTTAATGGTTGATCTGGGACGTGAACTGAGACCCTGTATTCCCACCAGAGCTCATACTCTTTAGTTTCCATGGTTTGTTAGGATGTTTGTTGGTTTGTCTGTCTGGCCAACTTACTAAAACTAAACTGAATATTTTTAAGACAGGTGAGGAAATGGGCAGGCAAGGGATCTTTGACTTGTGTGATAGTTTCTTTTTCCCATTTTTAAAAAATTCACATGTTCAGTTGAAACTTTAAAGTATCCTCCATCCACTGTCTCACTCAAAAATTCTAACACAAAGTACAACAAAATCATTTTATTACAACAACCAGGGGACCTCATAGGTTAACTTTTTGTAGTATCACTTTAAGCGCGCACACAATTGTGAACTATGAAAGAGGCCATCAGCTTCCCCGGAGGAACTGGGAGGATGCTGCACACCACAGCTGGAGGTCAACAGAAAGATTGTCCCTGAAAAGCAGAGATGACTGATGCCCAAATGCACATGGGACTCTGGAATGCTCTTTTATCTAAGTCACACTGCTCCCCCAGCTCCTAGCCTTCCATTCCTTCCACACTCCCCGCCCCCATCTCTCAAGCTTACAGATTTATTCTTCTTCCTGGCTTTCATTAGCCTTCCCTACAACCAACCTCTACCCTGTTTGCCTGTCCTCCCTAAGAGCCAAGAGCGCTCTGACATGAGGGAGGCACTCTATCATCATGATGGGAAATGTCAGGTGCACAAGATAAATGCAAATTTCATGGCCCCACTGCCTCATTCAGCCAAGTTTTATGAGACTGAGAAAACTTGGAACCTTATGCTACGGGGCCATTTGGTTGGCAGGGAGCAGAGCAAACTTTATCCAGCACCGTCTGTTGGCAGCTCTGGTGCTAGATTTATACAGAGTGTTGGAGATTGCTTTGGCTATAGAAGCTGCTGCTCAACCAGCTGGGGGCCTCTCAAGTGAGGGAAGAGTAATGGTCTGAATCCTGGGAGAGAGCATTCCATCTAAGTGCTCCCATTTGGGTCTTTGGGATTCTAACTCAGGCTGGAGAGCGGGACCCCAGTGAGAGTAGCCTCACTCACAGAGAGAACAGTAACCAGATATTCAAGCTAATAAAGCCTGATATTCACAAAAGAGCTGCAGAGGGGCAAATATTTCTCTAGTAAGGAACTATGTCTGTGTTGTTATGTGTTTTTGTTTTAATTTATGTTTTTCTATTATAGAACACATTGTCCTCTCCACCTCCAAATCTCCTATACAATGGGTTGTCACTTAGGAGAACAAGATAGACCCAGGCATAATGGTAAAAACTAAACAAATCTGTATTCTCTCATAACACAGCCTGAGCATGAATCCAGCTTTTCACCCTATTTCCATATAACCTTGGGCAATTTTTTCTTCTCTTTGCATTTCTGCCCTCTCTATTTAAAGTAGACAGAAAAATAATACTTGTCTCATTAGGTGACTGCACAGGTTAAATGAATTAAGATAAAAACAAAAAATTATAACTGGATACTTATAACACTTAGAACATGGTCAGCAGTAATTGCTCAATGAAGTTTGATTGCTGTCACTTCACAAATGCCCTTTCCCATGTTGAACAGTCTGGTTTTTCACCTTCTCACTGTCAGTCTGAAGACCATAGTGCCTTCAAAAGGCACCTTAGGCTGGCTGGAGGTTTGAGTTGACTAACAGATAGAATATGGAAAAACTCAAGTCCGGATTCTAGTCTTGCATATGGCCATGCTAAAGCCAGGGGGAAAAAAAATGTGAGTGACTCTGTGAACTTTTTTTTTTTTGCTTTTATTTTTGAGACATTATGTTCTTTTTATAGGTAGATGATATCTATTTTTGAAGGTAAAGCAAGTAATAGTCTTTTCCAATCCTCTGATATATAATAAGTGTTAAGACCAAGATTAATGTTTTGAAAGCGGAATGAAATGCTTCGTGGAGACAACTCTAGATCTTTGGGACCTTTCAATAATTTGCAAATAAGAAACCTGAGGTATAAAATAAACATATTGCACAGTCCCACAGTTGGAGTCAAGATTAGAACACACACTTGAAGCTTCTAATTCAGTGCTTGTCTATCGTAGCAGATCTCCAAGAAGCCTTTGCAGGACTTCTTCTACCTTCTATCTGTATGAACTGATAACTTTGAAATCCTCTCTTCTCTAAATATTCTCTTTCAGTGGTCATTAAACTGCCCAAGCATTTTGAGCCATGAACTAATAAGCATACAGCATATTTCCACATGTATTTAGAGAAAGCTATCTTCAATGTTCGGGTTTAAAAGAGTCGGTTTTCAGAAAGCTGGTGCAGTCTGCATGGTAGACAGCTGATTAGGCATTTGAGATGCCACTAACCATCTTTCTTGTCTTCAAATAGTTTGTAACCTACATGATCAGACACTATGGAAGGCCAATAAGGCAGAGAGGGGATAGAAAAAGAAAATATTTGAATTATTGCCAGAAATAAGAGTGGGAAAGTACTGTGTGAGTAGTTAGACTTTTAGCTATTTTGACACAATTTTAGGAATCACAGCTTCTATATCTTACATGCACTTAAAAAACTCTATCACTTTTTTCCTAGATATTTTGAAAGAATTCTTCAGAAAGGCTCTTATCCTTCCTAGTACAAAACTTGCTTTAACTCTGAAACTTCATAAAAATTAGATATCAGTGTTGAATACCTACTCGACACCCCAGTCACTAGTAAGAATTATGAGTTTAAAAGATTTGCTTACATTCCAAAAATTCAGAGTCTTGTCTTTGATGAGTTTTAAAGATTCACGCAGGGAAGTCTCCTGTTCTGCCTTGCTAATCTTCCCGTGGAGGCTGGGGTCTGCTTCGAGAGTCTCGAATGAGTGATACAAAGCACAATTCATAAGCATGTCCTACAACTTCCACAGGAAACAGCCTTCCAGCGCTCACATACCAAATAAAATAGTCAAGAAGAAAATGAGGGGGAAAAAAGAGGTTTTTTAAAAAATCAATTATACTTTTAAATTATTTTCTTCACACGATTTATTAGAACAAGCTGAAAACCCCCTAAAGTTCTGAAGAAATATTAACATAACATGCCTGTAACTCATGCTGTGTTTAATGAGAGGTGCTGTTTTTCCTGCCATGGGGGCCATAGCCCAATGAGTGATGACTCTGAAAAGGGTCACATACATATTCATCAAATTCGACATGCACATGTAAACTGGTTTTAATAGGCCATGACAGCCGAAGTTGTGTCAGGCAAATAGTGGCATATGTGCTCTTTCCCTCCACTGGCATATTTAGCCATTAACACTCTGGTATCCATGGATGAAATATTAGCTTGTTACTTAAGACCATCAGTTGTTGATTCTCAGTAGTAACCAAGGCAAGAACTCTCAGATACATTCTTAGGGGTGAAGCTTGGACTCCAGGTTGTTCATTTTACCTTAATGTGATCATCAGAACCATTCTACTCCTGAACCCTGGAGTGCACAAGAGACATGTGAATGTTCTGATTCAAACTGATATTTTACCTAGACCAAAATAAAGACTCTTATGGCACCCACTTTGTCACTGTAACCAATGATTGGTTTTTACAAATTTAATCTTAGTATGTTTCAAAGAAAGATCACTTTCTTAAACTGTCAACCATTGTGATGACTTTTGAGTTACATGTGGTTGGTTAAGTCTCTTTTAAGAGTCTCTTCTTGATTATCTGATGAGCTGATGAATGCGTTGTTGAGCTCATAACTGAATTAAGTCACCACAAAGTGATTGAAACTATATTTAATCCATGAAAAGATCATTAAGAAATAAAGTAAGACATTTGTACCTTTTGGAGGCTACCATACAACAACAGAACCCAAAGTTCGTTATTTCAAGACACTCAGACTCTGAATTAGCATTAATGAATTGTCTTATTGTAACCATCTGGAAGCCTCTGGCTACCTCAGCTACAAAACTCTGGATACCTATAGTTAGTTAAACACAGCATCTTTCATGAACCATGGACATTTGGCCTCTTCTGTCAATCAAGTTTCTTCTTGGGTTGAATTGATGTTTTGTTCAAATTTCTGTAAGACAAACAGCTGCACATTTGAATTGCCTGAGGACCGGGTCTAACCAAAGTAATTTGGAACACGGTTGTACTTAGAAAACACACTGAACAGTTTCACGTCATCAAAACTAATCTACTATTTATAATCAATCACATTTTATTATTGCTCTGTTCCCCTCACCTCTTTTTTCTGTCTTTTCTCTAAATCAATGATTGATTTTTTGCTCTTTGTCACCAAACTTCTTCAGATTGTGACAAACCTAACATGATATCAACCTTTGCTGCCAAGAGAATAAACAAAATGACAAAAATACTTTATCTATTCATAAAGTTAAACAATATGATAAAAATATGTCCAAAGAAAACCATAATGAATAAAGCAAATACTGAGCTCAGGAGTAATTTTTCCTGGGTAGAAGAAAGTCTATGCTTGATTTCCTTTTAACTTCCCTGTACTCAGGTGTAGATGAAGAATGGGGTCCAAACATACAGGTCTTTTTAAAAACAAAAAATTTTAAAAAATTAAAAACCCAAGATTTTGTGTCAGATTTTGCGTGTTCTAAGTTAGGCATGTCAGATCAATTCTGAATTTCTCCAAAATAATATATTGGTCTTCATTCTCAGATAGGATGTCTTGGGATAAGAAAATTTAAGAGAGACATGGTTGCCATAGGCCAACTCTTCTTTGTAATACTTGAGTGGGCTCAATACAATATAGCATATTCAATTGCTGTGTTACAATGCCCTGATTTTTGTGCCCTAAAAACACCCATATATTTTGGAGTTGTTACTCGGTTTTGTGCATTTTGATATACTTCCAACCAAAAAGCTTATCACTGTGCCTGTAAGTAAACATCTGTGTGTTCACTATTTCCTCAACTCTCACTTAGACTCATTAGACCATGTTGCCAAAAAATACATGACATAATTTATTTGAGTTCTGCTTTTCCAGGAAAATAGACCTCTATTTTTAATTATTATAATTACATTTTGGTCCTATTATGAACCATACTCCTACAAGGCAAAGATACATTTGATGACACGTAAGTAAAGGAAGAGGTTAGGGAACCAGTCTTTCTTTGGCACAGCTGACCATCATGAAGAGCCAGGATGTCTTGATGGATATAGAAAATACCATCTGGTATAGATTTCCTTTCAACTCATTGAAAGGAATTCAGGATCACGAGCAATAATAATTGAAAGCTGTTGTCTTTTATTTCTGTTTTTCAAGTTAGCTTCTGGAAATCAAGCTGTTTGAAGAGCACATATCTATTCATTCTACCTGTGCTTGCAGTACTGACAAATGCCCCTTAAGCTAAGAGTGAGCACCTATAAATAATGTGTGGTTTGCATTTATTCTGCTCCAAAGTGCTGTAAACATCAAGGCCTACTTACCAGAGGTGTATGCCTGGTAACAGGGGGTCATTGAAAGCCAAATGAATTGAGGTAAACAGAATGAATGGCATTTTTGGTCATAACTGAATGCCACGTGTGAATTGAGGCCACTCAAAGTAGATCACACATGACTTTAATCCACTGCTCTGCTCAGCTTTCTAAAGGGATGAATCTGTCTCCAGTTTTTATTTACATGGTATCCTTTTACCGTATGTCACTGTCATAGTTTCAGACTTGAGTAAAACCACATTTAAATAGTGATTTGTCTCCTTTTGGTAGTAAATATTCTTGTAAGTGGTGGTTAGGATTAAAGGGAATTTGTTGACAATAGGTAAAGGGGGCTATTTAGGATTAAATGAAATTATACACTCAGCCAAGACAGCCTACATCAGGAAGCTCAGTCCAGCAGGTGCCACTGGCCTACAACTTCTGCCTTTGAAGGTATAGTGATAATTCCCTGAAAGCAGGAGAAGAGAGGGAGGGGTGAAGAACAGCATATCCAAATGTGTTCTCAGCTGTCCAGACTCCCTGCGAGGGGCAAATCCTGCCTGAAACAGCCCTCGAGACGCCACCACTTAAAGGTTAGCATAGAGTTCTTTTGAGGTGACATTTAAACCTTTAATAGCTCCCAGCCAGTTTGGGCAGGAATAATTTCCCCTCACTGGAGTCCAGGAGCCAGGCACTGCTCAGTTACCTGTCTGCCCAGGATGCAAGGGTGTCGATGAAACCCAAGAGGGGTTATTTGGGAGGAGGGGCGGAGCCCACCAGTGTCTGCCAGCCTTACCCTCCACCCTAATTGCACCAAAGGCTCAAAAAGCTTCAGGTTGCACATTAGGCCCTTGCTGAGATTAGCAATTATAATATCGGTTTCCCCAAACAGGGCTGACAGAAGGGCTGGGAGAGCAGAGGTGACTCAAAGTTTAGTAAGTCTTGGGGAAAGTTTACTGGCTCCTGCTGCTTTCTGGTCCACACATTTGGCCTTTCCACTACCCAGCACTGGCCACAAACAGTAGGATTCCTTTTCAATCACTATTAGCAACACTTCATTTCTGTCATATTTGACCCTTGGCAAACTGCAACTCAACGAAGAACATTCTTTACAGAAAGTAACCAGACATCATTCAACTAGAGACGATTTACTGTGGGACATGGAACTTGTTTGCTTTTGTTGTCCCCCTGGAGCTACCCAGCCAGTTAAAATGAATTGTCCTTTTGCACAGAGGAGGGTCCTCCCTGAGAGGCAGAGACAGGGTGGAGGAAAGCCCTGGACTTTATGACTTGTCATCTGACTGCACTGTTCTAGCCAGGTCTTTGGAGCATCCTGACTGTCCGAGAGTCTATCATATTTTATAGCAAATATTCTTGTAAGTGGTGGTTAGGATTAAAGGGAATTTGTTGGAATAGGTAAAGGGAGCTATTTAGGATATAAAACGTGTGTGTTATGCAGTCAGGAGCAGATATTTTCTCTTCCATGTTAGGCTCATAGTGGTGAATCTCTGCAGATGTTTGCTTATACTTAATTTGTCTAAATGTGAAAAAAAACTAAATTAACCAAGCCACTATAAATTTGACTTGTATCAGCTGAAAACATATTTTTCACTCAGCTCTTCTTTACACACTTCATGAGAAAGCATTTGTGATTTTAGCCATTTTCTTCCCACCCAATTGTCTGTCATAGAAAATTCTAAGCAGCACTAAGAAGACTGAGGTAACAATTTCCTGTTCCATCAGGTTATCTTTAACTATCATTAGTAATAATCCAACTTTGAGGGAGGGTGTTAAGAGGAGGGTGTTAAGAGGGTGTTATTGTTTAATAGTCCCAGGCTTTTGTTGGGGGAAGACAGAAAAGTTTTGAGCATTGATAGTGATGATAGCTCTGTAAAGTTTTGAGTGTATTTAATGTCGAATTGTATATCTATGGTCCAAATGATGACTGTTAGTCTATATAAATTAAGTACAATAAAATATTAATTTAATATAATGCTAATTATTTCAATAAATTACTAATGCTAATATTAGCATTATAGCATATATAGTTGAGATATGCTAATTGTGAATATATTTAATAGCACAATTTGCATACTTTTAGATGTAGATAATGATGCATCTTGTATCCTTTGACCACAATCAAGTAAAACTAACATCAATGACAACAATTAGTGCTACTTCCTAGCATATCTGGCTGAGATATTTCACTTGGGCTTTCTTTCTTACCATCTTGTTTTTTTACTTTAAAGAGAATAAAACAAAACAGAACAAAGCAGATTGGAACAAAACAATACAAGCAGCACAGGCTTTCAAAACAAGACAAAAGGAAATCCACAGTAGTTACCATAATATCTCTTGTTTTCTTCAAAATTGTCCATATCTTCACACACAATGAATTCAAATAAAACCAAACAGTATAAAACCAATCAAAACAACTGAATAAAAGCATTACCATCTTCTAGGAAGCAAGCTGTCTTCAGGTTGACTGGTTGTGGGGAGATCCATGCCAGCAGGCTTGAAGCACCAACCTGACCCTGCTTTAGATGGAAATGGACAGAGATGGGATGGCCAGGATTAGACTGCAAATAACCAGACAAAAATGTGAATATCTCACTGAAAGCATTGCCTCATAGGTGTGGAATACTCACTCTGATGGTTTGTAGGCCTACAAATTAAGAGCAACATGGGCCCAAGTAAAAATGATGGGACTTGTCTTCTTGCAATGACTCACACACATTTGAAGAAGTGGGAGACTTGGATTTCCAGAAAGCCATACATATTTGGGGAAACTAGGGGTCATTCTCCAGGGACTTTGATCCATTCGTTGGCATTTCACAGAAGGCAGCCAGACCGTGTTGACTCGACAACAGCAGTGCAAGCTGGGACCAATTAATTCACACCACTTCATGTGGGAGCTTCAGCAGGCCTGGCGTGTTCCTCATTGGTCTCAACAAGACATAACTGTGAACTGTTACAGCAGTTTATAAAATTCACAAAATCAAGACATGCTTTTCACTTTCATAAACACGGAAACCCCACTGAACGAGCATTTGTGAATTTGTGTCCATTTCAGCCCTTGTCTTAGGCACTCTTAAAACCCAGGACAGTGTAAACATGGACATCAAAGCAACTCATTTCTCACATAAGAATTTAACTATTAGGTTGATTTCAGGCCTTAAATTTTCATTGATTCAAGAGTCAACCATTAATGTGTTGGTTTCAAGGGGCTGGTTGGACACTGGTTTAGACTAGTTAGGGGAGTTAATGATGGAGACTCCTTAACTGAAGCTATCAACCTGATTAATATGAGATGCTCTGATAAGCAAAGCTTTCCACAGCCACTCTTGGCCCATAATTGCTTTTCTTTCTCTCCTCAACACTTGCTGAGGTTTTGACCATTTACTGGCAGTAATCTGCTGAGTGCAGGAGGTTATCTGAGATAGGCCATTGGACATATTGGAGATAGAGACTCTGGATCTCCAAAGGCAGCGATGTGCTTATGGATCTTGCCTAGAAGCCAGGCATATCAAGTTCCATTTTCCAAGATCTCAATAAACCATCTCTTCCTATTTGAAGTGCAGGAGAGAATTAAAAGTTAGGTGGGTGAACTATGACTTTCAAGGGGTGGTATATAGAAATACAGGATCATAATATCACATTAACTTTACTCAGGGAGAAGAACAATCTTTTATGTATATTAACAAAATTAAATCATTCATTTTCCTCCATCTGATCTAACTCTAAAAGTAAGTTAGACTGGGACCCTCCTTGCCCTGATCTTTATTGGGATATGAATTTGATAGATGCAATGTAAAAAGACTAAGAGGCAGATTCTACTTATGTGTACAGAGTTTTAAAGAGAACGATCTCAGAAACTTCCAGAATTCCTTGACATCCTGCTTAATCAGATCCAGGAGATAAAAGAGTACCTTTGTGAGAAGAGTAGGAAACATTTTTTTAAAGGGAGTTTTCTGTGTTGTCCTTTCTTCTTCCTTTTCTACTGCTCAGTGGATTAGGGTTCTCCTCCATACACAAACCAAGAGAAAAGGCATTTCAGAAAACTATTTAGAGCTTGACCTGAGTCTCCTGATTGATACATGATTCTCAGAATGGCAAACTAGTGTCTGCCTCTGGCTTCAGGAATCTAGAGCCAGAGAAGGCTGGATTCCTGAATTAGTGGTGGGATGGGAGTTACTAGTCTACAGCTTCTGAGCTTGTAGGATGAGATGTTTGAGTGCTTTCCATGATTGAAGAAGGCCTATGAGAATTAGTGCTGCATTAGATTCTGTCCTACAGAGTCTCCTGAATCCAACACTTCAAAAGATCCTGGGTAGGTATCTCACAGGGTACAGCGGCAAAGGTAAAATTCCAGCGACTACCTAGAATACAATTCTACCTACCTGGGTCAAGGGAACATCGGCAGAAAGGGATTCAACAAAGAATGCCTCAAAATGGTGACTTAGTGCCACAGGCAAAGAATGAGATTAACCATTATCTAAGTCCAGAGGACACAAAACTTCTCATGATACTAAGAGATACCTGTCCTATATTCTTATCTCATCTCACTGTCTTCTGACCCTTCCTTTAATCCCCAGGTGAGACAGAAAACTCAGTGAAGAGTCTGGGTGATAGAAAGGCTAACTTTCTCCATGCACTTGCTGCAGGTTTTCAGCCTTAAGCAAATACAAGCTAGAAGTGAAAGGCAATTTAGAGTTAAATCCAGCTTTGGAATCTTGATGTAATAGAAACTTTTAACTACTTTGTGACTTGATCCTGCTACTTAATGTCTTAAGTAATCAAAAGGGTTTTATTATCAGATAGTGGTCAAAATTACTGCACTGGCCAAAGATTTCTTGCAGGATACAGAAATTGAAATAAAAGCCAATGGAAAGTGCCACTTCTCAACATACTGATTATTCTATCAAAGGCAAAATAATAAACCAAAACATTATGTTCTTCCTAATGAGGATGCTAGGGGAGGTTACTGTCTGACCTAATAGGAAAAAAGAAGACAACCAAAACTGAACACTGACCACGTCACAGAGAGCTCCTGAGGAAATTGTAATACTCTGATCAACCACTAACCACCTGCGCCGACATCTTGTTCTGTATGCGCCGCCATTTTAGATTTAAGTCCTTGTTAATAAGCCTCAGCTGTTTCTCACAGAAGTTTCCTTTTCCCCGGAATGACGCTTCACCTGCCGCCCTAAATGACCAACCAGCTCACTCCCCATGTTCTTATCAGCCTACCCACCAATCAGCTGCGTTGCTCCTCTATAAAAGTAAACTCCCTTAGTTGTGAGGCGCGCAGTCTCGAGATCCATCAACAGAGACTGAGTCACTAGGCCTGGCAATAAAACTCCTTCACTCTTGATTGATTGGCTTTCATTTCTAAATCATCATTGCACCATTACAGAAATGTACCTCCAAGAAGCAGATTTGGTGTCATAATTAACATTTCTATTCCATGAAACATAGGTAAATTTATGCATACTTGATTTAATTATTAACAAATCTTTGGATAACTCCACATTCCAGTCATTTTCAAAAGACTTCTATTCATTCTTAAATGGTAATTATGCATCACTACTGAGTTGTCAGAATAGAAATAACTTGAATTACAGACATTCAGCAATTCCTCTCATGCCAGTGAGGATCCACCATGTCACCCAGCAGATGACAATCAGGGCTTAAAGATGTGTGTCTTATCATTCTAATTTTATCATATACTCTGTAAGGCAAACAGCAATGTGTTTGCCTTTAACACTTGGTAAATATTTGTTTAATAAGTGAATGGTTAAATAAATAAAAGGATAAAATATGAGCCATTTTATACATGTCATTTTTATTCTCAGCCTACAACAAATAGAATATTACTTTTGCCCATATTACCCAAATAATGACTCCATTAATACTTGACCAGTAGAATACCGGCCACAGAAATGCTGTTATGTGCAATTCATTTGTTTGCCAATTATGAATTTTGTTACATTACTTGAAGTCTTTATTAATCACCACCATTGAAATAAATGCAAAACATAGGACCATATGAAATGAAGTATGGGGTAATGTGTGTAGGAATGTCTTAGCTAGTTATTTCTCTACAAGAAAAAAAAAGGTGCCTTGTCTGAAGAACTACTGTTCAACATTTTTTGTAACCTATGTTCCTTGCTTACAACTGAGGCTAGAGAAAATGGGGAACTTACATTTACAAGTGCTAAAATCATCTTCCCAGCACCTGGAAACATACAGGTCAGTTGTCCTCTTTTCTGGGCTAACTCACCTCCAGTGAACCCAAGAAGACAAAACAAAACACAACACAAAACAACAAAACAAAACAAAACAAAACAAAAGCAACAAAACCAGTTTTCCCAGATGAGTATTATGGGGTAGAAGACTTAATAGGCAATTTTGCGTTTTCAGAAAGGAGTGATGTTTATAGTCTATTTTGCTTTCCCTGGTTGGATGTTCTTTATGTAAATAACCCAGCTGGGCATCTTTTTCCAAATTAAACTTTCCAGGAACAAAATATTAAAATACAGAATGAAAACTAGCCAAGTGCAATTGCTGAGGTATCATTTTTGTCTCCAAGAACTGTTCTTGGTTTGTTTTCCCTTTATCTTTCTCAGTTGCACCAATATGGTTTTGTCAAAAATGCAGGCCGGGAACTATACAAATCCTTTTGGGTTCCCATTAGCAATGCTTTCTTTCCACTAAACTAGACCACAGCAGACTACAATCCCATTTCAATAGTGCTTTAAGAAAATAACCCAATGTTCACCTACCAGAGACTTATGGAATAAAAATAACATTTTAAGAACCTTTGAAAACGATAAAAATGAATATGAATTTACTACTATGAACTTGTAACTAGTACTTCTAATCAATTTGGAAACTGTAGGTCTAGAAAAAGTTAAGTCCACACGTGGCACCCTTCAATAACCACTACACCTTACAAGTGACTTTCCTCATTGAATAGTTGCCTCAGCAAATGTGGAGCATTCCACACACTGGTTTGAATTCCAAAAGATCCAGTCACTATCCTATGTATTATGAGTTAGTACATTTGTGTCCAAGGAAGAAGGTTGTTTTTCTTCCCCCAAACAACTTTTATTGTTGTGTAAGTGTAGATGACTGTTTGATTGGTTATTGAAAGCCAAGAAATATGTTTTAGGACAATTTGCTTTGTAGAACATTTTGTTCATTTCATCATCCCAGTGTCTATGAATGAGTAATATACATAACTAAGAAAGATAATTTATACACAGTGTCTTTATCCCTTTCAACCCTTTATTACCAAAGCGAGTCAAACATTTGGCACTTAAAATGTTTAGTGCTTAAAGTTTTAGATAAAATAGTGATAACATGACTTAAACACAGACATTCTTTTGAGAACTGAAAGGAAAAAGAAAACTTTAAAGTTTCAGCGACACTTCATAGACATGAAATTGATCCCCAACCCAAACAACTCTTTGCTCCATTATCATAGAGTACATTTCAGAACTGGTTAGGTAGAGCATAAAGTTCACAGAATCATGTGACCAAGAACTCCAAGAATAAGTAAATGCATCAGGGGTCAAAGGGTGCAGAACTGAGAAAAACATCTGGATTTCATCTTTTGAACTTTTAATGGAAACACTGATCACTTGGCGCACATCTGGGGGTTTTGACAGGAAGAAAGTAGGGGTTTCTTTATGTGTAGCTCACTCTAGTTTATCATCCTTCCTTCGTGTTGGACATGAGTCTCTTCGCATGTTAGTTATATCTGGGACATCTTAGAATATGACTGACATTTTGTTAGATTATCTCTTTCATAGAATACAGCTTTGCCTTTTCTGCTTCTTCACTTCAAGTTTAACTTAAAGAGGAGTATCCCAGGAAAAAGTTCCGGAGCCCACTCAGCTATGCAGACCGTACTTTCCCTGGGGAAAATGTTCTTATCACTCAGCAGGGAGAATCATTTTTAAAATCACCATGCAGTAACCAAGGAAGAGGTTTGTAGCATTCAGCCAAGCTGGCCAGCAGCCCACACCCCAAATTAACTCCCCAGAGACATCTGCATATGGAAAACATCTCCCAAAAGGCTGAAGACCTTTTAGCAAGTGACCTGGTTTTTACCACATTGTTTCTGGCTGAAATATGTATCTCAGGCACAAATAAAAATCATGCAAGTCCCTTTGCTGGGAAGTCTCAGGGCTTCGCTCCTATCGTCTACGCGGGGACACTGTAAACAAGTCTCTTAATCTTTGGACCCTTATTTTATCATCTGTAACATATTGGTTTGAGACTAGACTTATATGGTTTTAGACTGATTTGTATGAAATTGTTATACAAGGGTTGATCATTGTCTACATCTGGCATTTAAAACTACTTTTGAAAGTCTTGTAGAAAATGCACTTCATCCCTGCACTTTTCTCTCCATGCTCTATTCCCTGTGTTCCTGTAAGGCGGGTGGGACGCGTCTTATCCTCCCTATTTGGAAATGATGCTATCAAGGCTAGAAAAGTGAGGTGACCCCATGCTACAACCAAATGGGCAGAAAAGGTAGCGCATTTCCTTCTAGCTAAGCAGTTTCTCCAGAACACAGAGGAACACTGACTCCATGAAAATGGTCCCCTCGTCAGTAAGATCCAGGCCCCAGAAAGGTTTCTTGACAGAACAAAAGGGGCAGTTGCTAATTCTTAAGGAGGAATTAGGAAAATGCATGATAATAATGATCAAGCTAATAGGAAATTATAATATAGATTTTGTTCTTAACTTTCAAAAATACAAAAAGAAAAATTAAAAAAAAAATAGAAGCTAACAGTTCAAAATTTGGAGTCAGAAATGTAACATGCCATTTACTGGTTATGAAATCACCAAATTCCTCAACCATTCAAATGTGAAGTTTCCCCATTTCCAAAATGAGAGTAATAAGAACTAACTTACAGATTTATTGATGGTATTAAGAGATAATATCTATCATAGAAATAAATGTATATAAACTTCTTAATAAATAGTAAACATAATTATGACTACTAGCCACAGTGGAAGACAAATCATATTGTCCCTGACTTCTCTCCAAGAACACTGAATTTTAAAAAGTAAAAAGACTAAAATATTCCCGTGTAAGCCAGGTTACTTTTCAGATAGGTGAGCATATCTGAAAAACAAAACATTAAAATGCCTCTTCTAAAAAAAAAAATCACTAGTATGAAGTACTTTGTGCAATGAAAATATGAATTAAAATAAAGAATTTAAAAATACTTAAGCAGCTCTGTAGAAGGACTTGACCAGAATAACAAATAAATGCATAATAAGTCAAATTTGTGCATCTATCTATAGAACAATTCAATTAAAGTCTTATATTCTATCTGAAACATTATAATTAAGAAAAATATTTAAACATAAGATAAATCTAAGTCTAGATTATCTCAGCAAATATTGGAATAGGAAAAGGAAGTAATAGTAAAAATTAAAATTAGAATAAATTCTTATTAAGTGAAAGTCTGTAAGTGTTTTTTCCTGCCGATTACAGTTTAAAAAACAATCTAAATAAAACCTTAAGAATAGTTACTAATATTATAAAAATCACAATTTTTTATTCACATCATTAGAAAAAAAATCTGGAAACAGATTAAACAAGAAAAAAGATAGCTAAGAAAAAACAAGGAAGCATAAATTTGATATAATACCAAACATTTTAAGACAAAAATTATAAATTAATCTCTTATAATTTAAAAGTGATAAAAAGGACAAAGTTTGAGCTCACTCTGAATATAAAGAGATATCAAAACCAAATACAGAAAAGGAATAAGTAAAATATAGGCTTAACCATCTAAAAAATTCTGAAAAGAAAATACCAGCACCCAATACTTTTTAACTCAGGAAAGAATTCAAAACAAACTTTTATGTAGGGCCAAAGAAGACAGTTTTTATCTATAGAGGAATAAAACTATCATAAGTATACAGAATTACAAAAATGTTGTTGTATATAATGCTCCATTGTCAAGTGATAAGTGCAACATTTTAGAGTTTAATAAATCTTTTAATTGTAAACTGAAAGATAGCTAACATTGACTACAGATATAGATAGAATTTTTAAAAATTAACAGTGTATACACAATTAATATAGTATTCCATAATTAAAGAATATATTTTTCAAGCACTAGTAAAACTCACAAAAAAATTATTACTCACAATTAAACAGAACAATATTGACCACAATGTGACTCCAATAAATTCCAGAAAAAATATGTTTCTATTACATTCCATTATCCCAAAACAATAAAGTTAACAATGAATAACAGAAGTACAATTAGATCTTTTACCAACTGAAATTTATAAACACATTAAAATATTGTATCATAGAAGAATCAAACTTGCAATTATACAGTATTAAGTTTTTAAAAAAAAATCAAAAACATGAATACAAAACCTAATCACAGAGAACAAAACTTGTTGAAAGTCAAATTTATTATATTAAGTATTCTTGTTTTAAATAAACTCAAAGAATAAAAATAATGAATAAAATGATGAATATCATTAAAATTATAGTTAAAAGCAAAGAACAATAAGATAAGATTCCAAACAAAATTAATAGTGAGAATAAAAATTAATGAATTAGCAAAAACTATTTTGTAAGTAAATGAAAGTCTGTTAGACTTTCATCATACTTTTTAAAAAGCAGAATATAAATAAATTACAATGTTAAAGAAAAGAAAACACAAAGGAGATTTAAAATTAGACAACTATTTCCAGAGGAACATAGATAGACATTGCTATGTTTGTTTATACTACTGGAAAAGAAAGACAATCTAAATGTCCATTAGCTGGAGAATTAATAACCAAGTTAGGTGCATCCATCATAGTGAATGATAAGGTGCCATTAAGCATGGTGACAGCAGAGGACATTTACAGATATTAAAAGAGGTTCAGCACATGTAATTAAGGCAATGGCAAAAATTCAGAGAAGGAGAAATCTTGATCCTCCCAGTACCTCCCTTAGATGTGGTCTGCGTCAGATCTGCGGTCCACACATCAGCCCTTCTGCCATGGCCTTCTGTTTGCATGCAGCCCGGATGAAATGTGTAATGAAGACGTGTACTCCACCTAGCAAAACTCATCCTGCTGTGATCTTCACAGGAAGTAAGGCATCCCATGCTCAGAGTGCTAAAGCTGCCAGACCCAAAGGGCCTTTTCCACAACTCCCTACAGTCCAGCGGATTTCTCACCTGGCACCACACAGTCAATCAAAACTTTCCTTTCTTCTTTTAGTCTAAGTATAAATAAAGAAGCTCACTTGTTGAGACAATCCATCTCTAGTGCCAAAGATGATTTAAGGACTCTAGGTAAAGATGATATTTAGAAATGTTTTGGCATCTCAAGATAGAAAAGGCAACCCACTGAAGAATTAGAACAAAATATCCCAATAAAAGAGATTTAATGCAAGAAAGCAAAGTTTACAATATCTAATCAGCATTCGTAGTAAGATTTATTAAGATGTTACTTTTTGCAAGAACAGAAACTCATGAAAAACAAAAAAAAAAATTATTATCTGGAATGTTTCCCTGGAGGTGAAGAATATGGCTAATAAATTAAAACACAATGGATTATGTGATCAACACATTAAATAGAGCAGAAAATTGAATAAGAGAGTTAGAAGGTAAGACAAAAAAAAAATTCTTCCCAAACTCGGAGAAAACACACACACACACACACACACACACACACACACACACACACTTGTAAAAGGTGAAAAAGTTAAATGGAAGAAAAGCAACAGGCAATCAATTATAGGAAATTTTCTTCAGCTACAAAAAAGGAGAAAAATTATTTCATATGATGCATCAAATTTTAGGTAAAATCAGTGAAAATTGGCCCCCAGTTAGAAACAGAAATTGGTTAGCAAAATAGGTCATTTCGATGATTAAAAAAAACACTTTAACTACCACCCAGCTGCCCTATTATTTTCAATGCAGAGATTAGAGAAAGAGAGTGCTCCTGTACGTGTATATATGAATGTACAAGATATAATAAACACATAAATACAACCTACCTGTGTAGTAATACTGTCTTACTGTGCAATAAAATGTGGTGTTGTATACTACCATCAGATGTGTCCTTTGAAATGCTATTAAAAGACTGGAGCTACATCTATTTAGAAGACTATAACCCAAAGTTTCTAAATCTCTGCTTCTGTGGTTTGTAATTTGAGGGTTTCCCAAAGGCTTGGTCATCAGAGTGATGTAACTGGGAGACAGGAATTGTGGGGCACAGCAGGAAGTCTTAGGTCATGGCATGGTACTCCCCAAGGGGACTTCCAGGACTCTGCCTCTTTTTTCAGTTTTTTCTTTTTGGTCCGGATTGTGATGTAAGTGGCTGTGCTTCGCCATGAATTCCCCCAGCCCACTACCTTCCTAAAGGCCCAAAACAAGAGGACCAATAGATCATGGACCAGAAGTACCAGAACAGCAAGCCACAACAGCACTTTTCTTTTAATAAGCATTCTGCTATACCAATGTGAAGTGACCTAGCATATACTCAAACATGTGCAATATAACAGAAAACTGAAAAAAAAAAAAACCAAAAAACAAAACAGATATTTCAACCATACACTCAAATGTGAAAGCATCAGTTGAAAAAACATTAAAACTCACTGATAGAAAAATAACATGTCTGAAAAATTTTTTTAAATCCAGAAAAGAAGAAAATTGCTTTTAAAAATTAGTAAGCATTTAATGCAAACAATGTTGAAATAAATGTTAATAAAATTTCAAAACAATATCAATGTCAAAATTATTCCTTAGAAATATTAATATGATATGACATGTGAACAATCTCATAATATATTAAATTATTATTTAAAATAGAAATGTATAAATTGGGCAGGGAATTAAATGAAAGAAAAGCCATGGATTTTGAAATATTTCAAAAGGCAGGTTAAGTAACTTTCATTTAACAGATGACAACATGGATTTAAGTAAGATTTTAAATATATAAAATTTAATTATTATGTATTGCATATTAACAGTTATATATTAATATGTACTATAATAGTGGATAGTATAATAATATACTGTTACTGTTATCCATTTGTCTATAATATAAAAAGAATATATAGATTTCAAATCCCTAGTGATAAAACATAGCTAGCATAAAATACATGAAGAAAGAAGAAAATATAATAAAACAGAATAAGACCAATTAGTGGGCAATACTATTATCACTATTACTACAATTATAGCTACTAATCAACTACAAAGACAGTGACTAACACTGCCATTATTATTTAATGGCTAACACTTAATGAGGATTCCACAGCAGGGTTTTACCTGAACTCATTACATTGGGAAACTTGTCCAGAATCACATAACAAGTAAGTAGTAGAATCAGGCTTCGAGAATAGGCAGTGTGAACCTATAACCTCATTCTCAACATGCCCAAAATAAATAATAATGAAATTTTAAATGTAATTGGCTAAGATATTTAAACCAAATGCAAATTAAAGGAAGCAGAAATGAAAATACAAATATAACATGAAGATTAAGTCAAGAAAAACCATACTAAATGACACACAAGTTTACATTGACAGAAAATGTAATCTATAATAAAAATAAAATAGTCTTCACATGCTAAAAGTGAAAATTTCAATGACAGCATTGATGACCACGAATGAGAACGGTGAAATACATACATCAATAAACGAACTAGAAGTTCAGCCAGAGCAAATCAGAAGTGATAGTAAAACTTAGGCACACAGTCGCAATTTTTCACAAAACAAATACGTGACATAAAGTGGTGAAACAATGTGAATTCTTTCATCATTTCCCTTCCTTCCTTTGAATCCAAGTTTTAGATATCAAAAGTCAATAGCACATTTATAAGAAGTGGTCGTGTTCCTAGAGGCAGTCAAAATAGGCTGCCTACAAAGTAGGTTCCTCAAAATAGTAACATACCTTGTTTCCTAATATTATAAATAATATAGAAATTAATTTGAAATTGTAATCTGAAGCACATTCTGATATTTAGAAGCAGAGGAAAACCTAAAGTTTCTGATGATTTGAAATATCAAAGTATCTCCCAAGTGATTCACTTACTATCCTAACATGACTTTTCCCCTTTGGTGAGATTTGGAGAACTTTGGAAATATTCTAGTGATCAATCTTGGCCCAGAAATTTTGGAGGACTTTTCTCAAAATGTATATTCTCTGGGACTCAGTTCAAATTTACTGAATCATAAATTGTTTGCATAGAGCTCGAGTCTCGAATTTTGCCAATCTCCCAGGAGATTTTTCTACAGACAACTTAACTACAGTGGTTTACCAGGTGTTGGGTAATTATTGGTCCAAGTAACTTCTAAGGAACAACATGAGGGACTTCAGAGCTGCTGCTACACAAAGAACTATGGGACTCCATAGGTAAGAAGTGCTCTGATCTTTATTATTTTATTTAACCATATGCTAAGTACTCAAGCAAATTCCCCAATGTGGAAACAGCTATGTTACTTGAGCCTTTTCCTGTGGTCTGGAAGATGTACTCAGTCCATTAAGTCGAATCTCCTTGAAGAGGAAAGGGTTCAGTTCAACACAAATTGGAATCTTCCCTATAGACTAAGTTAATTTAAAACCAGATTCACAAGTCAAGTAAAATACAGTAGTTTTGGATGCAAGGTAACTAAAACAGAGAGTGTGCTCATGAGACACTGCTGAACTGATATTTCCCATCTTTATGCAGAACTAAAAATATCCCTATGGTAACTTGATACAGAAATAGATGCCCCACTGCTGTGCTTTCAAGGTTAAGCTGAAAGTCTGGGCTGTGCGGCTTAAGTGCCAGAGTGCTAAAGAGTGGATATTCTTATCATATAAAAAGAAAAACAAAACAAAACACCAAGTATGAAGTCTAGGAAAGTGGGACAGCAATGGTACATTTCATAAAAGTTCAGCAAAAACTAAAAACTGTTACAGTCTTTTTAAAAATGGGAGTCATCATGCTCTGGTTTCTCTTCAGATCATATAAATCATTCACCTTTTAAAAATTGGAGTCACTATATTTGAAATGTTACATTTCCACTTTGAGATATATTTCTAGTGAATACAAAAGGACAATATGTTTTCTTCCTCCAGATCCAACAAACTAATATAAAAAATGTCCAAAAGAAACTCTTTCCTACTCAATTTCAGATGCTTTCAAAGATGCAAGTTAAATACAAGTAAAAAGTTCTACAGGCATCAATATGACAGAAGTCTAATAGCATTTAGAATCCTTACTGATGTGTGTGTTTCTGCTGCCTTTTGTGAATCTACAAATACCTAAAGATAAGCTTCTTCCCTCAAGAAATATAATTCATTGGATCAGGTAGACGTGATTCTCTTTCTTCTTTTGCACAGGGATAAATGTCACCTTCTGCACAAGTGGTAAGGCCTGCTGGGCACAATATGAAAAGCAGGTAAAGTATCTTGCCAGGAGAACTAGGTTCAGATGGTGGCACTGGCACGGGAACTTGGGAGCAAAGTTTCTCTCCACATGAAGACATGGCTCTGTCGACTCTTAAACATAACCCTGAAAATGGGGTAAGACCCATAGGGTCTCAAACACTTTGAGTTTTTTTTTTAATTCTATTGCTAGAATATGAGCTCTGCTTACCTGTGCTGTCACCTCTTTCATCATGATCCCCTTCTCTATTTCCTTTCTTAGTTTATAATCTCTCATTCTTCCAAGGTCAGCTCAAGGATTGTCTTCCCTGCTTCCTTAGGCAGTGAGTTTCTTTCTTCTCCTCACAGTTACAGACTTGGTAAGCACTTGTAAATAATCTTCCATCACCTTATAACTAGTTGAAGACCTGGTCCCATTGTTGCACAGAGGGTAATTTTGTTGAATTCCTTGGAGCATTCCCAGGAAAATCCACTGATTCTCAAAGACAGAGTTCGGCAGATTTCTTAAATAATTTTTTGCATTTGTGAAAAGGAGTGGATTGTCTCATAGATGCTCCTAACTAAGGGCTCTAGGATAATGTGGGAGAATGTATCTAAAATATAGAGGACAAAAAGATTTACAGTGACAATGGGGCTGCTTCTGTTGATAAGGATTTTGTAAGCTGTTTTAAAACTTGAAATTACTACAGAAATATTTTATTTTTATAGTGCTTCATCAGTACCTACTTCTACAGATCACTAGTACCTTGGTAATTAAAAATATTTAGCTGAGAAAAAAGGAGAGGCAGGACACCCTAGATATTTGGTAGTCACCTTCCAATGTTATAGGTCTCACCAAAATAAGACCAAATTTATTCCAGATTGTTCCAGAAATAGAGTAAGATTAACTGGTAGACATTCTACAATAAAATTTTAGATAACTTCTAAAAGGCCATTCAATATTGGTGCACATTACAAATAAGATTTAATAAAATATGCGGTGGTAATAAGGGTGTTTTAAAAGGGAATGACAAAATATTTTAAGAAGAAAACAGTTTCTGATTAAAGATAACTCCAGGAAGAGACTTACTACTCATTCATTCATTCAGGAGACATTGTCTAGGGAGCTGCGCTCTGTCAAGTACTGAGATGGGTGGCCACATTATAGCACCTTGACACCTTCAGGTACATGGATGTGTGTATGTGGGGCAGAGAGGGGGTGATGGGTATAAATGTCATATCTTATCCTGAGATATGTAAATCTAGGCATTATCTAACTAACTTCTTTTTGTAATTTATGGTCAAAATAAATGGTCAAGTGACTTTTTTTAGAGGTAATAACTTTTAGAAACCTAGAATTAGTCTCTCAGTCTCTAAGTAGGGTTTTTTTCCCAACTGATTCATTTATTTGACTTCAAATTTTTTATAGTTCTATAGATCTGATATATCCATGGCTTCAGCAGGTGTGATACACAAAAACACGAGGGGAGAAAGCAAAGAACAAGTAAAATCAGATGCAGAGTTGCAGCATCTGTCTTGTAAATGTCCCATAAATGTGAATTTAGTTCATGTTTTTTTTTACATACTTCACCAGAAAACAACAACTGCAACATCTCATTCCTGATTTTAGCTTCAGGCAAGAGAAGGCATAAGGTGAGAAAGATACACAATAAACAAACAAGCAACAAGCCCTTTCCACACAATGCAAATTTCAAAACTTTCACTCCAATTCTCAGCTTCCACAATCTAAAAGAATTACAGCATGCTCAGGGTGAATGCTAATATTTTTTCTGGAGTTGGGATAAATTTTTCTTTACTTAACTAAAAAATATAATTTCATTCCCAAATTTAAAAGTCTATTTTTTGCACTATATTAAGTAGAAAATGCTCTATGATGGAAAGTCTTTTTTCTATCCTATTTATTTGATTTCATCAATTAGTTACTTTTTTGATTATGGGAAACATTTAATAATCACTCAACAAATACAATCGAAGCATATGTGAAAATGATACATATATTTCCACTAATTCTAGATCCAACTATCCCTAACAAATTTTTGTTCTAAATTACTCTTTTAAACATTAAAGATTTATAAATATTATTTGACAAATTCTTTTATTATCTCAGAGCATGTCAAATTCAAAACCCAAAAGACCAGTTGCATGTTGTGTATTTCCACTCAGAAGATTCCAGAAGAGTGCTTCCAGTTCAGTGAGTTAATCACCATCCTTCCATCTTTAAGAAAAAAAAAAGCATCTTTATCATTTCCACTTCACCCTGTGATACTGTTGCCTCTACTTCCTGTCTCTTGCATCTGTCCGCTGTTCTGCATCATAATTACCACCTTCGCTCTTACTTACTGTCTCACATTAAGTCATATTAATTCCCTACCTGTTTTCCCTAATCAATCATTCTCCTGTCCACAGTAAAACAAACTCTTCAAAATGAAAATGGAGTCATACCATTTATTTTTAAAGTATTTTGATAGCTATATATTTTTATAGTAAAAAGATACTGTGAGAGAAGTGTCCAAAAGAATGATCTACCATAGTCTCAGTTACCCATCCACATTTGTCTTTCTATGATCTTACCATTATGGTTTTAATCCACTCCCCCAAGTGTTAAAATATCTTTGCACATGCTGGATAGAAAGCTGAGTTTTCTACTGTCATTTCCCTTTGTGCCATTGAAATCTTAATGTTCTTCCACTTTTTGACTAATTATCATTTATTTAGGGGAAAGCTTCCTTATCTTTTATACATTAGATCAAATCCATCATAAACATTAAACATCTGATACACCTCTCCTGCATCATTCTTACTTTAATTGTATAAATCTAATATTCATTGTCTTATTTGAGGTATGGGTCTCTTTTACTACTTTTCTGAGAGATGGGCTTATATAAATATTCAGTTTCTCTTTCATCATTAGGGTATAATACCATTTCTGGAATAAAAGAATTTCTAATAAGTATTGATTGACTGAATGAATGAACAAATGAATGAATGAATGAATGAACAACATATTCAAGGTATAAGTAATAAACTGAACCTGTAAGGGAAATCATCCAAGGCAATAGAAGTCATTTTTCATGTTAGTAGAACTGTGCAGATAGAAAAGTCAACAGCGCAGAAGGAGATCCTGTAATCCCCATCAGGATTTCCTTTTTGATGGCTCAGTGACCTTGTGCCAGGGCTTTTAAGGGTGTCAGCATCAGCTTTCCTCAATAGAATGGAGTACTGTGAAAATGGAATAATACATGTTTGAAAAGGTTTTGCAGACTAGTAAATCTAGATTAAAAAGCTAAAGGACCAGAGAGGCCTGGAGGAGACTGTGGGTAAGACAATGAAGGCAGAGAGCCTTGACCCCTTCTCCTGAATGGCAGTGATTGGTTCTCTAGAACACAGCCGCACTCTTCTATTACATTTCACCTGTGGCTACATTCATTCCACATGGAGGTGAATAGTTGTGACACAAAACCTAGTATCTTTTCTATCTTTCATGCAATTTACTGAAAGACAGTATTAACTTCTGTTCTAAAGTAGTGTTTTTAATATTAATTCAATGACTGGCCCCATCATTTTTCCAATTGTAAAATCTGAATAATAAAGGATCATCTTATCTCCTGGTTCCACCTTCTTCCAGATAGCTAAACCCTCCCACCTGTTGACGGAGGCCTTTGTTTATGGCCATCTCACTTCACTTCCATTCAAAGCTATTAACTCCATATATTCCTTTACTTTTATAGGTCAAGGCATGCAATAATGCAAGTTGTCATTTTTTTTTTAAAGAGAAACAAATGCATGTAAAGGGTAGAGGTAACACAGAATTCCAAAAAAAGAAAAAAAGATAAACAATAAGAAATCACTAGTTAATAAATTACATATTGTCCCCTTAGAAATAGTTGTTCAAGTTACAAAATTAAAGCATACAAAATAGATAGTCAAACAGTGAGAGTGTAAACAGCTACACATGCATGAATCTCTGCATGTATTTCTACACTTTCTGTATTAGAGGGAAAAACTTAGCAAGACAAAACAAAACAAATTCCTATAAAAACATGAAACCAAAAAGTCATATAAAACCACAGTACAAGGTGATCTACAGTGATTACTGTGTTGTTTCTTATTATCTTCAATAGAATGTCTATATCATCAGGCATAATTGAATATAGCAGTATAATTGAGTATAGCAGTAAATAACAATATTAGTAAAAAT